>VZTN01004961.1:44655-87784 GCA_013400515.1 Erpornis zantholeuca | reverse complement strand
CTTGCTGTCTCTTGTGATGATGCTCAGGTCACACAAGGTCATGGGGTCACACAAGGACAGTGGTTTGAAAAGATCCATGCCTCCATAAACTAACCAGCTGTGTGGGCTGACCTGTATGTGCTGGATGAAGTAAAGGAGAAGAAAGGGGAAAGAGGAAATGAGCAGTAGAATGGTGGTATAAGTAACCCCTCATACAGGTATTGGCATTATTGGCATTCCCAAAGTCAAATAGAAAAAAACTGTTATCCTAAAGTTGGAATATTTGGTGCCTATTTTTTTTCTTTTCTTTTTTCTTCCCCCCTTCTTTTGATAGGCTTGACTACTCACATTCATTTTTAAGTACCACCTCTTTCTTTTTGGAACAACCCTGCTATAACTTTTTTAATTCGTCAAAAGTCTGTCTGAACTTTGCTCATAAATCAGAATCATAATGTTTTTCTTTTCATTTTTTTCTGACTATTTTCTGAACCAGAACTAATGAAAGTCATCTTATGTGGTCTGTTTTCCTGGCACTTTAACAGTAGGACAGAAATAGATGAAAACTGAGAAGAATATTTTCAGAAGTACTTGCTCATATAAAAATATACATAGTTTATGTTAGAAAACATACTAAACAAAGGTACTAGGACTCCTGCTATCCTGACTCATTAAATTTCTAGTAAAGGCTCTCAATGACAGGATTCAGATTTTAGATCTAAAAGCAAAGATTAGCTCAAAGATTCTAAAGAGCATAATTTTAGAAACTTCACGGAAAACTCTGAATTCTTTCTTAGACTTAAAGGTTCTAGTTGATTTGAATAATATTCTTATTGCCATCTAAACAGTTGTGGGCTTACCTGAATCTAACATCTGTTCCTTTAATGTTTTTAGCAGAGCTGGAATATAATGTCTCTTTTTATTGGAAATCTCTACAGTATTAACAACAGTGTAGGCCTATGATTATTAAAATCAATTCCGTGTTAAATTTGATTTTTTTGCCTTTAGTGATTTAACACACACAAATTCTACCTGATTTGGAAAGAAAATTCTCATTGAATTAAATTAATTTTTCCAAATAATTAATTTTTAGTGAAAAGAATAGGATTTTATTATTGTGAGACATTCCAGTGCTTTGAAATTGTTGATGAAAACTTTTTTCAACTTGACACTGTATATTAGTTGGGTTCTAAGGGCTTACTACCATACATTCAAAACAAATTTTAACTGATTTCAATGGATAGGTACTCAAAAAACAACTTCCTGCTCCACAGAATAGGGATTGTTATAGAGCACTCTCTTGTTAATGGTTAATAATTGAGAGGCTGGAAGTGCTGAATTCAGACCTCCTCCAAGGCATCTTGCCCTGCTTTGGTGAAATTTAGGCTTCCCTTGAATGACGACCGTGTCAAGCAAGTAGAACCAAAGTTTTCTCCTTTGGCCTGCTGTCCTTTAACAACCTACAAGAGCGGACACTGTCCAACTCAATTATGTGTGACCTGGGACTGATTTAATTCAATTCCACAATGGCAGAGAACCAACTGTTGGACACCAGCAAACCATTATCCCCACTGAAAAAACACCCTTGTGTATTATTATGATTTGAGGAGGAACAGTATCTGATTTTGTGCTTATGTAGCAGAGTCTGGCGTGAATTTGGTCTGGATTCATTCAATCAATGATGTTGGCAAACTACAGAAGTTGTTGCCATTTGAGTCTTATGAAGTGAAATGTAAAGGGTAGTTAGTTTCGTATAAAGGACTCAAAATTTTCTTTGTTCTCTTTTAAGGATCCACATGGGCTGTTCCAGAGACAAGAGAATCTCTTCCTGAGAGCAGCATAGATAAATTATATATTGATGGTGAAAAAACAGTAACAGCTGTAAAAATAAATGGATTTTATGCATTGTATGATCTAACGACAGGAGAAATTTTGTACCAAATGCAAACGGAATTACATTAGGAAGAAATAACACTGAAAGTGCTAACTGCAATAAACTTGTCATTGATTATCACAGCATATTCCAGTTTAAAGAGGAAGTGGCATGGGAGAAGTGAAACAAAGCAGTGGGAACATATCTAAGCCATTGGTTTTTTAATTAGTGGCTGATCAAATTATAAAATGGTTAGTCAAATTCATGAAAAATTGTGGATGATTAAACATAAGGTGTGTTTGTATTACTAAATCCAGAACTATAGATATACTAACACAAATTTCAAACATCTACTTACCAAATTAAAAGGAGAGGAAGGTTTTCTGTCTTTTTAAAAGCTTTTGTACTTTCCTGATTTTTTGTGCATTTTGGTGAAAAACTTTGAACAACTTCTTGATGCTGTTTGCTTGAGGTTGAAAACTGATGCAGAGTTAAGTAACAGAGGCTGTTAGTCTTGGAGGTTTCCTCAGCTAAGGAGAAAGGGGTAGGTCTATGTGATACAGGGCAGGCCTCCTGACAGAAACATTGTTGTGCCTGAGACTTCAAGATCCACAATACAACAACCTGAGCACAATCCTAGATCTGCTCCCCCAGAAAAGCATTTTAAGCATGTTCTGTCATTGACTTTGTATGCGGAACTGGATGTTTTATCAAGTACAAGCAGACTGAAACAGAGCTAAGGATTTTATCCTGCATTCATTAAAATAATCACTTGTTCTCCTGAATTCATTAGTGTAGAAGCTAGTTCTAAAGTATGTATTAAGGGAATGAATGCATTTATATATTCTTTATTTAAAAAAAGGAAAAAACCCAAAGCAGATAAAGAAGGTTTTCTAGGGTTTCTTTCATGCTACTTCTGCAAAGTGCTTCTTCAAGATGCTACCCTTTTTATACGTGAGCTTAAAACAGTGGTTAACCCTCAATATTTGAATACTGAAATGTGAGTATTAAGAGCTGATAAATGTGAATTTCATCATTAGTTGCTTTGCACTTTCTCCTTGCATAATATTTTGAGAAGTTCTAAATTATCAAACAACTTATGCTCTGGCTGAACAAGACCACCCACAACTGTGATATGATAGCTTCAAAGAGATTTAGTGGAAGTTGTTGCACACCAGTGAAAAGTAAATGAAATATTAATGATGTCACCTACAGAAACAATGCATTTAATTTGTGAAATATTTTCATCACTACAGTGAAATGATAATAGTAAAAATAATAAACTTTAGAAATATTCGATTCTTAAAAAATGGATCCCACTACATTGGGCAGTGTGAGAGTTAGTGATTATGTGGTTTGACCTTCATATGGTACATCAATCATGGCAATGCTCTTTCCCTTTGCGTCCAAGTAAAACCACTACTTCCCACGCAACATGTCATTACCATCACAATAGGATCTGCTTGGTAATAGCATTTGGAAGGGATCCTTTGCTTTAAAGCACTGTTTGAAATCAAAGCTCCCTTCCTGTTGCAACTTAGCTTTAAAACAGACTTCTAGTGATCCTGGCAAATACAATGCTCTTTTTCTTTACCCTTCTCAGTTCTGATTCCATTCATTGCCTTTTGGCTATTTTTTTTAAATGGAAAGCCAGAAAATAGGTTTTCCAGAGCTTGAAATGGTATTAAATTCTAAATTTTAGAGGGGGAAAAAAAGAAAAATTTTCCAGCTGACATTTGCTTGTGCAATTTTGAAACCTCCATAGTATGTCCTATAATTGAAACCATCCAACAAACTGCAAAAATCTCCAACCCTTTTTCAATTGACTAACTCTAAAAAGAATTAAACTCCAAAATTCTACTTTAATACAGTTGCATTATAAAGAAGCAAGCTGCAAGAAGGAAAAATGCAGAAAACACACTAACTCCACCTGTTGTGGTAAACAGTAGCAAATGGTATTCACTTACAGCCTTCACTGTTTGCCAACAAATTGTGCAAGAATTCCATCTCTTTTCCTTAATTTTAAATACTGAGTCATTAGTTGCTAAGATTTGGACCCTCTCACATATTCAAGGGCTAATGTTGCAAAAGAAGATAGTTTCCTATTATGTTTTGATCTTTCAGTACACATGGCTGCTGGTTTTTGGCTATTATCTAACCAAGAGTACTAGAAGTGAACCCAGCACTGTGCTATGTGGGAGGTCCACAAATATAATGGAAATAGCTATCTTTCTTAATTAAAAAGGGTAAATATTTCCCTCCTTTCTCATGTTACAACTGTTCTCCTAAATAGGATAAAATCCCCACTGGGATTTTGGGACAACCAAGCTGGAGGGAATCATTTGTCTCTCAGGAGAGAGAGGGCCTGTCTGAGGACATTCATGTTATGCCGTGTTTAAAAGCTGTGTGAGTCTGACTCCCAGCTAGAGTTGGATGCTACAGGTCAGTGATCTCTTCTGACAATACTCAACCACTGTGCATTCACATAAATCTTCCCTACAAACTTATCTGCTGGTCAGAGAAGAGAAATGGCTTAAGGATAGTAGAAGCTGCTAAAATTTTCACAGTTACATATTAGAACTGCATAGTCAGCTTATAAATGGAATTTGTATTTGTCTGGTCACCTGCCACTTGCCTGTCTTCTCCACTTGGTGATTATTGAATTTTCATGGCTTTTTGTGTTCCATTTTTGTTTTGGTCATTTGTTTGGTTGGGATTTTTGTTGTTGGTGGGATGTTTTGTTTGGGTCCTTAACATTGTTACCCAAGTTAGTGGGTGCTGCAGCAGGCTAATGCAGTTGGTGAAGAACATACTTCTATACCTAGATCAATAACAGACAAAGTTGTGCACCAGGACAAGAGTCTGTACCTTCAGACGAAAAAGGATACAAACACGTAAGTCATATCAAGTTGTGTTCTATTGCTGCTTCCATAACTATGTATTAATGGGCCTGTCTCCATGATGGGATATTTTNTTTTTTTTTTTTTGTTAGGTCCTAGTGGACAGCAGAACATACGTCTGCATGTGACATGTCTAAGGACTGAAGAGAAGGGAACAGCTTTCTATCACCAAACAATTGTGAATGGAACAACTGCATTACTGCATTCTTAAATCTGTAATCATTGTAAAAACCATGATTTTCTATAGTTTCTAATAAAAAGAAATGCCACATATTTCATGATTGTTATCCAAAATTACTTAGACACTTTGAGGTAATTATTTCCTCTAACAAACGAATGAAAGGGAAGCTTACTTAGGAATTTGTTGTTAGCTATGAGTGTCTTTTCTATGACGATTTTCTAATGAAAATCATTCCATGACTTTTTAGCATGAGCCTAAGAATAGGGGAGCACTGCCTGGCTAGTAGGTGCTGATGGAGAGTGCATTTTCCAGGCTCTTAGGAAACATAATATAAACCCATAGTGGTGGAGGACTTAACCCTCAGCGAAGCTGGTCTAAGGGATATACCCCTAGAGAGTTCAGGAGCAAAGTACTCTCTCTGTAAAGCTGTGAAAGGGCATAGCACCCGGGAAAAGAGGATGTGCTGTTAGGGACATCAGACTAATCTGCCCATTCATTGCACTCTTGGATAGGAAATAGAGAGTGCTACAGATGGACGGGGAGTTATTTCAGCAGTTTTAGCATAGAGGCTATTGCTAGCATATTATGGGAAAAAAAAAGCAGTATTGCCTATGGGATTGTTTAGGTTTTCCTAATCCATTTAAAAAATGTTTTGTTCCTCTTCCCCTGAACTTCTCCTTATTTAAACCTATTTATTTGACTTGCTGCTTATAAATGGGGAAGTATGGCTCATTGGGTACTCTAGGAATATAATTTGATTGCCAGACTGCTGGTTAATGGCTTGAGTGCTTTATTTTGCACCTTTCAAAACTCTGTTTCTATTGCCTCAGCCCTGCTGCTTGCTAATCAGTGACTGGCTGAAAGGTTAGGTTTGTGAAAAGACTGGTCAACAGTGGAGGGTGAATTGGGTAGTTTGCACCTCTTGTGGTTTTTCATGAAATTTCCCTTCTGTGGATGAATTGGCAGGAAAAAATTAACTGACCTGAAAAAGGGGTGAGCAGGGAGATGATAGGCTGCTGACAGTTACTTGGGGTATGCAGGGCAAGACTGACAGAAGAATTTCAGAAGGATCCAACAAGACTGAATGACTGGTCAATAAAACAGCAGATTAAATTCAGTGTGGACAGCAATAAAGTGATTCACAGAGCAGAGAAAAAAACAATTCTATCACTACCTCAACTCAAGGACAGTGTCAGAAGAAGGACAGTGGCCTAGTCAGATCTTTGCTCCAACCTAATAAATCTTCTCTAATTTTCCTTTTTTAATCTGTAAACTGTGGGAATTCACAGCAATTTAAAAAAGTAAAAAAAGAAGGAAAAATAAAGTTCCTGGCCCTGGGTCCATAAAGGGTATTGCAAGCTTCAATTAAAATTCACAGAAAAACTTGTGCAAATCAATTTTTTCTTGCAGAACCTTTATTTTTCTCTTCTTTGTGCACACCTTTGTGGAAGATGGAAAGTGAAGCAGAGGGTGGCTTTTCTATGTCACATGTCTTAGCATCTGACTCTAGGAATTTATATCATTCTTTCTCCTCAGTTCAGAGGAGAGGAGAAAGAAGGGAGTGTTTAAAACAGTGACATCCTCTGGTATACGGACTACCTAATTGTCTTCAGGTCTTTGAAAGCAAGAGTACTTGTGTACAACTGGAATAGGGATAGAGTGATGTCTACAATAACAGGTAAAGCAAAAACTATGTCAGTCCAAAAATCATGTAGTGCTCTTGGTTTATGAGGTTTATAAGCTGAGAGTCAGAATACATTAGCTAACCCAGAGACTACCATTTACACTGGCTTGTCTGGCCTGCTCAAAGAGGAGTTTGTACAGTCTGTGATTCTCTGTGCTTATATTTTAGGACTCTGAATTTAGTCTGGGTTGGAAAACTTGGGCTGGACTCTGAACTCTTAAAAGGAGCAGTCCAAACATTTCAAATGTTCAATCTTGAGTGTCATTTCCTTTCTCCAGAGAATGTGGTTTTCCTAAATACAAAGTTTAGCACGAGCCTCAATGTGGCAGACCACTAAGGTTAGGATCATGACTTTTATCTTTAAGAAAAACATTTTATAGCATTCTTAGCAGCAATCAATGCTACAGGATAGAATGCTTTATGACTTACTGCAGTCACGAAGTGCACACTTACACGCAAGGGACTGAGTACACCCTCAGTCAGTTTGCAGATGACACCAAGCTGAGTGAGAGTGTTGGTCTGCTGAAGGGTACGAGGGCTCTCCAGAGGGATATGGACAGGATGTATTGATGGGCTGAGGGTGATTAGATGAGATTCAGCAAGACCAATTACCAAGTCCCGCAGTTGGGTCACAACCCCACGCAGAGATACAGGCTTGGGACAGAGTGGCTGGAAAGCTGACTGGCAGAAAAGACCTAGGGGTCAAAAGCAGCTGAACATGAGCCAGCAGTGTGCCCAGGTGGCCAAGAAGGCCAATGGCATCCTGGCCTGTATCAGCAATGGTGCAGCCAGGAAGACAGGCTGTACTTGATGCTGATGAGGCCGCACCTTGAATCCTATGATAGTTTTTACCCCATACTTCAAGAAGCACCTGAAGGAGTTGGGATTGTTTAATCTGGAGAAAAGGCATCTCATGGGAGATCTTGTCACTCTCTACAACTACCTGAAAGGAGGGTATAGCCAGGTGGAGTTCAGTCACTTCTCCCAAGTAACAAGTAAGGACAAGAGGTTCCACAAGTTTTACCCAGGGGAAGTTTAGATTGGATATTAGCAAAAAATTCTTCATTGAAAAGATAGTCAGACAGTGGAATAGGCTGCTTAGGGCAGTCACTGTCTCTGGAAGTATCTAAGAGACATGTAGATGTGTCACTTAGGGACTCGATCTAGTGGTGGACTTGGCAGTAATGGATTAATAGCTGGACTCAATGACCTTAAAAGCCTTAAAGGTCTTTTTCAACACACAACAATTGTATGATTCTAACTTAATGTATGACAGAATTTTCCAGCCACTTTGGTGTAGGGGTCCAAAGCATAACAACCATTAGTAGGATATGCTAATTTTCTTCACAATTCTCTTAGAAAGGTATGATTTTTTTTTACGTTCACCTGCTGTTTCTTCTTTGAGGGGAGTGTGGGAATTTTTTTATGTGGTGAACCAAAATTAATTTAATATTTAATCAAATGTAGTTGCTGTTCCTTTGTAATGTAAGTTTTCATTGATGTCTTCATAATAGATAAACTAGATAACCAATGTGTATCTGATGTAGACAAACAGAAAAAATTGATGACAAGTGGAAGTGTGTTTCTAATTGTAGTGGGAGTTTGAATTGGCTTCAAGTTCTAATGTTTATGCAATATAAATTATTAGAGAGGCTACAGCATTGCCAGTAGCTGAACTTTCTATTATTGGATAGCAACTTAGCTACAGCACAGACCGAGTTGAGTCTTTTCTGTGTACTTTTCTTTTTGAGTTCTTTGTACTCATACACACGTACACACAGAATTACTGGCATAAAGTCTCTGAACCTAAAAAGTTAATTCAGATACTGTTAAAGAGGTGTTGGAGTAAGTGGCACTTGAGAAGTTCATACTTTTTGTTATTCATTTCTACATCTTCCAGGAAACACTCTGCCTCTTAAGTTGCCCCAATTCATGTGTTTGGTTTTTAACTTGAAAATTTTCAGTGAGCTATATTCAAGCTAGTCCCACATTCTCTCTCATTTTAGTGAGCTTTGGATGTAAGCAAGATAAGGAACAAATAAAGTGATTTATGCGGTGTATCACAGGCAATAAAGCTATGCACAGATTTCTCCTCAACTGAGTACTATGACAATAAGGGAATACTGATGCTTAATCACATGCAAATGTTAAATTCTATTCTAAGAGATTTGGTACACTATAGAAACATTTCAAGCACTGAAAGGACAGTTTCATAAATAGAGTATCTAGGACCTATACTCTGAATACCAGTGGGCATTCTGTCTAATTTCTGACTGAAAATCAGGTGTGGAAACATTCCCTTCACAGAGATGTCGTGAGGACTAATATTACTTTTTGTAGAAAGTTTACTTTCCTGTTTGTTGCTGAGGACATACCTGGTAGGAAGCTAATTGGTTTTTAAATGCATAACATTTGCCTTAAGTCATAAATCCATCCCCTAGAGATACTGGTTTCTTAATACTTGAACTTGATCAGAGAAACAAAGTAAGATCTACTCAAAGGATTTTTATGGATGGATTTGAAGAATAATTGCATTTTAAAAGTTACCATTAATTAGAATTCGCTAGATCTGTTTATTGTATTGCATTTCTTCGTAAATATATGCACATGCTTTCTAGTTTGTACTTATTTGTACTTATTTCCTATGACTGTCCATTTAAGACAACTTAAACAACTTTTTGTTATGGCTTCTGAGAAGAGACTACATTTTGAAACAGTTCCTCTACAGAAATGGAGAAGTAGTGGTTGAATTTAAACATCAATTGTGGTTTTAAGGTCTAATACTGTCTAAGGGATGCTGCTGCTGAAAAAATTCCAATTACAAACTTAACTGCACTTCCTATATTGGTGTTGCTAACATATTGCTATTCTGTGAAAGACTAGTAGGGGAAAAAAAATTGTCCTAAGATACTGATTTTGAAATTTGACTCTGAAGAAAGAACAGGTGGTTGAATTCTGCTATTAGTGGCAACAAATCAGTTAGAAATAGCAGTTGAAAAGGAACAATGGAAGTCTGAAAAAGAGATATATCCAGTAAACTAAAAAGTCTTTGGTGTACTCTAATGAATATTGGTATGTATGCCATCATACATATGCTTTGTGAATATCCGTTTGCTGCCTCAGCCCAGTATAGCAGACAAGCTTGAAGGAAGAGAACCAGTTTTCCATAAGGCTCTTTCAGATATGTTACTGTATAGACATGGAATTTCCCAGCTGTGCAGAGCTCCCTGTGTACCGCTCAGTTTAACCTGTCTAGCTCTCGTCATGGGTGATGGCAATATACTCCACTCCCTTCAAGAGCAAAGAATTTAGACAGGCTTGGAAGAAACTAGTTTTCAATTAATTGCTATGTTGAATGTTCATCTGGAATTCTTCATTAAGGACAGGTAATACCTAAATACCAGTTTCTCATTCTCTACATAATCACAAATAAGAAAAAATATTAACCCTTAATGGTAACTTACAAGTCCAAGTAGTACAGACTGTAAAAAATTAAACAAAACCCTGAAACTATTGTAATGAGTGCTGTTACAATCTCATATTTATTTTTGTGAGGTGTTTTAAAGAGGGAAATACTGAAAAAGTACTTTTAGGATTGACTATTAGGATTTGAATGCGTTACCCATTAAAATTTGGTTTTGCTTTTCCTTCTGCCACTCTAAAATTGGGTAACTCAGTGCCCTTAGTGCAAGGGCATCACTTGGAATCTGAGATTTCCATTTTGACAATGGAGATAACCTTGCTTAATCCCACCTTTCTTCTATTTTCTTTTGACCTTTTTTTCTTACTGTTTTGCTTTTACTAGCCTCCTACAGGACAATATTTTCTTGCACTGTGAAGATGCAGAACTTGCACAGAGATTCTAATGAAGATTGACACATCTAAGTATTAATGCAGTGTTAAAAAAAACCCAGTAATTATTTGGATCTTTCACATCTCGTTTCTACTCCAGTGGATCTTTTCTTTAGTAGGCTTGTTTGCAATTTAAAGGGTTAAATAATGTAACAGAGTTTTGCCTTCTGCAGTTTGGTTTCTCTACTGTGTTTCTTGGTGTGGTGTTAAGGGAGCTGGTCAAGAGAACATAGAGCAAAGCAGTAGATATTAGCACATATATTGAAGACTTTCAGGATGGTATTCAGGTCCCTCTGAACTCAGTGAAAATTCAAGGCAATGCTTTCTCTCCCTGTTTAAATGGAGTAAGGACTTCATCTTCTTTATGGTCTTACAGAAAAGTTCTGGATTCCAGAAAAGAGCAACTAAATGTTTCTGTTAAAAGTTTCAGCAGTGTTTCTCTCAATCCAGTTGCACTTGAAGCCTTAATTTTTTTGGTTTGATGTGAGGCTGAGGAAATGCACAGGAAAGAATAAAACTTTCCAGCTCAGCTGTGTCAAGGAAAGCCATTTAAAAAATCATTGAGGAATGAGGGGGAAGGGGAATCTCATATGTATTTTTTCTAAATGTATAACAAACCACAGTAATTTTACATTTTAAATAATTTTTTTCCTTATTCAGGAACACTTAATAAAATTATGTAGAGTTTTAGCTGCATTTTGAGAGATAATTCCCTAAGATGAGCTATTGTGTTGTGTAGTAAGATTGCTGCTGATAAGATAGGGTATTAATATATATTATCTAGCCTTAATCAGGGTTTTATGTATGTATCCTTGTTTGAAGGGGGTGGGGGTGGGACTTTCTGTCTCTGTTGCATTTCAAGAGTACTGTGCTCTTCACAAAACAGCAGGCAGCAGGTACACCTACAAGAACCATCAAACACAGTTAGCCAAAAGCTATCAAGTTTGTCCTGTGTACTTCACCATGATGATAAAAATCAGTCATTAAATAGATCTCCAGAGAACATAAGGATCATCTGAACAGATGTTGCATTCTCTTTTCATCTCAGTAACCCAAGGGATCTCCTGTCTCCATATTTGACTTGGCACTTATTATTGCCAAGGCATGAGCAGAGATCTTCGTAGAATATAGAAAGAGGTCAATATATCCTTTGGACTAAGACAAAGAGTATTATAATCATAACATCTCATATAGGGTTATATCCTAAACAAACATATGTAGACATGAATAAACCCCCAGAAGTTCACATAGTCATAGATATTTTGCTACCTCCTTATTGTGCATAGCTTTAGTTTTAGTAAGGCAAACATTTGATATCTAGTATTCAAAAGAATTTCTACCATAGAGTGTGGGGGGCTGTGGGGTGGAACTTTAGTTCTGACAGCAAGTAACAGCTAAATTCAGATCTGAATTCAGTTTCAAGCTTAGAAAAAAAGTAGAGAAAATCAAGGATGTTTTCATGTGTGTCAGACTTTTAAGCTAAAGTCTCCTACACTTACTTTATGCAAGTACTAAATAACTCTATATTTTATAAATTAAGTAGGTGGACATGATGTTAAGAAATTATTAACTGGCAGTTGGCAGGTGTACCTTAAAAAGATGATGGAGAAGTACAGTCAATATAAGGCTTCTGCTGAATTTCACAACTCGAGCACGTAGGTGTGCACATGAACAAAATTAGTTGTTAAGTAGAAAAGTAGTAAGAAATTATAATGTTATAAAATATGTTGACTGTTTAACTTGTTTCCCATTCCTTTTTATTCTCTGGGCTGCAAAGCAAAATTTTGCCCACACTTTGAGAAGTTAATGATCACTGAATGACACAGTGTAAGTGGGACAAGGGCAAAGGTGCGGTTAAGATTTTTTTCAGTACTTGATCAACTATGTGCTGCTTGATGGGATAATTTATGGTGACAAAACACAAGCAACACTTTAGCTTTTAGGCAGTTGGAAAACAGCATGAGATGGTGCCCTTTTTTCACTGCAACTACCATGGAAAAAAGATTAGAGATGCAAAAAAAATACAAATGACTACTCAGACAATTTTTCCTGCTCTACGGCTTTTCANAGAAAGAAAGAAAGAAAGAAAGAAAATTTTTACCTTGTATTTGATTTGTTTGATGCAGTTCTGTTTTGTTTTCAGGTTTTTAGCCAGACTGGAGAAATGTTTTGTTTCAATATAATTTGGGTAGATTTTTTTCTGAATTGTGGGAGGAGAAACAGGGAGGTGAATCAGGGAGGCAATGAAGAACCAAAACTTTTTATCTGCTCAAGCCTTTAAAATATTTTTTTTATTTGAACACTGGCAATTTTCCGAACAAAGTTGTCGCTTCAAAATGAAAACAAATGATTTATTTTAGAGAAAAAGTTCAAACTTTTCAGAAATTATAAAATTCACAAAAATATTTTACTACAACCACAATAAAACTTGCCTAATGGTAAAACCTATTTTTATTTTTATTTTTTTCTTTTTTAGCAAAACATATAATAAAGTCCTCAAAAACTGCTCTACTTCTATTTGGTTTTAGTTTCAACTCCTGGCTGACAACATGTCTTTTTTTCTAATCCTGCTATTGGTAAAAGCTTCCTTGTCTTTTTCTTTCCCTCCTTTCCCCTTTCTTTCCTCTTTAACTTTTTTTTCCATGCTGCATCTTATAAATGCAAGTTGTCAAAGAAAAAATCAATGAAGGTATCAAAGAAGCCACAGAAAGTCTGTCAACACTGCAGAGCAGCACAAGACATGTCTCTGTGTTAGGTTTCTCCTTCAGCTCATCTCATCCATGAGCTGCAGTGAGAAGAATATGGTGACTCAGAAAGGACTCCTGGAGGGCTGCTTGCAGGGTAAACCAAAGGGGAAAGCTAGTGAGCGAGTAATATCTTTATTGAAATGTTCTCAGTCACATTGTTTCCATTGTATTCAGCAGAGTATTGTCGTCTTTGTCTTCTGTACAATATCACATTGTCCTTTCACACCATATCAGGTTTGCACCCTGCCAGGCAGCACAGAGCTGACATCCATCCTCTTCCTGCATGAGCAAAAGAGGTTTAAGTTTGGAAGTGCCATACTGCATTATCTATCTGTTATTTTGAGAAAATCCAAAGATAAGTGATTCTAAGAGAGGACCCCTCATAACAGTCTGTTTCCCCTGTGTTTTCTCTTGAGCTGCACCACTCCATACCTCAGGTCTTCACTGGGCTGCATTCCTACTGCTCATTAGGCCTGAGTCTAGCAAGGGGCTCCTGTGAGGTTTGATGTGTGTAAGAATGTCACATGAAAAGAGATGGAGTTCAGGTATGGTGTTTAGAAGAACTTCAATGCAAAGCCAAAGCAATAGACTTCAGTGCAAGATTACCCTTCCTTGCCTTTTCTTTTTTTTTTCCCCAACCTCTTCTTGATACAATGACCTATTTCAGATGCTGGAAACATTACAGTAGAGAGGTCATAAACTATAGAAATCTCAGCTCTCATTTCCTGTCCTGTTTCAAGTTTGTAGAAAGTCCGTAAATTATGGTAACATCTATGAAAAAGAAAGATGTTTCCAATATTAAAAGAAATGTAATAATAGAAACCGAGATACTGTTATTAATTTTGGTTTTGCAGTAAAGATTGTGTAAAATGGGGCTGCAACATTATTGTTTTGTTTTAAAATTCATCATAACCCACCCAGCAAGTTTGACTCAATTTGGGATCTATTTATGTATTTTTCAGTTTTGGACTTCCTGGCTGTCCAAATGGAGTTTCAGGAGCCTACACTTAAGCTCCTGTTCGTTTATAGCTTGGTCTTAATTACAATGTTATTGAATTGTTGCAATCAAAAACTCCATGGTTATGACTAAGATGGATGTGGGAATCAAAAAGCAACCTTAGGAAAGAAACTAGAGAGTTTGTTTAACCTCACAAACAAAAGGCTGGAGGAAAATGTATAATGGACCTCTATAAAAGCATGGCAGAGGTGAATTCTAGGGTCAGAGAAGGAGTGCTTAAGCTCAAGGACACTGTTGGCCTAGAAAAAAAAAGGATATTAACTGACTAAATTTAGGCTGGAAAATGTTCCTCTGATGGTAAGAATATTCTGCTAATAGTGTTCTGGAATTGTCTTTTAATGTTAGCAGCAAGACTCAAGCCAAACCCAACTCATTAGAGTTTGAATTGCTTTCTGAATGGGATTAAACAATCATCTTGCATTAGCAGAGGTCTTCTTTGGAGGCAGTTTCTTTTTTTGTATTCAACTTAATTATTTTTTTATAACAAAAATTGTAAAAGTTTGTAAATTGGGAGCTTAAAACATTTTTCTTTAAGACACGATGTTCAGAGATTTATGTAAGAGTAATTAATGAATAAAAAGATTTGCTGAAAGAATGCATAATTGTTTGGAGTTTGTTTCTGGCATTATATAAAATAAATCTTGATTGTATGATATACTTTGTATTGCTACATTCTTGTGTGATTGCTCTAGATATAACTGGTAAGCCATTGAAAGACAGACTTGGAAAATACAAAGGACATTTATGTTCCTTTCAATACATCATGTAATTTATTCAAAAATAGACTCTCGCTATGACACAATCTCCTAGATGTGCTGTGGTTTGTGGTCATAGTTTAGTACCTTTGGATTGCAGCCCAAGGTGCATTTTGAAACAGTTTAGGTGTCACAAATGCTACCCTGTTTCCAAATAAAGATCAACTTCCCTGTGCTTCTCACCTTGAAATCTTTGGAGATGTGGCCTTTTTGAACTTGTTTGTGTACAAGGATGATTTTCCTGGTACACCACATAATTTAACATAAGACTTGCTTTTTGCTTTTAACTAGTAGAGTCTACAACACCCCATGCATTGCCTGATGGTCTATTATTCCTGAGTCAAACATTTGGGTTTCTCTGGACTTTGTTGTGCTTTTTTCCAGGTTCTGATATGTAACAGTTCACTTTTGGAAGTCTCTGTTGTATGCAAAGCTTGCTTAGACTTGGATAAAACTTCCTTTCTTATGGGTTTGGTGTTTTTCGGGTGTTTTTGCTACTTCTTTATCTCAACTAAAGTGGCAACATTTTATGCAAAGTGCAATATGTGGCCTGTAGGACTTCATGAATATATGTTGAAAGTTAGGTTTTCTGAATTTGGAAGAACCAATGAAAACCTGCCACTTGAAAGCCCAAAGATATTGAAAAGAAGCATTTGTGCCTGGGTCAGGGGAGAGTTTTAGTAATGTACAGATGGTAGCTATGGAAACAATATCTGAGTTTGCCTAGATGGTCATGAGAAACATAAATAAAGAACAAACCGTACCAAATAAATGTACATGCTGTGCTGAACGGAGGTAAAACAAATTCACTAAGAAACCATAGAACTGGCAGCTGCACTTTTATTTCTGTTCAGTGTGTGTGCATCAAATAAAATCTTATTCAAGCGCTGGGTTGCACATCTGCCTTGACCCTAATGCTACAGGCTCCAATATAAACATTAAAAAAAAATCAAAACCTAATTTCATGTCTTCCAGCGTAGCACACAAAGACCATTGCTCTCTGGAGTGATTTTAGTAAGTACAACTGACCTTGCTTACAATGTTTTCAGCTTTCAGTTTTCAATGGCTCAGCTCTGACATAGCAGATAAAAGCAATTTTGTATGTGTGATTTTAGGTAAATGGAGCTAGATTAAAATATCTCAGGCTGGTCCCTCCTTCTTTATTTTTCTGCTCCATGTTACTTTCACAGGAAGATATCTGCTGAGAAATCCCACTGCAAACTTTGCCTCATCCTACCATTAGAGCTTTATGTGAGGTGTCCAAACCTGATGACTTTTGAAGGCTAAATCAGTGCCAAGTATAAAGTAAGAGACAAGATCATTAATGAAATCTTTCACCTTTTCAGTTTAGCTTTGGTTGGACAAAAATAACTAGGTTTTTATATTAACCTTTTTACTGTCTGTTTTTGAACTGCTTTTTCCATTATTGCATAGTCAGGCATGGAGAGATTGATCTGTATTCTGTAAGTAATCTCATTGCCATATCTTACTTGATCAACAACATGATCAAATTAATTGATAAACTATTTCAAAGGCTTTAATTTGGGGGGTTTAAGGGTGTATTTGTCTCACTGAGCAGAAAATAAAGGAGATGTTCAGCAAGTGTTAACAAAAATGTGCTGCTTGTAGAAAAAGTGTTTTCTTTCCACATATGTAAATTATTCAAAAAAACTGAGAAGCACAAAATAAAAAAATTTAATGCTGGTGGTTGGGACACTTTACCCAGGAAGTGGCATCACCTGAGTTACTGTGTCTAGTCTGTTTTTTATGCATACTTACATATTTCTACAATGTGCAAAGGGATGAATAAAGGAGATTGAAGCACCCATGTAATCACTAGAATATCCAGATAGCTGTGCTGGAGATGGTGGGCTCATGTGTCATTTGCCAAACAAAAATTACTTGCATTTCATTGTAGGTGACTGGGTTAAACCACTTTCCTCCATTTTAAAACAATGAAATCAAACTTATTTCTGAACAAATCTTTCCTAGTTTGGCTTGAATTTGTAGAAGTTTCAAGCTGAAACTTTTATGAAGCATTTTATAGAAATTTTGTGGTTTGCGAGTAAGTTTTGCCCAGCTCTCATCTGTGTCCAGATCAAAGCACACCTTAATGTTCTTGACTCAAGCATCATCCTGCACATGTAAGTATAAAGAATTGTCTTTTTATACAGGTGGACAAGTCAGCCTCTAAAAAATGTTCTATGTGCAGTCATTCTCTAACATTAATATTTCCTGGATGATCTCTGACAAAATAGAAATCTGTGAAGAGAAAATTTTATAGTTCACTGGTAATCATAATAGCAGGGCTCTTGTTCCAAGAATGGGGGCCTAATTACCTTCTGAAATTCAAAAAAATCAGACTGACTATAGTATATTTTACATCATGTGCTAAAGTTATTTTAAGATATGAGCAATTTCAATCTTTTTTTAATAAAAGCTTTTTGCATGGCACTTTAGCAAATCTGTGTATAAGTGGGTTTCCAGAATCACTTACTTTCTTGGCATTTATTCAGGAAGATGCGAATTCTGTTAACTGGCAGCTATATATAGATGCCATAAATGCACAGACATAATTTAATTAACTGTTGAGGTTTTTTTTTTCTTTTTAGAAACATCTTTAAAATAAACCAAAATTCTGTGCATCATCTTTGAGGTAATTTTAAATAAGGCTAACTTACAATCCCTGGGAAAATGCCTGCCTAGACCAGCCTTTAAAAGTTTGAGCCATATGAATTATTGTTCTCTATTTAACAACAAAATCAATTTAAAAAATTCATCCTTAATTTTTGTTGTTTTCACTCATGAAAAGATTGAGAAATAATTAACAGAATGGTAGTGGTGGAGACACTAAAAAAAAAAGTCAGAATAAATTACTGAATACTGCAATAATTTTCACTGCTTGCAATGCTTCAAAAACAATCACTCTCTCAAGAGTCTGATCCTGGTCCCTTTCAAAATGATGGAAGTTCTTCAATTAATTAAATGAAAAACAGCACAGACACAAATCAAAATGAACTAGTTAGCTGGAGTGTCACTTTATACTCTGCCTCTGCGGAGCTTAAATTTGTTGCCTACCAGAAGAAATTCGCTTCATTTGCTTACTACATTTTAACTGCAAAGTATGTGAAAAGCAGTATTTTGTTTCAGTGAGAAACATCTTTGTCTTGTCTTGAAGATTACTTGGGTTTAGTCTTCATACGTCTGTGCTGCTGTGGGAGGTAAACTCACAGGTTTCCCAGATGAATTCAATCTCTTACCTATTTACCTGTGACTTGTTGCTGACTATTAAGCTTTGGATCACCAAACTGCTGGCTTGTCTAAAGTCACTATCTCCATCATACTGCCCAAGTTGCATGTTTTCTGAACATTTTGGCTTTAATTTTCTAGTGTTCGGCACACATTTAAAAAGACAGCTATCAAGTATCTTATAGTGACTCTGTAAAAATGGATTTAAGATCATTCCAGGCAGTGCAAATACAGAGCATTTCTCAAAGTGATGGGCTGCCTGCTAGAGGCTCACCCAGCTGAGCTCCCACTTCTCCTCTTCCACAGGATGGCAGGGAGAGTAAAATGAGGGGAAAAGAGCTTGAGGGTCAAGATAAAGACAGGGAGATCATTTACCGAGGGGTGTAGGGGTGCTGTGGTCAGTCCGTATCAGCCCCTCTAGGCCGCTCCTGCTTTCTCACTGTTCCCCTTCTCCGGCGGGCGTTCTCCAGGGGAATCCAGCAGCCGGAGCCCTCCTCCAGCTCTCCCTTGGAGGCTGGCCGGGCCATTCCTCTCCTTTTTCTCTCACGCTTCCCTGCCTGGCGCTGAGGGGCTTGGCTGTGGCCTGCACAGGGCAGCCCGGCCTCGCCTCGCCCCTCCCCGCAGACCCTCCTGCGGGCCCCGGCGGCAGCCGGACACCTGCACCTCACACACTCATCGAGAGACGTGCAGGAGACATCCTGCAGACACAGCAGAAAGCCGTGTTGCTTCCCCAGGTAATTTCCTTCTGATGGAGGAGCACAGCGGCCTCGGCAGCTCTGAGTGCTGCACGCACTGAGACGCAGCGCTGTAATTGATTTGTGACAAAAGTGACACGGTGAAATGTCGATTTACAGGGGTAACTGCACGCTGTAAATAGTCCAGAGATTTTTGTGATGATTACCACGAGGAAAAGCTAAACAAATGTGAGCAGTTGGAAAAGTAAACCTTGGGCGCCGCTGGGTTGTGGGGAGGTGTTTGAGAAGGGGTCTCACCTGTCCGTGGCAGCAGCGTGCCCCTGGTGCCAGCCCCTGGGCCCACCGGAATTTGCCAGTGGGAATGTGCTGCTGCTCCCCCGAACTGCAGCACGGCAGCAAAGCTCCGTGTGGGCGGCTGCACCGAGTACTGTGGAGCCGTAGAAATGCTAAGTATATATTAAAACACTCCTTCGGTGTAGGGGCAGGCTAGCAGTGGTAAGTGTATGGATTTATAGTTAGATGGTGCTTGTTGTGGTGAAGGAAATCTTACATATTTCAATATTATAAAATTTATCAAAAGTTTCTCTCTTTATAGCCATGATACAGACATCTGTGTCCATGGCTATGTGCAATGCTGACTTACGAAGTGTAAGGTTTGGGGGCCAAAGAGGCTTTGCTAATGATCTTATTTAAGGTGTGGGGAAGGAAGTGCTTTGACCTTAATGATATTAATCCAAGGGATTAGCACAATGAAGTGCTGAAGTTCCTTAAGACACCTACTATTCTACATATTGAAGAACAAGAGATAAGTAAGTAGTTAATGGGGGAGAGGACAGGATACAACAAAACCTACATGTTAAAAATCTCCACTGGGACTTTCAAAAAGCCTTTGAAAATATGCTTCCTTCCATCAGAAGCACAGAGAAGCCAAAACATTTGAAAACAAAATGTTATTTTTGAATCTGCAAATGATTAGGTCAAATAACAAAAAAATGACGTGATCAGTGTTTATCCCACTGAAAAGCTACCATCAGAAGTATACAACTCACCCTAGAACTATTATACTTTTTTCCCATATGCAGAGACAACAGAATTAAGGAAGAATTCATAATTTCCAGAAGTTATGAAAGATCTGTCTATGTCTATGCTGTAATGCAAATGTTGAAGTTATCTGAGTTGTCTTAAAATAAGCACAGGAACACTTCAGTAGTGATAAACTGGCAGCTTATTAACAACAGTGAATTTTCCTTCCTATGTTTCTCAGTCACTGGGAAGCTAGATGGCTATGGGCTTCTCAGAGTAGGAGAGCTGCGACCTTTAATCTGAGTTATCCCAACTTGGTCCTTTGAAAGAAGCTGGGATGTCTCCCTACTTCAGTGAAAATTGCAGCAGTTTAGGGGGTGCCATGGCTTGGGAAAAAAAAAAAAAAACCAAACAAGCAGCCAAATAGGAAAAAAACACAAACAACCAAAGAAACAAAAAAAACAGACCAAACCAAACCACCCCCTAACCTCCACTTTTTACAACATTTGTACATTTAAAAGATGAGAATCCAAAACCCATGAGCTATTTATTTGCTTTGCAAGAGTATAAAAAGTTGCAATAATAAGTTAGAAAAACAGTTTTGAAAGGGATCCTTATCACCGTATCAGTTGTGTTTAGAGGATAAGCCAGCCTTTACTGTCTGAGGTCAGGAGGAAGCTTTTCATGTTGGTGCAGCTCTTCCTATGGCCACCTACTGAGTAGACTTTGCTGCACCTGTTACTAAGTCAGCTGGGACTGCTCAGAGTTGAAGAGAGGATACCAGAGTATACAAACCATTGGTATCTTTCAGTATGGGAGCTTTTTTTCCATAAAGCTCAACCAGGGAAACTGAAAGAAGTGTGGTTTGGGGAGCTCAGGTTTAGGTAAGAGACAAGGTTGGTACTGCAGAGGGATTCTTCCATCACATCAGCTTCTGGATTGAAAAGGTCTGCTAAGTTGTTTGGGTTTGTTTGGTTTTTGTTTGGGATTTGTGTTTGTTCAGTTTTTTGTTCAGTTGTATTTGGTTTTTAAAATCTTTTCCTGTATCTTACTGTCTCTTTGCTACCTATATCTTTTATTTCTTTTAAACATTTTTATAATACAAAACTTTTTATTAGTAGATTGCTGTGCCAACCATAGAATTTTAATATGCCTTCAAGATAAGGCCCTGACAAGGTCCCATGTAAATCAGATACAGCTGTTTCCTAAATCCAGTCATTCCTGCCTTGTTGTTTTCTAGTAATTACCTCATCTACAAGAAATACTGTATTCCTGTATCGTACCCCTGAGTACACTAAGTGTTTCTATTAGCTTGCCTGCTGCTGACACATCTGAGAGTTTTTGGTGTGGGATTGGTTCTTTTATAAGAATATATTTTGTCCATCTTGTCCATCTGAGTTATATGGGTGTTGCACTTTGCATCACCAGTATTCCCACTGGTTTAAGAAAGGTTTGGGTGTACACACTCCTTGCCTCCCTTGAGGTCTGCCTCTGGATATTTGAAATTAGGACTTGCTTGCATACTCTGGAGTTTTATCAGTCATAAGATGAGATGCCCAAAGTTGGCAATCTGGTTGATCGTAATTTTTTCCCAGCTTTTCCTGGGGGATGTATATCTGTTTATGTCATTTAGTGCCTGGATTTTTGAGCAATTACTCAAAGAATTAATGTAATGTCAACAAATTACCCCAGTCTCTCTTGGAGGCCTTTTGCCTCCAGCTGAAACATAGTTCCAGAGGGGTTTTTTTAATGTCTCTGTGTCTGAAAATGTGGGGCTTAATTTGTGTGTTTCTTCTATGCCACTTAAGCCTGTTATATTTTCAGGGTCATCTTGTCCTGTTTCTGGCCCCACTACAATAAGGCTGCTAAGCATTCCTTTATCTTTAGGTGTTTAAGTATTTCTATTGTCTTTCACATTGTTTTGACACCTTCACATGAAAAGGAATCTACTTCCTGGATAAAATCATGTTTATTTCTCAAATTCAGTGATATGCTGCCTTCCCCTTGCAAATATAGGGTCTCTGTCATGCTCTAAGAAAAACATAAATACATTTCCTATAAAAACTCCTTTGGACATGGTTTGCTTCCTTCTCTGAGTAGAACAGATCAAACCATGCAGAAATCAGATTGAAAGCCCGATGGGGACATATTTCTGCTTGCAGTAGTAGTAACCTCTTGTCCCATCAGCCACTTGGTTCTTTCACATTGTGCACTCCATGTCGTTCTGTTCATTTGGGATAACTTTTTTTTATTTCTCTTTTTCCTTGTAAACATTTCATCCCAAGGATAACATCGGCATAATATTGAAAGTGAGATATCCTGTGCCATTTCAGATGTTTAACTTCACCTAAGTTTTCCAGGTTTTATGCCATAGCTTTCCCTTGCCTTTACTCAGATACACAGTCAGTCCTATGTTAGACTTCTTGAAAGTGGAAGAAAAATTCCTGGTTCTATTCATGATCCTTTTCCAATCCAAAGCAGTGATTCCTGCTTTCCATACTGCAGGGGTGAAAATGCAGCTTCTGTGCTCTGTCTTCTACTGATTTTTCTTTGATGACTAAAGAAATGACAAATATTGCAAGATTAATTAGTTTTAAAAGCCTAACAACCTCTGTATCAATTAAATATTAGTTTTTCACCAGGCATGTCATAGTTCAAAGAATTTTATGCAATGTCTCTCTATCCTGTATTTCTAAAAGGGTGAAGCATGACACAACGCATTCTGAATGAAGGTGGATGAAAAAATACCATTTGCATTTATAGCATGACTATTTTTAGGATTTCCTATTAGCTTATGGGTTTTAATTTTTCTTTAAAGGCCTGTGAAAGATACATTACATTCCAGATAAGCAAAAGCATGAGAAATCATATGCTAGTATTATCAAATGTAAATGTGGGATATCCTCTGAGCACCTAGATTAAGATATCTGTTAGTCTTGTACTTTTCAATACAGGTATTTTTAGTTTTGCTATTCATTTCTGCTAGTGCTGGAGGTAGCTGTTCCAAAGCCGTAGAAGTCTAAAGAAAGTGCAAGAAAAGAAGAAACTGGTTCCAGAAAGGGAAGAAAAGAATGTGCCAGAATTTTTTTTTCATGATATGACACTGTTTGAATAATAGCGTTGCTTCATTGCAGTAATTAGAAATTTAAAAGTTCATTACAAGAAATAAATGTTTTGATACTGCAGCATTATGTGCTCTGATGACATAATGATTGCTACCAATTCCTAATAAAGTGACTTGTTCCTAACATATTGACTCTTTATACCTCTTTTGAAAACAGGTTAATGGGATACCAACTGTATTTGTGAACTTCTTAGAAAAATTGAGGTTAACTCACAGTAAACACAGCTTCTGTCATAGCATTTGAACATCTGTCAGAGGTTCCAGTTAGAAGTCACAAACAAAAATACTCCATATTGATTAATGAACATTTCCACAATCCAGGACACTGGAAGAATATTGTGTCACTTGGAGTGATAAAGAATGCCAACTGTATTTATTTTCTGAGCACCCTCCTTGCCAGGCTGTGAGTAATGCCTTGTTATACATTCTGCATTTTGTGTTCCAAAGTCCACATGGTGTTTCTTGTTCCCAGTCCTGAATTCTGGACATGTTGCAGGCAAAACAAATTTTTTATTACCCCTTGGTGTGATCCTTAGCTAAAAGAACAGGGTAGTTTAGATGACAGAGACAATCACTTCAGTGAAATTGAAAAGAAAATTGTGTTTCTTTGTGTTTCTTTGCCTGTTTCATAACTCAAGCTTTGTTTCTGATGCAGGATAAAGGTGAGCCTTTAACATCTTTGGATGAGCATCAGTGCAAAGCTTATCATAAAATCTACCGTGAATATAGCTCTGATAAGACACCATCTGATCTTCAGTAAACACACAAGTGTAAATAGCATAAATTAGTGTTTGAAGTTTCTGAAGTAATTTCCTTCATCCTCTTCTTAAATAACTTGGCTGTGGATGGTCCATCAGTTTAAATGATAGAACAAAAGGTCCTACAGCTACAAAACAAACTATTTTGGCTTGCTTCTTGGGTGGCTGCTTATTGTTTTAAAAGACAATGGGAATTGTCATAGTGTTTTGGATTATTTTCATAAATTTATTGAATATTTATTGTCAGGAATACTTCAATTTTGTATTTTGAAGTTTGATACTACTTACATTTTAAAGGAATCCTCTGGTACTTTTCCAGTTTTCCATGACTTATTCTAACCGCTCACTCTCAAAATCCTTTTAATTTTTATTTGTGAACTCAGTAAACAATCTGGAAGTCATTGATAGACAATAAAAATGGCACCCCACAAGCCTATTTAAAAAAAAAAAAAAAAGGCGACAGACATTATTATCTTGTCTATGTTTGACATACTTTCCTAAAATTTCCCACAACTACTGGCTCAATTTCAGCTCTTCTGGTGGTAAAAAATGTAGAAATGTTAGTATACACAGGGCACTGATATGAGCTGGTGTTTTGGCTCATCCATTGTTATTTATTGCTGTTTATTACTTGTGTATTACAGTTTTTATTACTTGTGTATTACTTGATCCATGAGGACCTAGCCTCATGGATCAAGTATTCCATTGAGCTTGGCACCAGGCCAGCTCTAGAGAGCAAGATTGTCCCTGCCACACTCGGTTAAAACACCTTAGTTAAACTGCTGGTGAGCCATGCATGGTGCAGAGGCAGACCAACACAGCTCCCAGGAAATTAAAATGCTGTTTTGTGCTTTCACAACAACTTTCATGTGGAGGTTGTGCATTCTTTACCACTGTAAGATCAAGGCACTTATGGATATTTGATTCTACTCGCTACTGCAATATAAGTTTTCTAGAAATAAATGTAAAAATTGTGGTGGGGGATGAAGGACTATGAAAGACTAAGTAGTATGTAGGTTTTATTCCCTACTGGCAGGAGTAGCAATAACTTGTTCTTCCTGTATCTTTATGTAAGTTGCTGGAGAGCAGGAGAAAATAAATTTCAAATAGGTTTTATCTTGCTTGTGAAAATTGCTCTTAGACAAATATATCATTGTATACACTGCTATAGTCTGTGATTTGGTCAAGTTCACCCCTAAGCAGAGGCGACCAGATTCAATAGACACATAACATGTAAACAACTGTGGAAGTAATTTGTTAAACTATAAGTGTTACTATGTTCACAGTAGCACAGAATCTGCTCTCACTGGGGGACTGAACGTACTTTGACTGATCTGAGATCAAGTTGTAGCCTTAAAACCTCTTTCTTGTTCTGATTGGTTTTGACCAGATGAAGTGTATTGGTTTAAATGAGTCTTTCTTTCAGAGGAAGGTGTTTCATTACCCTTTGAGAACAGGTACATGTGCCAGAATAAATATGTTTTCACTTCTGTAGATTTTTCCTAGGGGGAAAACATACTGTCCTTCCTTTGTTTTGGGGAATAGATGAGATTTCCATAACTGTGAGAAGATAATAATTTGTGGACACCTTGAAGTACTGGTTTGTATATAAATTTAGCTGGTAACAAACTGGAGCGGCATACTGAATTAAGTTAGTATGGTATAACATATTAGCCTGGAGCATTTTTACTTATCCTTAGTTCTTCATAATGATTGGATTGTTTCTTCTTCAGCACTAAGTGAAGCATTGCTGGGAATTCACTATGTTGTGTAACGGGATTAACATTTATTTATGGATTTCATTCATTGGTACTGAAGTAATTTCCCAAAGGCATTTTTGAATGCTTTATTATTATTATTGTATCAACTTTCCATTGTATCATCATGATATTTTTGGTAGGGAGGTGGCAAGTATGCAGGCATTTGAAAAGAATGCAGGAATTTGGAGCCCCACTGGAAGGCTTTCATTTGTCATTTTTTAACATTGCCAGTCTGCCCTAGGTATTAATATTTATTGTTATCAATTATACTGGGTAAATAAACTGCTTTTAATTAATTTCTAATTGTTTCGTAGTTTAGAAAAAAGAGACGGAAGGCTCTTGCTGGATTTCTTGAGAGTAGGACAATGATTGGGATCTTCATATGATCTCTATAGAAGTGACATTTAGAAATTCTAAACTGGTAGAGGTTACAGGGGTGTACTTTCCCTGCCTTAAAGTCCTTTGTGGATCTTTAAGATTTAGGCAAGCTCCCTTCTGTCCTTTGATAAGAAACATTCCCCTTTGGTTTTCTCCTGTGCTATCCAGAAATAAAATCCAGATTGCCTTTTATTTATTTATTTATTTTAATGTCTCTGAAAGTTTTATTCTCTGAGATCACACTTCCCTAGAACACCTAACATGGAGAGAGGAAGATACTTATTTTGCTTCTTTACAGAACACTTTAATGTAATATTTCCATGGTGTAACTTATTTAGCATGTTTCTGGCTACATATTTTCTTTGCTATAACCTTCTGAAAATACCATTATTAAAACCTCCATATCATATTATGAGGAGTATTGATTTATAGTAATCTTACTGGTATTTTTTTGGGGTTGGCTAAAAGATCATTGGGTAAGGCTGTCATTATAGATGCTAAAATTGGAACTGAGACCACTAGGTAAAGACCTACTTTTCTCCCTCACAAATCCAACCTGTTGAAGATGCACAGCTACTAAGTCTTTGAGATCATTCTTCCCACTTAAAACTTTGCGGCACAACAGGAAAACAACTGTGCAGCTGCATGCCCCATCTAATCCATGTAAAGAATGTAAGAGATCACAGAAATAAAGCCTAGCTCAATCAAGTGACATCACATTAGGAATTGCAAAGAAAAGACTTAAGAGTTTATTAATCCACTGGTGGAGGTGTTTAATATTTCTTGTCTAGAAGCTAGACCTTTTTAAGAGCTACAGGGAATGAGCATTAACCCTGCTTTAAAACAAATAGAAAGAAACCTAATATGAGAATGTTTGGAAACAGTTCCAGGAAGCCAGGTATTATTATACTTGCCTTTAGTGATGAAGCATTTTAGAGACAGGTCAAATTCCTTCCAAGAGTGAATTGCATTAGTGGGCACAGAACATCTGGAAAAATATGGTATGTCTAGAAATACCCTAAATGGCCTGTTTTCAGAAGACTTGAATGTATAACATGATTTGATGTTTTTCCTGTATGTGGTTTGCTGGTTGGTTGTTTTTTCCAAAGAATGTGGGCTAGGAGATGAGATATAAAAAGGTATATGGAAGACTAAGGTCTATTTATGGAGCACTGACTATTGGAAAAAAAAATGGTTTTGAATGGAGAAATGAAGTCATATGTGATTGCAGGTAATTCATAATGGGAAAGGCTATAGAGTGAAGATAATGTACATTGTGGGTTTTGCCTTGAATGGTTTACATTTTGCAGATGGACCATAAGTAGATCAGTTTGGAAGTTTTTTTTAATCTGGGAAATTCTTCTCCACAATTCATGAATCAGTTGTTTTGTTTCCCTTAGGGAGAACATGACTAAAGTATTTTAAAATGATAATGTAACACTCAGCTTTACTGTAGAAATCTACACAAAATATCGCACAGCATCTCACACTTTACATTGTTCTTCAAAGTGAACAGGCACTAAGAACTTGCACCTGAAATTGTGTCTGTTACGTTTTGTTGTGAAAAAACTTCATGATTCTAATTGATCACAGCTAAATTTGTGTATTAGAAATGCAGTGTTTACATTAACTTAGCATTGCATTTTCATTGGGCATTTAGTGGGAAAAGTAACGAGAGTTTGGAACAAGGGTACCAAATTTTTCAAGGAATTAAGTTCTTGCATATTGAACATATTATTGAGTGCAAGCACAGTCCTCACTTGCTCAAAAGGTTGACTCAGACTTATTTTTGTCCTGATACTGTGGGGTGGAAAGAAGTAGGCTTGTGTTCAAATCATCTTATGATGAAGCTTCAGTTCTACAGAGGCAAATACCCGGGAGAGAATTTAGCATTAACTAGCTTCTTTCAAACCATTATTCCAAACTGGAGTGCAATATAATTTCCCTTTTAATGTTGATTTGCATCCTTGTCCTCTGCTGCTCTGGGTCAGGGAAGTTTTTAAAAGTGTGTGGAATGCTGTGGGTACACTTATATTTGATTTTTTTTTACTTAAGACTGTAAAGGAAATGTTAGGAGAAAAGGCTTCAATTTAAAATTTCCAGATATGTCTTGCAAATACAGCCAGCTCTGGTTTTAGAATTGTCTGCCTCCAGTTTTATTTGTACCCCAGGAAGCTAAAGAGAAAGGACAAGAGTTGCATATAAAAATTGTACTAAGGTGCATTTAGATGAGAAATTCTGTTTTCTCAGTTTCTAAGGTGCATTTGAATAGCCATTTTTGAATAGCCTTTAAGGCAATTTCAGGCATAGAGCAGGAACAAGGTCAGAGGCAAGTTAAAGAATGTGTTTCAATCAATGAAATACTTAATTTTCAAAATATTTTCTCACATATACTACTGGTAAGTAGGAAATGTTTTAGAAACACAATAGTGGAAAGGAATAGTCGTGGACCACATGCTGAATCAAATCACTGCTGGTACCAAATGGTCCCTTTAGCTTGAGTAGACAATTTGTTAGCAGTACTGTTGAAATATCTCTGCTTTATTGCCTTGCAACTACTAAATAATAGTTTCAGATATTTAAGGCTCCACTCTGTCTTACAGGAGCAAGAAATACCTGTCTATTTTCTGTTGAAAGCCCCTTTTGTTTCACTCATTTTGCTGTATTACTTGCATTAGTTTCTTTGCAAATAGGGATAGTTCAGGATGCACTCTGTTGCTACTTATGATGGAGACAGAAATCACAGCACCATCCTCACTGTAACCAAAACTCTTCTCACATCTATCGAGTGTCTGAACAGACAAAAGAGCTTTGATCACTTTCAGCCTCTTCTAACAAGGGACTTGTTTTAATTATAGAATGCTTTAGCTATTACTAAACATTTGCCTGGCACAGTTGGCATATGACATCATTTTACAAAAGCTTGGGTTTCTTTAGAGCATTCCAGCCTTAGGCTGCTCTTCTTAGGACTAAAGAAGGAGCATTATTTCTCCGTCAATTAAAGAAGGTATCTTTAAATTACAGCCAATAAAAATAAGATGGTAATCCAGAACCATTCCCAAGTAATGACCACAGTGCAGCAGTCACCTAATGAAGACTTATTTATATTCACTACTGCAGTATTTCTGGTGACCTCATGACAATACCAAATATTTTCCCATTCCCTCATGCAGAAAAAAAAAAAAAAGGACAGAATTTCTGGTAGTCTCCCCACCAGTTATCATTTTATAAAGTTGTATTGCTCTCTAAAAAGAACTCCTAAAAATTATGAAGAATGTTTTTCTATCCTTGTATATGCTGTATACAATGTATATTATAGATAAAATGCCATGTAGGGTGAGTATAATGTAAGAAGAATCTGTCAGATCTGTAAATGAATAATGAAAACAGTAACTAATATTTAATGTTTGAGTTTGACTACATTGCAATATGCATAGTTCATTTAGAAATGGAGTACTAATATTTGTTGTCACTGGAATTGCCTTTACCTGGTCTAAAGATTAAAACCAAAATATAGTTTATGGGGAAAAGGGTTTTTTCCCTTGGTATTTTTTTAAGGATCCTTGGGTGCAGCACTTTGTCCAGGTGGAATGCCCTGAAAATGCATGCACCACACTGTCACACTGAAATACACACACTTATAGACTTTGTAAAAATTAACATATTTATCAAGAAATCATAAGCAAAAAATCATTCTGGCATCAGTAGATCAAGGCAAAGTTCTATATGGAAAGTGTGTAAAGTGAATTTAGTGTTTCAGTTTTGTGGTGGCCAATCTGAAACATTCTAAGTTTCTTCAAGCACTTCAGAGTAAGCATAAATATTGTGACACTCAGAACCACACCCTATGTGGGCCCATCACACTGGGACTCCATCTATATAAAAAAAAAAAATTAAATCCAGTTTGGTTAAAACAAGAAAATTATTTCAAATATTCCAAACTTAAAGAGCAATGTTCATACTGACATACCAAGCTGAAGANTCTTTCTCTTCCTCTCTTCTCTGACACCAGTTCCTGTGGTGTGGTGGTTGGTGAAAAAAAGTTAGTATTGAAAAGACATATCAATAAGATGAGGGTTTACTGGTGTTGGGAAGAAAAATAAGATATGTATTGTTTCTTGAATGGTTGTTAGTTAGATATAAAAGGTAGCTGCCTTTCAGCTGCCATTGCCTTTTTGCTCTGGTGTCCTGGGAGGATGCTGTCCTCCAAGGTTTTGATAAAGAAAATAAACAACTCTGATACAGCAAAGAAGATGTCTCGCTTCGTTCCTTTCAACACCACAGACTGAAGGAAGAGAATCTCAAGGCCAGAACGCAGGGCAAACCCCTGTGGGGGTCCAGACCTCCACATAGCAACATTTTCTTTATTTCTTAAAGTGGAGTAAGATATGATGAAATTACATTTTAGTAATTCCTCGGTAGACCAGAATATGAAGACTATTCTCAATGTCATTTTTGTAACCAGTGTAAACTCTGTACACATCCCATCATTTGGGCTTATTTGCTCTTGTCTTCATTCAGCTTTAAGCCTTAAGTCAGGATTATTTTTTCCCCTAGTGAGATGTAAACTACTCATATTTTTCACACAACACAGTATGTTTAAAACCTAGCATCGTGTAGCTACAATATTATGACAGTGGCTGTCTGAAATAAAAGTTTTATAAAAGCCTCTCAAGTTCATTGAATGATTTGTCAGAAATGAAGACTGCTGAACTAAAATTTTTCAGCTTGGTGTTTGTCCAAGTTCAGTCTTTTCCTCTAATTTTGGGAAATTAATTTGGTTTTGGATGTCTCAGCATCACCAATGTGGAGTACTTCTTCTAGATAAAGCAAAAAAAAAATAAAATTCTCACTGAATCTTGGTATTTCTGCATTCCTGTAGGTCTCAGTTGTGATTTGATTGACTACAGAAGTTAGGGAGAGTTAGGGAGAATCACTAACCCGGGCAGAGGAATTTTTAACACCATTGTAAGTATTTCAGTTATATTTTTGTATAAACAAAAATTTCTTACTTTTCTAATTACACAGTTTAAAGCTTGTCAGTTTACCATCTGGTGATTTTCTCATGTTAAATCTCAGAGATTATTTAGTTTACTAGTTGGTATTACTAAATATTTGACATAAGAAATCTTGTTTTCTCAGAACCATTATAAGATAACTCTGATCTGACTTGACTAAATTTCAAAAAAGTTAATATATCAATTTATATATCCTTATCTGATGGCTTTTGAGCCACTTTTTCGAATGCACAACTTTGCTTGCCGGTGTAAAGAAGTCTTTGCATTACTTTTTGGTTATAATGTACATTTCAAAAAGCTACAATTATTTACCTTTATTAAACACATTTCAGAAGTTATAGCTTTTTAAGGTGTTGTAATTTTGTGCATAGGTTGTGCATTACCACCCAAGGCACTACAGTTGCCATCAAAAATCCAAAACGTCATTAAATTGGATAAGTGTGAATGCTATTCAATACCATTTTAAATTTGGCAGTTTCCGTTTTCACAAGGTTGAATAAGATCTTGTTTTCTTAAGCTTTGGATTTGCCTGCCTTTGAAAGAGAACTTAATTTTCTATTTTAGAAAAATTATCTCTCTGCAGTGTCTACAGGGAGCATCTACATGACAAAATTAAGCAGTGGAACTGTAGTCGTCTTTATCACACTAATCCTTCCTCGGAGATTAGACTGTATTTATTCAAGTATCTGAAGTATTTCAGTGTATTTAACGTGAATAGATTCATATTATCATTAATTATGCTATTTAAACCCTGTTCAACTTAATGCTCAGATAAGTCATGTTCTTCAGGAGCCATTTATATGTCTAGGGTGAGAAGTTATTAGAATAACGTCATTGACAGTCGTAGTAGCTGTGATTTATCTCTATTAGCGTGACATATTGAAATCTCATTAAATTTCTCTGTTACATCGAGGGATGCCAGCCTTGTCAGTTGGTGAAAGTTGCACTATAACCAGCTGTGTTTTTAATTTAGGAAGGTCTTAGCACAGGCATGAGACAAAAATGTGAGCCTCCCCTGTTTGTGTTCACATTATAGCTCCAAAAGTGGGTGGAGGGTTGATGTGATGACATTTTGTGAAGGCTACCTGCATTTCAGGAGGCTGCCCTTTCTCTTCTAAGGTGTTGATAGGTCTTTATTCCTTCAGTAAATCCAATACACTGCTGGAACCCAGCTGCTGGTGCTGTGTTTTTCACACAGATAGCAGCCTTTTAAAATATTTTTTGCAAAATATAATAATTCAAAAAGCAACTATGTGCCCTAAGAAGTGTTATTAATGCATAGGTAGCATTTGTAAATATGAGATCTTTGATTATATAGATCTAAAATAAGCTTTGTATCCAACATAATTTTACTCTGCTGATTCTGGAATGGTGCAGGGTCTCTGCAAGCATTTGTCCTGAGTTAACCACTTCATGTATTTCCACTGAGAAGCAGTGGTTAAGTCTGAGAGGGGAATGAGAAGGAAGAGAAATTATTTTGGAACTCTTTGGGGTACGTTTGCAGGAGTTCTGGGCTAATCCAAATGCACACTAATTGACCTGAAATCTTCAGATGCATTCTCTTCATGCAGTTTTACAAGCATCAAATTTGGAGAGAGAGAGAGAACTGGAGAGGGAAGAGAAGACAAAGCAAAAGACCCTACAATTTCTGTGTTTCTTTTGAGCTCTCTGCCTTTCTTTGGGTTGGTACAAGTTTTCTGTCTCTCTCCCTCGTTTTAACTGCTTTTCTTCCTGGAGGATGAGGAGCCAGAGTAAGCTTTGCTGATTTTCACTAGCACCCGCCCTGGAATGCCTTTGAATGCTGGCAGGGCATTCTTACAGGGCACTGTGAAGAAGAGGGGCAGCAGGGCTGCCAGTCTAGTCCAGCACTTATGAAAGACTTCAAAGCACATCTCCTCACAGGTGTTATTTTTATGCTGCATAGAAAGGGAAACAAACCAGAAATTTTGTGTAATGTGACAGAAATATTTAGGTATTAATCTGACTTAATAATGCTGATTTTTCAAAGCTTCTCTTAGCAGAAGCATACATTTCAAAGGATGTGGAGATGGAAAAGGTTTCTGTTTTCTGTGAGGGCATTAAAAGTTTTGATTTGAGAGAAACAGCTATTTGAATAGAAGGTAGCTGGTGCAATATGAGAAGTAAGTGTCTAGAATATGGGAAGTCTAAATCACATCTCTGTGATGTATCAGGTGAGTCATCACACTGTTATACCCTTGGCTTTCCTTGGGTGGAACTCTTCCACCTTATAGAAAAGAAAAAAAAGAAAAAAGAAAGGGAATTTAAGTCTTAGTATTGCACAGGAGTTTTACAAGTCATTCCATAACTCAAATATTGCTTAATGATGACCTGAAATTGAACATGTATAACAAGGCAGAAAAATATTTAGCTGGGAATAGCAAATCTGAGGTAAGCCTCCTTCCATCACTTTTTTCCCTTACCTCAGTAGAGTTGAGAGCCAAGTGAATCCTGAGCCAGCACTGATTTAGGCAGGTATGTTCCCCAGGTGCAGGATGTTGCATTCACAGTCTCCCTCCTGATTAGCTCATGCAGTGCAGTTTCTGCACTGAAATACCTGGTTCTTGGTCCATGAGAATGTGGTTGTACAGCTTCTGGTTACAGATCTCATGGAGTTCATGGTATGATCTCTGCACAGTAGTCTCATCAGTTGTAGCATGGCCCTCTCCTTATAGGTGTTCCACATCCTGCGAAAAACCTTCTTTATCTTTCAGCCTTCATTCGCAAGAAAATGAGGTTTAGAGGATGACTCTCTTTCTCTCTCTTTCCCCCTGAGGAACTTAGTTTATTTGCATAAAATAGAAACCTGAAAACATAACAAAAGCATATATTTCTTCTTTGAGACTAAAGAATATAAACATGTGTTGAAACTTCTTTTTTTCAGCATTATTTAAAAAGTACCATCTACAAATTCAGTGGTAGACCAGTGCTTTTTTTTAAATCACTGTCCTTGGTTTCCAAGTGAACCAAGATGTTCTCTGGCTACTACCATGGAACTATGTGGCTTTTTCCTAATAATGATAGAATTTTAGGGTTAAAAGGGAGCACAAGAGAGCATCTAGTTCATCACCCTGCCCCAAGGCAGCATGACCTAATCCTGACAGATGTTTGTCTAACCTGTTCCAAAGCTTTACAGATATTCTTTAAGGCCCCCAGGCAACCTATTACAGAGCTGCACTACACTTACTCTTGGGTATTTTCTGCTAATGTTTAAAAAACTTCTGCTATTAAGCTTGTCACTTCTTGTCACTGTGGACATGGGAAGCAGATTGCTAACTTGCCCTTTGCAGTAGTTTGGGGTTGTTTGTATTTTGTGTTTTCTGTTTGGTTGGTTGGTTTGTGGGCTTTTTTTAGCTTAAAAGACATATAACGTCTTTGCTGTTTTACTTTGCTTCCAGGAGTTCCAGTCCTTTCAGTCTTCTCTTGCGGCTGATGTTTCTATAGACCGTGCATATTGCTATCCTGTATACCTGTAAGCTCCATTCAGATAATTCCTGCATCGCTTTTTTACCATTACCCAGAAAATATTCTACCAATCAGTTTGACTGAAATTTTCTGTAGTAGAAGTTTAGTTCTTCAAAAACCCCTCTTCATTTGTAGTCTATGATTGAAATGATACATAGCAGCAGTACAGAGAAAGCTGACGTATTTTTTGTGTTAAGAGATTACCCCTGCAGGCACTAGTTACATCTATATACTTACTTAGTAGTTACTTTTTCCTCAACATATGCTTAAGACCAGTGTTGGAGACTAGATACTGAACTGGATTATACTACCAAGAGTTGGCTGTATGCTCGAATAATCCATGATTTTCAGTGATGTCTTACTGTTGAGTATATGAAACTTCTAGGCATTGTTTCTTAATGTTTTAAAAATCAGTGTAATAATTGGACATGTTAAAAGCCCTCTTGAATACTCATTTTATACTGAGTTTATGAACAGAAATCTGCACTGTTGGCGATCCCGCTGATGGTCATGTCATTTGGTGTTCCACAGAAGAGCCAGTGTCGGGGGCCTGGGCCCCCGCAGGGGTTGGTGCCCTTGGCTCCTGCCTCTGTCCTCTGCCCTGGAGAATCTCTTCCTTCAGTTCATGGTGCTGGAAAGAACGAAGTGAGACATCTTCTTTGCTGTTTCAGAGTTGTTTATTTTTCTTATCAAGGCCTCGGAGGCAGAGGCAGCGTCCTCCGAGGACACCAGGGCAGAAAGGCAGTGGCTGCTAACCAGCAGCTACCTTTTATGTCTTGCTAACAACCATTCAAGAAACAATACATATTTTATTTTTCTTCCCAACACCAGTAAACCCTCATCTTATTGATATGTCTTTTCAATACTAACTTTTTTCCACCAACCAACACACCACAGGAACTGGTGTCAGGGAAGGGAGGAAGAGAATGAGGAGAGAGAAGAAGAAGAAAGAAGGAGAAACCACATCTCAAAGCATCCATCTTGTATAGACCAAGATCTTAAAACTACAACCAAACTCTCTGTGGTACACTAAACAAAAATCTTTTCACCTCTCTGGTGCATTCAGGTTCTCCCAAAAGTGAAGGAAGCTTCTCCAAAAGCCTAGGTCACTGGCTAGGCCATTTTCGAGGAGTTCTGGGGCTATAAAGAAACCACCAGAGGAGCAGGAGAAGCTTTCAGGCTTCCCTAGACTCCGACAAGTCAGCAAATGCTGTGAGTCAGGGGAAACCCCTGGCAGACGAACTCTGTGGAAATAATTTTATCCCAGCTTAAAATGGAGGGACCTGTGGCCATTCCATGTGCATTCATGGAAGCTAGGCATTTATAGATATCAGAGGCACTATGAATGACTTGTAATCTTCAGGGAGATCTTTAACAAGCATTAACCCTAGCCATGGTCTTGAATTTCCATGACTGTCTCTACAAAAATGTATCTCTTGGGGAAAACTGTTTTGGTTTGATTGTTAAATTCAGAGTGAAGAGTTCAGTTATTTGTGTAAGACTGTTATTAAGTCATCATGTCTTAAGAGTTAAATGATTTAAAGGACTTTGCTATAAAAGAACTTCCATCTTCACCAACCCTGTCTTACTCGAAAGCAAACCTTCAGGGTGGGAATACAGCTTCTGAGCTGTATTCCTTGATAAAGAAAATTCTTTTTTGCTATTACTTTATGTTAAAAAACCAAAAAACAACCAGTTTCTTTTCTTTTTCTTTCTTTCTTGTTTTCTTTTTAAGCATTCTTGTATTATCATACTCATGTCTCTGTCACTATCCCCATTTTTTCTTGAATGTTCTGTTTTAAGATATGTGCACCTTGTCTAAAAAGCCAGCTGGGATGCCACAAATAGTGTGCTCTATTTATGACTGCAAAGTAATTACAATGGAATTTAAAGACTTGGTTTATAGATCCAAGACGAGGATCTTCTGTGTACACTAAAAGGATGAATCCTTTCCAGACCACTTCTTATTTGGCTGAAGATGAACTTGAGGAAGCATTTTGGAGTGTCAGCCAAGGCTGCTTTTAGAAAGACCTGGGTGGGATTCATACTGTTGATATCCAAATAAAAAGAGGCCCTGATTTTAATCTCTGCATGGTTACTTTATTGTAGTTATGAAACCATGAATTAACTTTAAGGCTTTCAGGGATGAAAGGAGACATATAAGCAAGTGCCTGTTATCTTTTTTAGATTCATGGGAAAATATTTCATCTAGTGTCTTAGCAGCTTTCTCTTGTGGACTTGTCTTTTGTTTATTCTGTTTCTGTGTGGTATGCATTTTAGTTTGTTTCCTGTGAGAGCAAAATCTCTGTGTCTGAGAGAAATATGTTACAGGAAGAGGAGAAGGAGATGGGCAATCTGGGGAGGAGAGAGGGGCTAATCTACTATAAATAAAAGTGTACCAAGTATTCTCTGCTTAAGGTGAAGCTCAATATAGTTCTTTCTGGTAAATGTCACTGAAAATTTTACAGTTTTGGTATTCCTCAGCAAAAGAGTTTATTTCAGAATTCAGTAAGAAGCAACAGTTTCAGAATATAGGCCTAATCATATGAGGGATATAAAGATAATCATTCAAAGTAATATATTTTAGATTTTCCAGAAACCTTTTAGAGTTTAAATATTGTTCTCTCTCCAGTTTCTTTAGACACCTCAGCACCCCTCTCCCTGTCCATAAATCATATGCTTGTCAGGGCATAATTTGTAGGACAATTATTCTGCATAGAATTTTAACACTTAAACATAAATGAAAGTAACTTTGGGACAGGAGAGAAATATACATTTAGGGTGTGTGTGACATAGAAAAATGCATTCTCTAAGCACTACTTCAAATGATTTTGAAGCAGAGAGGTCTCTTTGCTATCAAACTAAGACTTACTTTGCCATCAAGACAAAGGATATTTGGCTGCATGACTGTATTCCTAAGCAAATGTTTATGTTTTGGTTAAAGAATAAGATATGCTGGTATTCTCAACATATAGAGACCGTCTCTTTCTGCTTTGCTTCTTGAGATATAGTCAAATGGGATTTCCATGTCTAACTGGAAGGCAAAATTGGACTTATCTAGTGATAATGACATTAGTTAATGAGCAATGGCATATAATGTACAGGTGGCACAGAAAAACAGCAGTGATATGACTTTGAATGTAGCCACTGACTGAACACACAGTTAAAAACAGGCTTGCTTCTCCTCGTCAGCATGGAAAATCACATGCTTCAAAGTCCATTCTGCATTCTTTTATTATGAAGTTATACTCCTTGAGCCAACCTGCATGATAATGACGTTATTAAAAAATGCCTTCCAAAAATGAAACTCCCTGCTTCATTTATATTTTTTCATGGAGTAGGAACATTTTCTTTTTTCCTCCATCTGCTTCACTCTGCATTTCAGCTGTCTTTTTTTTTTTTCTGCAATGTCATTTAACAGCTGTAATAAATGTATTAGGGTTCCTATGTATAGCTAAACCTGTGGTCTTAGCACATTTAGAATAAGACAAGAGAAACGCAAAATTAAAACAAGACTAGTGTGCCAAAAAGGTGGCCTAAATGGAGTGATGTGGTTGTCCTTGGCAGTCTGCTCAGCAGATACTGTCAGCGTCACTTGGGGGGGAGAGGGAGTAGGAGATGAGCAAAAAAAGACCATCTGCTGTGTGGTTTTTTACACTGGGATTATACAGTTTTCTTAGTCCTTATCCAAAAGTGGCAGATCTTGAATGTCTGTGTGGTTTTTTTAGTGGTTACATATAGCTGCAGTGCATGTTGGCAAACAGAACTGACACCATCTTTGTCAGGAAGCAAACAATTGTTTCCCTAGTTAGTCCAAGTTTAGCAAGTACTCCTATTCAACCTGACTGTCTCTGCATTCCCAATCTACACCATTTTGCCTTTTTATCCTTCTCAAAGAGGAAAAAGTAACCAAACCCCAGATATTTTAGTGAGCCTCTACAAATATTATTTCAACTGTATTGGCATAAGTGAGAACTTCTCTTTGGGGCAAAGGCTGCTAGTTAAAGAAATACCCTTACACCACGCAGACTGCCTATCAGTTACTGAAGCACTGTCAATATTTTTACATTTAAAAAAAAATAAATTAATGGGTGGACATGAGGACACAACAAAATTAATACATCAAAGATTGGAAATTATTTATAACTTTGTAAAATGTAAAAATTTGTGGAATAAAGCACACTTGTGTACCTGTGCCATGTGAAACTTGTTCTTGTCTGCGCATTAGTGGGAATTTAGGTTTACAAACTTGGCATACCTTTTCCTTCTCTTAGGTCTATGTGGCAGGAATCAGCTCTAATATCCTGCTCTGTCAGCATGGGCAAAGTGCCTAGTGAAATCAGCAAACTCATGAATTGGACTTAAAAAGGGTAACAAGACCTAAATATAGGAAGTACAATCATCACCCCTTTTTGAGGGAAAAAAAATTGCCCTTAAAAGCTTAGCTGAGCCTAAATCATCATTTAGGTAATTCAGATGACAGTTATTTAATGTTGGCAGCAGTATGTGTGTATGTACCACTGCCTGCTAGTCGATGGAAAATGTCATAACCATTCAAGTGATTTATCAGTTTATAATTGTTATGCTCTGTAGTAGCTAGAGGCCAAGAGGAAGATAGTAGAGATTCTGCTTTAGCTCAGATTTTCCCTGTGGAAACATCCTAGAGAATGGTAGTAAGAATGAAATCAGTGCTTTACTATGGAAGTCCAATAGAATTATCTCATCTAAAATCCTATATAATTTACTGGCCATAATTATAATTCTTTGCTCTGTTAACCATAACACAGAATTGCTCTTACTGTGGGATGTTTGAGAAAACAAACGACAAAAATTTTTGATGAGGTTATCATTCTCCATTAAATTTGGTAGTGTTCTTCCAAAATGATCTAAATAAATAGTGTCCAAAATTAGTACATCCTTCAAGAGGAGGTTATATAAAGGCAGTTGTGCTACCATAATCCATTTCTACCAAAGAAAAGATTAGGTATAAAGAACAGGACTAATCAAAAGCAACCAATACACAATTTACCAAGCCACATGCACAAAAAAAACCCAGATTAGGTGGGTTTACTCCCTAGTAGAGTAATTTCTGCATGCTTTCTTTTTTATTCCAAAGGTGATACAGAATGATCAAACACTTCCCTAATTTAAATCTCTTAAAGCCACATGTAGTTTCTTGGGTTGTAAATACTACCTTCCAACTATGAACAGTGTTAAGTGATTGAGGTTTGCCTGAGTCCACAGATGGCCTGAATCAAATCTCAAAGCTGCTTCTGTCCTGCCACTTTGAAAAAAAGATGATGCACATCATTGTTCCTGTTTTTAAATGTTTCCATAATGGCCTTTTTAGCAAGTGGTTTGCATACTTCCTCAGGAATTCACATGTTCTCTCATTATGATGAGTGCAGAAAGCTCTGAACTTTTGCCATCCAATCATACATACACTTAGTCCTCTCAAATTTTGCACATTCTTAAATCAAAAGTCTGCCTTAAGCACTTAGATAGTTTGTTTTTGTAGATTTTCTTTAGTAGAAATGGATGTAAGAATTATGGAAAAAGAGCTGCCCTTACAAAGTAAAATGTAAAACTTTCAATCAGTACTTTAGAGGCTCTTTGGACAATTACCGAAAAATCTTACAGAATTTATTTTAGAATGCTAACTATCATATGAGTAATTTATAGCTTTTTAAAAAAATAATCATATCACGAATTTATTATTGTACAAGGATGTTTAAAGGGTAAGCATTATAGAAGAAAAGAAGCCATGGGGACACTGGGGACAAGCAACTTGAAAATTTAGCACGGCAGTAACAAGTTGATATTCATAAGAAATAAAAGAGAAAAATAATCTGGGTTTTCTAAATGTAATTAGAATTACATCTCTGTTACATTACTGTAACTCTAATTACAGTAATTAGAAAAATGGAGTTAGATTTTCATATTTAGCTCAGCACAGCTCCATTTTTTGTGTTTAGTATAACATGCTGAATAATTGCCCCTCTCTGACACCGAGACATTCTGGGATACAGGTGTGCTGTATGCAATCAGGATTGATCAGTACTGTGCCTTTTTCCTACCCAGTATAGTTTCTGTAAGGTGTATCTGCAGGTTTTGCATGATTAGGCATTCTGAGCTTTTAACAAAACTAGCAAATTTGTTTCCAAAACACAGCTTTGAAATATGGACAACTAGTCCCACTGTTTTCATGACTCACATGGGAGGTCTGTGGCAGAGGGCTTAATATGGTTTCAGGTCACAGTCATTACACAGTGAGTCTGATGCCCTGCTTTAACTCAGCTGTACTTGGACAGGAAATAGAAGGGACAGGAGTATCTCTGAGCCAGTTTTAGATCCCTCTGGAGTCTGGGATTGTCCTCAGATGTACCTAGTTCTTACAAGAAACCAGAGCAACCTCAGATCCCACTGTCCATTGCTGTGAATGGAGTGGAGTGCAGTAGTGGTCAGGAAATTCAGTCCCTTGTTCTCTGTGGAGAGTTTTGTACAAGTGATCAGAGTTACCACTGTTAACTGTATAATTTTTTATACTATTTTGAGAAATTCAGGGATGCAGATTATATTTTATATTTTTCTGCTTCTGCATTGTGAAAGGGCTAAGGCATTCAAAGCTGAGTTACGCCCAACAAACACTGGGACCATTAAATGTACTTCGACAAACAGGATGGGAGATCTTCATAATGTTATAAGATCTAGATTGAAAAGGAATATGTTGCCTTACACCTGTGTGTAGACCATATTTAAATCATGTATCAGTTTTTGCTGTCTGAGTTTGATATATAATGTACCTTCACTTTTATTCAAATGCCAGTATAGAAAATGGAGTACTTTAGGCCACCAGATCTATGTAAGCAGCAAAGGGTTAAGAAACTAAGACAGTCCAAACATGAAGAAAAATGTAAGGAGATGTTGCAGTCTGATGAAGATTATCAGGCCATCACAGCAAAGCCCAAAAGCATCCTTCAAACCTCAGGGAAAAAATGCACTAAAGAGTTACCATGGGAACAACAAATTTAAAGAACAAATAAAAACCAGCAGCTATTTACACCCCAACAAAATTATACAAACAAACAATAAAAACAGAATCATAAATCAGGTAAACTCAATAACTAAGCAGAATGTGGAAAAACTAAAATATTAAACATGGGAATAAAGCAGGGGGGGAAGGGGGAAGTTAGGAGAGGAACCACACAACAATCCAGTACTAAGACATAAAACAGAAAATAAAAATGCTGTATAGAAAACAAAAATGATCATTACCACAAGACAAAATATAAAGCTAAGCAAATGATTCAATGTAGAGAAATGTTAGCATTTTTTGTGTGATTTCTGCTAATTTCTTTACTGTATTGTCAGAGAGTTTTTTCAACATTGATCACAGGCAGCCTGTACTGAAATCAGTGTGTTATGCTGATTTAATGAGAACAGCTTTTGACCATCATACTGGTATTCAAGAAGAATATATTAGATATTGATACCTTGAAAACATAGACGACATAAGATTTTGATTAAAGGGATGTCAACCTATATTTCCTTAGACATTCGGGTCCCTTTAAACTCAGACTCCTCCAATATATGCCTATCTATTTTTAAAAGGCAACTATGGGAAACTAAAATAAAGTGTTATAAAGTGACATTTATTTGACATGAGGAGGAAAGGCTATTAACCTGTAGCTGGAATAATTTTTAATTAAGAACTCAGATGTGATAAAAAAATGAGTAAGAATAGGCCCCCTAAGATTAATTTGTGTGTTGAGACTATCTTGAAAAAGTTCTGTCTTCCTCAACAAAATAGTTGATTTATGGATATGCTGCCAATAAAAATTTATACTGCAAGAAAAGAAAAAAAAACCAAACCAAACCCAAAAAGTTATCATACTTCAGTGTGCTGGAAGCATCCTTCTTTATATTTTACTTATGAGATAAAATGTAATTTCACAGATTACTGGAGTCCATTAAGGAAGAACAAGACTGTGTGGTCCAGAGTCTCACAGGGATTCTGGTCTATGTTCGGGAAGCAGCTTATTCATTTTCTCCCAGACAAATATTTGTTACTTAGCCATTAAATCAAAGATGAGTGCATACTGCCAAATAGATTTGAATTCAAACCATTAGAGAATTTTAGGTCACTCCCTTCCACAGCTTTGATTTGTGCCCATCTTTTAATGTGGTGAGGGTTTTAAACTTCTGATTGATTTACCAGCATTAGTTAACAGATGAAGCTGTGTGAACACTGAAGGGAGGGTGGGGGGAATGGTGCATTTTGAAAGATTCTATTAATTTTCTTTGTCGAGACCTTGAGTCTGCCTTTTTCCCCTTTTTTGGCAAGGTCATGGTTCTCATGAATATTTGACCGAGCCGTTGAATTTGCATATGGGACATTTTATAATGGAAGTGGGTATTTTGACTTGGTGCTAAGGACAAGTGACTAACACAATACACATTATGTATTTGTACACTGTACTAGTAGAAGATAATCATCTGCACTTATGAGTTGCAAACATATTTATTTGTTGGGTGAATTTGAGTAAATGAATTTGTTCGCAATCATTCTTTTTGCAGAGGGAGGGAACATGTTTGTCAGATATAATTAATTAAAAATAGATTTTGATTATATTGATCACCACTTTTCAAAAAGAG
>VZTN01004961.1:6576-43841 GCA_013400515.1 Erpornis zantholeuca | reverse complement strand
AGTTGATTACTAGAGAAGCTGAGAATGATAGTGTCATGGGGGAATAAGGGGGACAAGCCAGGTGGACAAGCAGTTAACCACATGCACTTTTCCTCATGCACCATCCAGTAGATTAATTTGCTACCCATAGATCCTCCCCCTAACAGAGGAGTCTGTAATGAATCTGCTGTAGGTGGATTTCCTTGTGTGCAGTGTGTGGCACAGAGCAAGGCTTTGCTGTTAGTCAGCTTGCTATGCTTCACCACTCATAACAGTGCACTCTCTCACGCCTGCACAGAAGCATGGCTAATGTGGTAGCTTTGATGCTCTTAGTCTTGTGGAAAGATTCTAGGCTGGCTCCATTCAGCTGGTGTAAGCCTGCCAAAGGACATCATCTGGATGCACATTCCTATATCTCCATTAGGATTGTCACAGGCCTTGATAGTACTCCCTGTCTATAAGGAATCTTTAGTAATGCGTGCTTTGGAAGTAGCACATGTTCTTCCTATGGCATGTACTATACACTTTGCTTTTATTTAAACTAGTGGTTGTTCAGAAAGGTATTAAAAGGCTCTCTTTGTCTTCAAACTTGGCTTGAAGTTTATAAAGTATAAAGCAACAAACTGATGTGTGAAAGAGCAATGATGTTTGGAACTAGTGACCAGGACATTGCCACAAATAGGGAAAAGGATATTTTAGTTGGCTACCTTTGGCCTGTAATCTTTTCTGGAGAGGTCAGGCAGTCTCCATACAACTGAAGCTTGCAAGTTGTCTTGTTCTACTGTAACATAAAATGAGTAGCACAGATCATATAACACAATGTTGCTTGCCACTACTTGCCATTGTAAAATTCAGATGTAATTCTTCCAGGCTTTTCTCTGTTGTGTGAAGGACCATGAACACTCTTAGGAGTATTTTAACCACAAAATTCCAATTTCAAGATAATATAATTTTGTTAAAGTCTTCTGACAAATAAGTAAAAGTTTATGATATGCAAAATACTTTTTTCAGCATTTTTTCTGAGAAATTTTGTATAAACCATTTCATGATTGTTATGGTCTTCGCAGAACTTCTGTGGTAGAAGCTGTGACTACGAAAGCCCTTCTTTTCAATTTTAATTGACCTGGTAAGGTAAGATTTCCCTCTCTGCTCTCTTTTATGAATGTTGCAGCATTACTGGCTTTGTCTGTCAATGGAAGTTACTGAGTAAAGGTAGGCTTCTCAAGGAACATATTCAAACTCCTCTCTGTTGTTAACTGTGCTGACACTGAGTAGATGTAGAAAAGGGTAGTTCCAGTGCTGACCTGTACTTTCACAATCTTTGGTCAGTATTCTTACCATCTATGCTCTTAGGCAGCATTTTTCTGTGCTATTCATCCTTAAAATTCTTTAGCTGAGCAGAGATGGCACAGGTGGGGTTCATCATCAGAAGTACCTGGTATTTCACCACCTTACTTTCTCTCAGCATTATTTTAACTTCCTGGCAAACCTTTCCATAAGCTAGCTTCCCAGCTTCTTGGTTTGCTTACAGATGCTGTAGAGAATCACAGGGAGTTTGCCCTTCTGTGCTTAGGCTGGCATCACCAAGTGTTTCAGCAGTGATATCTTAGCAGCCAGGTTTGAAAAGCGCAGCTCAGAATGAGGGAATGGGCTATTTTTGGTGGTATTACTCCATTGCAGACACAGAGACTGTGGATAAGCACATATATTTATAAGGGCTGAATTTTGGAAGACACCAGTTACCGCAGTGATAAGTGCCATACAAGTACCTAGATAAACTATTTTCTGGGAGGCTGCCAATATAACATCAAATGAAGTATGAAGTTAACACCTTGTGCTGTGTGGTGGCCGTAAACCAGGGCATTTAATTCTGAAGACGAGAAATTGGTAACACTGTGCTATCAGCAACTTCAAGTTTTACTACAGCCTAATAGAAAATTAAGTGTTCATAATAATGGCACCAGAAAAATGATGAGATGGCATTTTATAAAATGGCGTTAAGAGAGGAGTCAATAGCAAGTACAGTTTGAACAGTAAATAACACATTTAGCTATGGCTATACATTGTCTGTACAGAATTATTCTCCCATCAATAGCAATCCATTGGGTTTGGATCAGGCTGACAAGGCATTGCAGTTCATATCTAAGCAAACGGATACATAAGTAAGTTTCAGAATCAAAGAAGCAGTTAAGCTAACCAGTATACATTTGGTACAGACATAAAATTACCATGCAGCACCCTTATCTCTTGGTTTGGTCATAATATTGTGCATATATATTTGTGGTTCCTTTCTCTGTCTCTCTCTCTCTTTCCCCCACTTTGGTAACATTGTCCAGATCTTCTTTCCTGCCTGTGGGGCCTCACATTAGGGTATCATATTTTTTCCTATCTGGTGGCCTGTGGTTTGTCTGTTCGTCTATCACTTGACTGTTTCTATTTTGGTGCCAACTTATAACATCCCAGACTTCAGATCAAGGGTTTCTAACAGAGAGATTGTGCCACGGACCTGCTTCCTTCCCATTTCTGATCATAAAACTACCCCTTTTGTTCACACAAAGCTCCTGCAACATGCTGCTCAGGGAACCAAGACCTGCCCTAACAAAGCAGAATTTTTCCTAGTGAAAATGGAATGATTTCAATGGAGTCATCTATATGCTCCACACTTTTCTCACCCAGGCGTGTAGGAGTTGTGTCTGGGCAGACTGGGTACAGTTTCATTCTGTACCAGAATTGGGAGACCAGATGGGTGATTTAGAGTCATATTTCCCTCCTATCTCTGATCCTGTACTGAATCCAGATCAAAATCACTGTTTTCCATTTCATCACTCTCATTCTTTTCTTCTAGCTGGGCTAATTCTTTTCTCTCTTTCCCAGCCTCCACAAGGAGATGTTGTCTTTATTTCAACAAGAGACAGTTACCAAAAGTTTCCTCTAGGCATTGTGAAAAAGGATGAGTGTTGATCCAAAGCTAGAAGAAAGCTTTTTTTCTTCTTTTCTTTTTTTTTTCTTCCCCATCCTACCCCACCCCACCCTCCAACTCAAGTAGAATGAAAGTAAACTTGTGCTAAAAGCAGAATTTAGTTTTTTGTTATCTATTTTAAAATTTGGAGAGATGGCTTGCTAGGGTAATCTTATAACCCAAGGATGACAATACTGCCTTAATAGGGGAAAGATGTTCTTTTAGCAGGGAATTGAGCCTTCAACATGCCTGCATTACGAGTTCCCTCAAAAGTATTGCTGCTGTTGCGTTTCTGAATGCCTTTGAAATGTGGACAGGTTTCTGGCCATAACAGCTTTGATTCCAGATTATTCTTCATGAGGAAACAAAAAATGTTTCTATTTTCACCTTTTCACAACACATTTTTCACCTTTTTGGGGCTACAGTGTTGTAAGGAGAACTGGAGCTGTTTTATTCTTGGCCGTAGCTCTTGATTCCATAAAGCATGTGGAAATCCAGAGGGACAGAATAGAAATACAGAGCCTACCAGTTATCTATGCCTTAGCAATGGAAGCTGTTCATTGCATCTTTCTATTGTGTGCTTGGTTTTGTCTACATTTACCCTTAAAATTTCATTTTTTAAAATTTTAAATAACTCTTTGTACTATACTATCCAATCTTCCATCCAGTTATTTAAGTCAGGTGCACAAAAGTGCCACTCTTTACTTGGAATTGGTCTAGAAATGAAATCTCTTAAGACCTAGGTTAAATTTAATACTAAAGGTATGACTAAACAATTTAACAAGCTATCAAAACTTTCACTGAGTGAAACTCCTCACAGGCATTCCAGCATTCTCTAACTTCTTTTTCATGCAAAGCAATCCGTGCCATGTAACCAGTCCTATAGAAATGCAGCTGCAGTTTAACGCTAATGCACTGCATAAGAGTAATGCACTTCTGCTATCAAAACTGGCTTTTATACCCTTAAGGCAGTCCTTAAAAGTAAGGCTAAGCAAGATTATGCTGTCTGGGATATTGATGCTGTTGTTTTGCTCTGAATGCTAAGTCATATCTCTTACCCCTTAGATTTCATTCCTCTATCAGCCTTACTATATGATAGTTTATTGTTTCTGAAACTTGTTTCTTCTTACATACTTTGAAGCATGACCACTACTCTGAACTTCCCTTTTAAAGGACCCTCATGTCAAGGGTGTATCAAATATGCATGTGTCACAGGGGGACACCAGTGCTGTATAAAGTAAAGCAAACTGAGTGTAGAAAGGATCCCACTGACAGAAATCAGAGCTTTGTCCCCAGCCCCCAACCCTGCTTATTTCAGTGAGGAGAATATAAGAGCATATGCACAGACAAAGTGGCGTCGCATTACATTCCTCCAGGGTAAATAATTTATCAGGACTGATGCTGATTAAGTATAAATGTGAAGAGTGTCAGGAATCCAGGTGACACAGTAGTGAGTGGCTGGCTTTTGCCTCCAAGGAGTGCAAGTCATATTTCTCCCTTTACATCCACATCCTCTTTTGGGGAATGTTTGTGATTCTTGTGTGCTATTTTACTTTTGGGAAATAGAGCTGTTTTGGAAGAAAACAAAACATTCACTCAGGCTAGTGTCATAGCACACATTTAGTCCTAAAGTGTGTCTTCGTTAGGAGATAATTACATGTGGTTGGATCTTCAACTTACTGATTTTATTCAATCCTCTTTACAAATCCTTCTATTTTAGTCCTCCCTCCTGAGTACATTTTATTCCTGAAGTTTTATCTGTCTGTTTTAAAAATGCTCCAGTTTTCTTCTGTCACAAGACCATAAGCTTTAAACAGATTAAAAGTTGTGTACACGTACCTTTCATCAGATGGCAATCCCCACTGCACTGAATTATTGTAATACAGGCACTGAGACAGCCTTGGGACTCCAGTAGTTCACAGGCCATCCAAATGCTAGACTTTGTAACACCTGTGGGGGTGTCAATGTGGAGGTTGTCAAAGTATCCAAGCCACTTTTCTATGGATCTAATCCAAAATACTCATTTGGTTCTTTTACTCCTGAGACGGCAAATGCCAACTGTTGTTTAAAATTCTACACCTAGAATACTGCACCCTGATGCAGAGTGCCTAAACTCTGCTGATAGGAGCTACTTAGAAGATATTGGTTGAATATACAGTTTACCTAGATCAAAAGTGTATCCCCTGCAGAAAGGGCAAAAAGTCAGGATGGGAAAATTGAAGGAGTGCTCTCCTCCAGAGAGAGCACAAGCTTCAGCAGAACCTTGAGCCACTAGTGAGTGACCAGAGAAATGAGGGCTTTGACTTGATGTAAATCAGCAATGAGTGCAGCTGGAATACACATCTGGGGCAATTAATGGGGAGAAGGCTAAACCTCTTTTTAGACTGCTAGTCAAGGAACTTGAGCCTAGTACTGCCAGGCTCACTTTCAATACATGTAATGATGTGGTTTGGGTCATCCTTAAGTCAATCCTACTGTGGACAGGAAGGAAAGTGCCTCTAATGCACTGGAGTGTTCGCTGTTGTCAGATGGAGGGATGAACACTGTGATTTTTCATAGCTGATATTTGCTAGATGGTGTGCCGAAAATGCACACCAGTGAAATCTCAGTGGAACTGGCCCTTTTTAAAAGCAAGAAAACTAGCAGGAGGTGACACATGAGATGGAGAAATTGATAGGGCCATTACAATATTTTTGTGTCCACCAAAAAGTGACTACCTGGGCTCTCAGCTGTAAACTGTGTCCCCAGATTTGATAGATAAGGAATTGGCTGGGCAGACTCAGCCGGAGAGTTGTGGTCAACGTCTCTGTGTCCAGGTGGAGTCTGGTGATTAGTTGTCTCCTTCAGGTCTCTGTCTTGGGACTGATGCTCTTTATTATCAGTGACACAGACAATGGAATTGAGTGCACCCTCAGCAAGTTGGTAGATGACACAAAACTGAGTGGTATGGTTGGCACAAACAGAAGGACAGGATGACATCCGAGGGGCCTGGACAAATCTGAGAAGTGCGCCCACAAGAACCTCATGAGCTTTAACAATATCAAGTGCAAGGTGCTGAGAGAAGTACTGGGGGGGTTCTGGTGGATGAAAAGCAGGGCACAAGACAACAGAGTTTACTTTGGAGCCCAAGCAGCCAGTGGTATCCTGGGCTACATCAAACGAGAGGTGACCAGCAGGTGGAAAGAGGGTGATTCTCCCTCTCTGTTGTTCCCTTATGAGACTGCATCTAGAGTGCTGCATCCAGATCTGGAGTCCTCAGCACAAGAAAGATGTGGACCTGTTAGAGGGGGTCCAGAGAAGGCCATAAAGGAGAGCTGAGGTCTGGAGCAGCACTCCTATTAAGACAGACTAGAAAGTGCTGGTGTTCTGCCTGGAGGAGAGAAGGCTTCCAGGAGACCTCATTGTGGCCTGCCAGTAGTTTAAGACGACTTGTAAAAGGAGAGGGAGAATGACTTTTTATGTGGGCAGACATTGACAAAATAAAGAGAAACAATTCTGAATTTGAATAGAGGAGATTTCGATTAGATGATAGAAAGATATCCTTCAAGAAATCCTTCGCTGTGAGAGTGGTGAGACACTAGAAAAGTTATGGATTCCACATCCCTGGAAGTGCTTAAGGCCAGCTTGGATGGAGCTTTGAGCAATCTGATCTAGTGGGTAGCATCCCTGTCCACTAATAGCAAGGGGATTAGAACACTAGATGATTATTAAGGTCCTTTCCAATCCAAACCATTCTATGATTCTATGAAATCAAAAACAGATATTAAAAACAGCTCAGCATTTTCTTACAGAAAAAGAAAGACACCCCTTTCCTTATACTTAAGAGTCCTAGTATTCTCAAAGTCCATGCCTTTTGGAATCCAAGAGAGTAATTTCTTGAGTTACCCTTCTCTATTTTCCATATAGCTGCTTGTAAGTGCATTAGCAGGAAATCCAGCGGCATGTGCAGAAATAACTTCCAGGCTCATGGAAGACAAGCCAGTCAGCTGTCCTTTGACATGGAATATTTAGAGTTAGGATAAACAAAGTCTTTAAACTAACAAAAAATCTACCAACTGTTAGTTAAAAAAAAAAATAGCTAACTAATATAAAAATAGCCATTAGAAATACATAATCAAACCACTGTTGCAGTGGTTTGATTAAATTTACTAATATTTTTAATCAGATGCTGCCTGCTTTGTTCCATTTTCTTGTTGTGTTAAACTGTGTTGACAGCTATGCTAGTGAAAGTATTCCAATGCACTGAAAAGATGGGGAAAGACATGAAAGCTTCCCAAAGAATAACTGAGAATAAATCCTATAAACAAATATAGAAATGAGCTTAAAACCACAAAAATTTATTGCAGCTAGTCTTGGCTTTTCTGAAATATTAGGCATATTCAAATCTAAAGTCCTAGCCTTCATCTGTCTGGAAAAATTGACTTTGAAAAAAAAAAGTCATCTGAGAGATTTAAAATTTTCAAAACATGTTTGTTTTTCTAGTTTTGTTTTAATTGAACTTATCAAAAAAAATATAATTCCAGTTAGGTTTCTTTAAATCTGAAAGCCAAAACAGTATTTTATATAAATAGCAACATTATTGTTTGAAACATTTTTTCCTTATGAAAACTGGTAGTACCATGCAAGAGGTTTTTCTTTTTTTCTGGACAGTCTTACAATGCTAGTAATTTTGTCCAGCCTCTGAATTACACAGCTTTTGGATTTTACTGTCAGTCCCCCTAATTCAGGTTTTCTTGCTTCACAGGATTTGATTAATAACAATAATTATTTTAAGTTTATTGTGAAATGTCTGTTAAGTCTGGCAAATGCTGTAGCCTAGGTGAAGAGTAAAGCTATCTAAACGTAGGATAGAAGCCTGTACGAAACATCTAGATGAAGGAAAAAATAGACTCAGAATTTGCTTCTGAAATATATTTTTATTTTGGTGTTCATATATAGCAGTCCTGTTCACCAGAGACAATTTAGAGGATGAGGAGAATACTGGCTCCGCTTTACATGTCATCTTGACAAGGTGTAAAGAGAGTGTCATTTAAAGCCAGTTGTGAAAAGAGCACAGAGCCCTCTTGGAAGTGGTACAAGGAAAGTCTGCATGCTGCACAGGAGTCAGTCTTCTTTAGAAACCTTTTATTAGTACCAAGCAATAAACTAACCTGTGTGTGTTCAACATCATGAGATACAGTTTGATTTCTCCCCCTGCTCAGAGCCTCACCAGTTGGAGTAACAACTGTAAGCAGTATGTGGCTGCGGAGCCATTCAGGCCTGACCCTGCAAGGCCTGCTGTTGACTGCAGCCTGTTACTCATCTCACGCAATGTGTAAGGCAGCTCGGCTGATGCAGCCAATTTACCTGATGTACCCTTTCTGTGGGTGGGAGGAGTGAGCAGTGAGCACCTTGCCAGTGAGACACAGCAACCTTCCAGTGTTTCGGAGTACTTTGCTGGAGCTTGTGGCTGGCCATGTCAGCCTCAGATAACAGTCACCCAAGTGACTGTATGTGCTACTGGCATTCTTGCAGAAGCCAAATCAGATACCCGCTCCTTGTGAAGGACTTGGATTGCAAAAACTGAGCTGTGTTGAGTTCAGCATTTGAGTGGATTTGGAACGCTGTTTGGGGAAAAAAATAGAAAATAACATGACTCATTCTAAGACCGCCATAAAATACAGCAGTGTCAGAATCATAAATTGTTGTCCCTGAATGTATCACCCACCTATCAGAGACAGACTTCTGCCAACAGCTCTGCCAACAAGAGATGGAGTTTTGCATAATTTTTAAGGTGGAACATGTTTGATTTAATTATAGAACTAAAGTTTGTCACTTAAAAAACATCATGGCATTGTTTTAGATTATTTCTTCTTCCATTCTCAGCAGCTCTACTGTGGAGAAGTAGCCTTCTTAAATATGTTTTGTGGACATTGGAGCAATGAAGGAAATCCTGACAACATAGTTTCCAAAGTTACCCAGAGGTCATTACTAAAATGGGACCACCAGCAAAGAGGCAGCATAGAAAAGAATAAATCCACACCTCAGAAAAGTCATGTCTTCACTTCATTCACACAGGTTGATCTGATAAACCAAGAAAAATAATCTTATTTGTCCTCATTTGCTTAGTTGTCCCCTCTACTGCTTAAAAGTCAGTGCAACTGATCTCTAGCTGAATCACCCTAGTTAAAAGGAGCAACCTGTATTTTGGCTGAGGTGGGTACAAAATATAAGCAGTTAAGGACTGAATGGGATAGATTGTTTTAAGGGGTGTTATATATGCTTGCACAGAAGAAGGAAAAAACCACACATCCTATTCCAACCTTCACTAGTCTGTATGAGGCGTGCTAAAGAATGAAGACTGTGATCATTTAGAGCAGCTTAAACTCAACCGTATTTTCATAGCGCTTATGTTGGTTATCATAGTCTCTTAGAAAATATGGTAATTCTGGGAATAACAAGTGATAATTGTAGGAGGGACAATAAAGCAAGCCTGAGAGCTGATGTAAAGATTGCCAGCTTCTTAACTTTAAGGATGACATAATTGCTGTCAGCACAATCCATCGATGCAAAGAGGCTGGAAGCAAACTGGCAGAAATACAAATTTTTCAGAGTTGACTGGTGGAGTAATTTATTTAACTGTCCTTTTGAGCAATGTTAGGACTCATATAGGCTCCCCGTAGAGCACATACTGTATATTGTCCCTATGAAATATGATGAAGCACAGATCTTTTTGAGCACATTAGCAACTAGATCCAAAACAACAGGGCTATAATTTTACAGTTACTGTGCATGATCCATTCCCCTTCATCCCCCCACCCTCTTTTTGGCTGTTACTTTTTAAAGCATGAAATATATCCTGTAGTGCAACCCTTCCTGAAAGAATATATTATCAGTGCTTCTGTGTAGCGGATGGAACTGTCTAAAGATTTCTGTTATGTTTCTAATTTTCTCAGTGTTTTTCAAGTTGTTTTGAGAATGAGACAAGTCAAAATAATTTCAACTGGGAAATGGAAAAGGAGGAGCCACAGTTAAGAGCACTACTATATAATAAGATTTAAGTGACTGTTAGGATTTTCAGTGTCTTAAAAATTGTAATGGGATGCTGGCTGAAGTGCTTTGGATGCAAGGAAGACTGTAAATAATTTAATGGCCAAAGTTAAGCTTCTTCACTCCTCTCATTTGTAACACAAAATCACCTAAGGAAAGTGAAATTGAAAGTTCTGATGACCAGTGTCTCCTCAGGTATATAATTTAAGAAGCATTGAATAAGATGTGGTGCTATCATCTTGTTGTATGACCACTGACATGGCTGAGAGAATTGCATATTCTAACACAGTGAGGTGAAGTATTATTTTACAAAATATATGGGACTGGCAGTGAAACAGACTTTTTAAAATTCCCCTTTTTTCCTCATTTAAGCAGGGGAGAAAAAAAAAACTAAAATTGTAGCAAATACTCCAGAAAAATATCATAGGAAAAATGTTACCTCTCTCTTATACTATGAAGGAGTGCTTATGTTCCTGTAAGCAGCCTGAGAAAGTGGAAATAACTTCTTTCTGTTGGATATCCAGAAACTGCCAGTTCTGTTCTACTCCTAACAGAGTTTTCAGGAGGTCATTAGCAATACAATGGATTTTTAAGTAAGAAAGTATTAAAAAATTGTCTACAAACCCTGTTGCCTTAGACAGAACCTGCCTCCTTTGGCTGGGATTGTGGTTCCATTTTCTTGGCTGTAAGTACGAAGACCATGGAGTTTGTGGAGCATGGGGGAAACTACAGCCTTATTCCAAAAGCTGCAGAGATGATATCACAAAGCTATAACTTCTCATGTGCCTTAAAGAAACTGATTGTTGAACAGACTTGACATTGATGCAGCTGGGAAAGGAGTCTGACAAGGAGCCTGCATGAAAATGCATGGGATTTGTTGTTTGAAATGACAGGTGGCCATCTGACTCAAGTTCCTCCATGTCAGAGGCAATGGGGACACTGTCTCACACAGTTCAGTAGTTAAAATTTCAAAAACAAGTGTGATTCAAGTCAAGAGATATTCTGATTTGATTCATGTATTGCAGAAATGATCCAGTAGGAACTGGCCTGAAACTGGCTCATCTATCATTCAATATGTAGCATGTTTTTTGCATTATGATTCATTCTGTCATCGTAATTGCTGTAACTATCAACTGATAGCTGACAGTGGGAGCCAACTTAAATCTCAGGGCAAACAGGGAGGGTAAACATTACTTTCAAAGTAAATGGAGCATGTGCCTGCTCCATTCCATCAATTAATTTAATTAATTTCATGAAATGCCACACTCTATTCTTTGTTGTGTTGTGTTGTCGAGGGAAGATGGGGATTTTAAAGGATGTGCAAGTCTTTCCTCCTCTTATGTGGCATAAATCAACAAGTCCTGTGCTCGAAGGGAGAAAATAGACTCCTACAGTGAAATCCTGGTCAGAGCTAGGATCTCTGCTTTGATGAGCTTAAGTCTCACCTGCTAACTTTCCGAATTAGCAGCCAAAGTATGAATCAATTTCTAAGTTGACCGTAAGGATAATCAGTTACAACTAAGAGCTACTGAATCTTTGCAGTTCTGCTGAACAAACTGAGATAATTGCTTCAGCAAAAAAAGGTAAAATGACACTTCTCAAGGGTCCACTATTTGAACATATATCTAGTGTTTACTGTGTTTTCTTACTGTACTCCCTTTTTGCACACAAAAGCCCTGTTCTCTGTGGGAAGAATTTTTGAAACCCGAAAGAATGCAGAATCAGGTAGAAGTTAGGCATGGACATACTGGCTGTGTTTTCAGACTATGATTTATCATTCCCTTGATAGTTTCTCATAATTCCTGGCTCAGAGAGTACACTTTATTCAGAGAAAGCAGTGTAGCTGGTCTATATCGTTGGGACATAGCCCAGATGTGTGTCGGGGACAAGCAGCATGCAGCACTCTGCTATTTGTTTTCTGAGTGCTTGTATGTCATTGTACTACCCATACATAATTCAGATGTAAGTGAAAGCCACTTGCCTGAGCTCCCTTGTTGATCCATAGGGTCTTTTTAACTTTGTAGAAACTTGCAGTGGCAAAGGGCAGAGGTAGTTAGAAATGCCCTCGTCTGTTCTTTAGGATGCATCTGTTTAAATTTCAATTCCTAATCTGACGCAGTGTTCTCAGAGCCATATCTTTAAAAACTTTCCTGTAATATTAATAGGCAGTGAGGCTAACCTGTGTCAATTTTACATAGCAAAGGATTTTCTTAGCTGAACTTTTAAGTATATACAGTATATCGCTTATCTCTGTAGCATATTTGTTGTATAAGAATGATGTCTTTTCAATCCTCCCACTGCTACCTTTCATTCTTTGCCAGTCTAGATAATGATTTTGGAGGATGAATGAAGAAGCTCTGTCTGAGCTCTTAATGAAAACTCCCTTTTTATCTTATCTTCCACTCTCAAAGTAACTTTCTGATAACTTTGTTAGAGAGGATAAACTGTTTGCTTCAACTTTGGTTTAATTATGATACTGAACTGTAAAAAAAACCACCCAAAAACCTAATGAAAAAGTGCTTGGGATTGCTTTGTACATAAAATTTAGGAAAAAAGTTTATGGGCTGAATGTCTGAAAAAAAGACCAAAGTTGGGACAAACTAATTCCATTTGGTTCTGGTTTTAAACAGCCAATCTTATTTATGGTTTACTTTTTCGCTTGCTTGTTTGTAAAGGTGGACATAAGAAATCCAGTCACAAAGGAGTGCTCTGGTGTGCTTGGTGCATATGTGTAAAATCACAGAATAACAGATTAATCTGAGTTGGAAGAGACCCACAAGGATCATCAAATACAATTCTGAAGTGAATGGCCAATATGGGGATTGAACCCAAATCTCGATGTTACTAACACCGTGTTCTAACCTAGATTATGATGATCCCTGCCACTACCAGTCTAAATTTAAACTTAGCCTCTATCTAGATATCTCTTGTGTAATTTTTCAACAGAAGCCTTGTTGAAATGGAAAGACTTTGGACATTTGTACAAGGGTGTCTGAAGGTCCCAGATGCAGTATGTGTGATCAGTCCATGGGGTGTGTGGAGAGCATGGGCAGATACAGGCTGCTGGCCTGCATTTTTCTGGTAAACTGAGCTCAAATCACTGATAAAGTGCATTAGGGATAGGTATTTTGGAAGTGTTGTGCATGCACCACTAAGTGCAAAAATAAACATCTGAACCTACGGAGCTGACATATAAGATACCACATCAACAAGTGAAGCACAAAGAGTGACTTGCAACAGGCATTTCAGAAAGAATCTTCATCTAGTCAAATGGTGAAATTTATTCATGAGCTGAGAAACAACATAGTGTTTTGAGAATTGTTTGAACACTATTCAGAGGATTGAAGTGATGCATATGCCTTATGCTGTTCCTCCACAGAGGAGTGATATTCATCCGTTGTGAATACTTTTGAATAGAGAATGAATATTTAAACCACATGGAGACAACTGATGAATAAAAAAAGAGGATAAATTATCAAATTAATTAATATTAGTAGTGAGTGCTTACAAACAGTGCTCATCAAGGACTAGACCTTTTGTTGCTCTGACTGGGTGGGCTCTTGCTGGTTTGAATTATCTGTGTAAGAAAATGATCATCAAAGAAGGCAAAACATTTTAAGAAACTCTTCTAATACAGCATAATTCAGAACAAAATATACTATTGTTTAATAAAGCTATCATGGGCACAATTCAGAATTTATAAAAGTTAGCTTCTTGGCTTGAAAGCAGAACAATATCCTATTCCAATACATTTCTTTTACTTATTACGAGGAGCTTTATTCAAATATAATGTTTTGTTTGTAATAACCTGGAATATACGTGGCTATAAAAGTGGAAGGGAGAGCAGCAAGCCAAACACTAATGCTTAAATTCTGTGAAGAACTACTGAACAACATGTTTCTTTGGTTTTTATAATAATTAACTCTTAGATGCAAAACATACAAAAAAAATGCAGAAGTTCTACACTGTTTCTAGAAGATTTTGATACTTCTATGTGTACTCTTTCTGACTGTTACACAACCCTCTCAATTTTAATCACTTTCAACCTCTTTAATGTATGACATTCTCACTTTTAAATTTTGAGATTTAGCGTAACACCTGAAGTCAATAAAGAGGAGCTTTTAGGATATTCTAAATAATTGTAAATATTTTAAAATTTGTTGATGAAAAACTTGAAAAATATGTATGCATTTTAAGAACAAAGCATTTATCATTTTTCAACCATAACCAAAACTTCTGCAGTGAAATATTCAGCCATTGACTCTAATAATTTCAATTTCAAGATCTGTGTTGTTTCATTGAAAAAAATCTTGCATGTGCAGATTGTAAATTTTTACATTTTAGCAAAGATTTTTAAGTATGTAAGTGTCCTCAGATAATTAGAACATTGCATAAAAAGGAAGCCTGCAATCTTTGGTTTTATGAACCTCACCCAAAAAAAAAGTATTTCCAGATGGAAGTATTATGCTTATTTGATTTAATTTCTCACTAAATTAAGTTAATTTCCCCTTGTCCTTGTCTCTTCTCTAGTTTTCCCAGTTTTAGTTTTGGTCTGTCTTCGTTAGCTGACACCTTGTTGAGTATAACTTTGTTTCAATGTTTTGTTTAACTTACACTTACATGATCTATACTAACATCACAGTTTTCAGGTGTGTCTGCTACTGTCCCAGCTTTATTCCCGTTGAAGTCATTGATTCCCCTTCCTCCCAGCCCTGATGTGAATGGCAGCAGTTAGACCATTGTCAAATATAATGAGAAAATTTGATGTCTATCAACTCTACACAGTCAGAATAGCGATCCTGTCTGTGATACATCGTAGTCTTATTTGAGTTCAGTATAAATTAAAACTCTAATTTATGTATCTGCTCTCTTCCCAGTCTCAGGCCAATTGGCTGAGAAGAGATCTTGCCTCTTAAGAATTTTATTTTTCTAAGCCAATTTCCTTGTACCTAGATTCTGAGGTTTAATAAAAGCCTTTGGTTTCAAAATACATCAGTGTCATCATGGTAGCTATTGGCATCATTAGCACTTTGGATTTCTTTGTATTAGAAAGAAAATCTATGCAAAATGCATCTTCTCAATCACAGAAGAGACTATGACCTGTGCACTAGCAAAAGTTCACATGCCGTGTTCTAGAGGATGGAGAGTACATATATATTGCAAATAATAGGGTCAGAGATAAAAAATGTACTCTGAAGTAGCTGTAGCCCCTCCATTAGTCTGGAAGGTGAAGCAGAACTGAAGAGGCTGGAAATGTTTGCTTTTAACCTTCTCAAGGAAGAAAGCCTAAGAGCTAGCAGGGAAGTAACAGCTAGTGGGTGGATCCAAAGCTCCTGAAGGGACCATCATACATAAGAGCAGTAACTAGAACCAGAGTGTAGTGAAGGTTGGTCTCCTCTCCTCTCCTCTCCTCTCCTCTCCACTGGCTGGGGGTAGCCCTGCCCCAAAGCCCCCTGCAACCTCCCCACCCAGCTCAGGGATGTCGTGGCACCCGGCTCTCCTCAAGAAATAGGGTGTCCTCCCTTCTCTTCATGATTCTTTTTTTTAACCGGCTTCTGTTTTGCTCTTTTTCATCTTACTTGCTCACTTTATTCTTCAAAATTTATTTTTAATGTTCTACATTTTAATGCATTGATCTTCTGCATGTCGTAAGTCACATGCTTTTTTGGCTCTTCTTCCTTATTTGGAAAAGGCAGCATAGTAGGTCTCTGATAAGCTGATAGCCATTGGCCCTGAGTCAGTGGTGTGATATTAATTAAACTGCATTATGCAATGATTACCTTTATCAGTACAACATAAGTCACTCTTCCACTTATAATGCAGATTTTCACCTGGTTCTTACTCTTAGAGCTTTCTGTCATTTCATACTCTTGTTTGGGGTTTTGGCTGGTTCTTGTTTTGACACATCATGTTGTGAGACTCTCTCAGATATAGCTTTTAATTTTCTTCCTAATCATTCCATTCCTTGGAAAAGTAAAAAATACAAGCTTATACAGCTAAATTTCTAAATGCCCATGATGCAACAGATAAAACTTTCTCAAACAGTTATAGAAATTTTCTTTTCTTGTAAATTGCATGATGACTGCTTTGAAATCCAATGGAAATAATTAAAAAGTGGTGAGAGCATTTGTTGCAAGCCCATCTTTAACATATTAAAATCACTCCTGAAACAATACTGGCTATGGACAAAAGGTAGTGTTTCAAGAAGAAAATACAGAAGAAAATAAAGAGTTGGCCTGCCACTCCCAACACATGCATGCGCAGCCTACCACAACATTTTTGTAGATTGTCCCATTTTTAAATCACCAGGATGCAAAATAGACACTTGTTTTATTTTCCACATTTGAAGCAGCTAGATGATATCAGAGACCCCCGTGTTAAAAATTATTCTAATATGAAGTGCACTCAACAAAAAGGCAAATTCAATTTTGGGCATTACTGATTCACAGAGCTGGTGGATAAACTGTTGGATATGGGGAAATATTTTATCCTGAGCTTTTTCTTTGAGGTTTTCTATTAGTATAGGAACATATGTGTGAACGTGTGTGTGGCAAGAAAGCTTTTTTCCCTATGTGCAGTGCAGGCACGCTTTCCTAACGCACTGCGCTACAATCCTTGTGCAGAGGTGTAGGACTTTCATGGATGGGTTTATTAGCTGGAAGCCAATAGTGCCGTAGCTGGAAGACAGTCTATGGCACTGAAATACAGAAAAAGAAAAAGTCTCTACAAGTGTAAGAGCAAACCTATTCTTAATGATTTTTCTATTAGTATCTGTGCCTAGTGAGATATCTTCATGACCTCATTTAAAAATCAAGGAGGTTCTGACAGGGTGAGAAAAAATATTTATAGATTGGAATACTAACTGTGGACAGAAGTTTGATATTTCAATCCTGACAGGAGAATTATAAAGGTTTGTAACTCACAAGTGGTGAAGCAAGAAGTACTGTAAATTACAAAAATCCTATTATGCATATCTGAGCAGAGAAGTGCTTTATTAGTAGCTCCCATAAATTTCTGGACTCCATCTCTTAATGCTTTAAGTGCATGAATTAATTTTTACCTTTTTTATGTGGTTTTGTATATTTGACTAGTATTGAAGGCAAGGTAGGGAAAAAAAATAGCTATGCCACAGCAAGGCCTATCACTCCCCGTGTTAATGTTTGGCTTTTTTTTGTGATTTGCAGAAGAAAGATTGCCTGTTTTCTTCATTTTCTCATCATGAGTTGTTTGGAGTTAGTTTTCTGCCTTTTATCCTGTGGGGGCCTGAGATCACAGATATCTAATCCCTATTAAAGAACTCCTTAACTTAACAGTCTTTTCCACTGACTCTAAAAAAGAGTCTGCAGATTAAGAAAACCCTTGACTTGCCTGAGAAGGAGGACGTTTTTATTTTGTCTTAATGCAGCCATGTACACTAACTGAGCCTTTATCTCTTTATATGATGCCATATCAAAGACATGAACAAGGTCGGCAGTTGTGATCCTGTTGCCTTTAGGTGCACTTGCAGCTCTGAACACGGTGGCCACTCCCCACAGATACAGACCTGGTCTGTGCTGGAGTTTGCAATTGCCTTCATTTCTGAAGGCAACCTGCCTCTGCACCTCCAGATGCATAGAATATTGTTGATGTTTTAAGTTAAAAAAAAAAAAAGAAAAGAAAAAGAAAAAAAATGTGAAGAAGAAAAATCCTGGAATCTTAGGTTATGTGTTTAAAACAATCAACTATCCTCTTCTTTCCATCTCCTTCATCCCTCCTCAGTCAATAGTTTTGCATCCCATGTAAATGCAACAGACATGACTGATTTAGACAGGAAAAAATGTGGAGGACTTGCTCTATAATTTACTCTAAAGCAAAAATAAAGTGCCAAAAAAAATATTATAGTATCCAAGATACTTTCTCAAAGAGATACACTTTCACAGTAATTAATGCATGGGTAGAAGAAAGGGGAATTTTTTACGGAATTGGCTGATAGTTTAACATATTCTACACATAATGAGTTCTCTGAATTCTTAAAGAATACAGTATAGGTCACATTACACTGCTAAAAACAGGCATGTGAACTTTACTAAGGCAATTATTGAGACTCTATCTCATATAATCTCACAGTTTCAAGTTGTATTGTTGATTCTGACTGTAAATTCTCATATATTGTTGTGAACAAAATTTCGATTTCACATGCTACTCACTGTAATCATGCCCAACTGAAAACAGGGAAACTTACCTGCCAGGTACATAATGGAATATATTATAGATTCTATATAGAAACTATTCTGTAGATTCCTGTAATTAATATAAGAGGTTTTTTGCTCATGACTCTTTTATCTGGGCTATACTGCTGTGGTACTCCCCAAGCAATGTAATAAACACAGAAAGGATCTTATAGTAATGAAATATGGCTCTCCAATAACTGTTTATGAATAATTAATCACATTAGCAGACAATACCGTATTTCATTACCTTCTGCATTTATTCAGTTGGGTAGAGTCTAGATTGAGATTTTATAATAGTAAAAAGAAAAAAAACAAGAAAAAAGCAAAACCCACAAACAAACAAACAAAACCAAATCAACAAAACCAAACCAAAACCCCAAAACCATCAACCAAGCGAAAACCAAATGCAAAAGGACTATTCACTTCTCAGACCAATACTGATATGACAGGACTTCATAAATTCACAAGGTGAGATAGACTGCACATATCAAGTGCATTATAGAAAATCAAATCTTATTTTCTGTTAGAGAATATATCCTGATTAGAGATTATCATACATAATCTCTGTTGTTTTGAGATTTTGGACAATGGTCTCAGACACATTGTATGATTTTTGTGGTTAACCTGGGCCTAGCCTGGAGTTGGCCTTGACAATCCTCATGGGTCCCTTCTGTATCAGGTGCTCTGTTATTCTAGGATTTTGTGATAATGAAGCCCATAACTGTGATGGACTGAGAAAGACACCATAACTTTTGCTGCTGTACACAGAGATTCAGATTTGGTGGAGACAGGAGAATAGGATGGAAAAAAATGGGGTCATGGTGTCTGTGGACAGATAGCAATTTGGAAAAATTTCAAGGAGGGTCAACATGTGCTCCCCCTTGCTACCTAAAGGAATTTTGTTTCACCCGAAATGATGTCCAAGGATTGTTGTCATTATGGGTAGTGTTAGCTATAATCCTGATTTGTTGCTCTCATCTTCACTGTCCTAATGTCAGGAAATAAGTAGAATACTAAAGGTAACTCTTGGTGAGAGCACTGTTATGGGCCGAATCCAGCTTTTGGCACCCTTTCTTGGAAGTTTTTCATTGCTAAATACAGGTTTTTGATTAGATGTTCATCTGAACGAAAGACATCTCTTCAGATATTTCCAGCTGTTTGGTTATTTTGCCTTTTAAAATTTTTCTGAACTGAAGAAAAGACTGACCTTAATCCATCTCCCCACTCCCCCATAAAAGGTGGTGCATAGAGGAATTGCAAAATATTGGCATTATCCAATTATCTTTAAATTCCATGTTTCTACAAAATGTATCAATTTTTCTAGAAGACAAAAAATGCACTGTGCAGGTAAAACAGAGTTTTGATTGAACTTCTTCAATTTCCCAGGTATTTGAGAGTTAGCAGATTTCTTATTTGCTACTTGAGATTTTTGGCTGTACAGAATCTGGGAACATGTTTTTCTCAGTTAGGAATAAGCAACGGTGACAAGAATAAATACATTCATATCTTACATCAAGGAATTGGTGGGTTATTTTCTGTAACTATTTTTACTGTGATATTTTCTTCTATAATAAGATTGCTGACAAGTTATTTGTCCCCACAGGAGTAGTAGACTAAGGGAAATTAGAGATGGAAAAGTCCTATTAGATGATATTGTCAATTTCCCTGTCGACACAAGAATGCTCCTTGCAAAGAGGTTTTCTTCAGTATTTCTGTCTGCTGATCCATATGAAGAGAGTCAAGAGTATGCATTTTCTGATGTAATAACAGCAGTAAGAAATGAGGAGCTTCTATTTAAATTCTTTTTTTTGAGGCAAAGGTGTTCAGAACAAGCTGGAAAGAAATTCAAATCTTTACAGAGTAAAAAATACTTAGAGGTGAAGTAGAAGTAAAGGGTGAATTTTACTAACTTTATCAGAAATTAGCCACTTTTGGTAATGGTGCTTTGTTATTTTTGTTTGCAAAACGTGCTGCACATATAAAATGTCCACATTGGGCCCCATTCCTCTGGCCATTGTTCACAAAAACTGTCCTTACTTGGGACATACCACAGATTGCATTGAGGCTTGTCATAGGAGTAGAAACTGTTTTTACAAGTAATTGTTTTCAACAATGATTATATAAGCTGTGGGGGTAAATGCAGTATGGAGAGGCAGGTAGCAAATATATTTTCTATTCTGGGAAAATTTTTATATCGTAAAAAATGTTCCTGTTGCATGGGGGGTGAGGGCAGGAAACATTTTTAAAAGTTTTCCATCTTGAAAAGAAGGTGTGGGTGTACTTGTTCACTAGCACAAACATGCACGTCAGCCAACTCCCCTGTGCTTGGGGCACATATCCAGCTGTGTGCTTTCACCAGCCTCATGCTGGCTCTTGCAGAGCAAAACTCTCCTAGGCTCCTTCTTGCAGCTATAGGAGCTTGCTCTTGGTTTGATTTTATTTTTTTAACGTTAAATGGGGTGGCTGCAGTGACAGTGAGTGCCCATAATAACGCCCAGTTTTAAGTATGTGAGCAACTATCTCAAAAAGAGCTCTAAAGTCAGGTCTCACATCCCCAGAAACTACTTGTGAGCTGTTGGCTGTCCCTGATCTTCACAGTTTCACACTGGGACTTCAAGGTTGTTTTTTCTTAGAAAATCCTATGAGAACTGGTATGCTCCTACAGTGTTTCAGATTCAATTAACTTACTTAGTTTTTTCCATGTATAATGTGTTGCATTAAAACATTTGCCACTACCTCTATTTCTCCAGACTGCCAAGCCATACTGTCTTGTAATACAATAAAAGGGCTTTCTAAAAAGGATGGCAAACTACATAGTACTATTTTCAGAATACAGAAATTCTGTTTTTTTTCCAAAAAGCAAATTCTGCAATAATAAGAGACATCAGAAATACCAAGCAGGTCTTTCCTGACATTGTCTCTTTCCTCAGGTGGTATTTCTGGGTATTACAATATGTCAGTTTATATGATTTATTAGGAGGAAAAGGAGTACTATCTCTGCAGTGAGTAGCTGTGCTCTCCTTGCAAAAAGTAGTAAACCTATGGATCTGGTTGCTTCAGAGGGTTGTCTCTGAATGTATTCTGAGAGTAATGTTATAGATAATCATGTCATAACAGATTTTCCTTATATATTTGCCACTACGCGGCACTTCTAAAGCAGAGTAAGTAAAAAACACATATATCAGACTGAAACCAATTGCTGTACTTCTTCACTACTGCAGCCTTATTCCTGAGTGTAAATACCTTTGGTTGCATCCTATTTACAACCTGCTGAATAAATACTAAATTGCTTTGATTTGCTGACCTTGTTTAGTCAAGAAGACCAATGTATTATGGCATCATTCACAATACCATTTTTTCAAGTCCTTTTAATAAAAGACATAAGTTTTTGGTTTTGGTTATATTTCTTAGTATTAGCTTCTATTGCTTGCAATGTATTTTGCATTTTTAATGTCCACAGTAGCATTGAAATATGTGTGGGATAACTCTTCTTGTTTTTCAGGGGATGGTTTGGTTTTGGTTTTACAATTTGTAAGTACATGACAATATTTATGATAATATAGATAATTTATATAACATAAAATACAGAGTGAAGTTCTGCCCAAGTTCCAAACGAAGGAGTATCAAAAGACATAGTGCATAAAAGAGATTATAATCTTTGTCTAAAGCTAGCAGCTGGCTTGGTATGTAGAAAATTCAGGAAACAGTGCAAATATTTGACATATTTATTTCTTTAGTATAGTGTGTCTCAGAACTGATACCTTATAAAGAAGGCTGTTGAAAAGCAAGAATTACTAGGTTTTGGCTATGACTTTAACAATAAGGTTTGGTTTTGGAGTGGGGTTTTTTAGCATTCACTTGGGGCTTTTAACCACTTTCTATTTTTGAAAGAAGTTTTAAATTCTTGTTCTTGTCTTGCCATGCTGCTTTATCAACAAATATGCATTATCTGCCTCTGACTGCATATGTATTATTGAGTTGCTTTGCCTCTGGGAGCTCTTAAAAAGCTGTCCATAGAAATACAGCTAGAAAAGTGGCCTCTTTGCTTGTCTCACTGATTAGTTTTTAATGCAGGGTCATTTTGAATTCAGTGGGAATTTCTTATACTTTCATAAAGAAGCTGTAGCTACTTTCTTCTAAATAGCAATGCTTGAGCATGGGCATACTCATACTCTGGGCATAACTGCGTTGTCGTTCAGCATTCCAAAGGACTGGATGACCTAAAATAAATGCGAATCCAGACTTTTTTTTTTTGTTTTTTCTTTTTGTTTGTTTTTTCTCTTTTTTTGTTTGTTTTTTGTAAGGGAGACTTTGGTTTGTAAGAGTTTGTTTTTGTAAGATAGACTTTGGTAAAGGGGAAGAAGCGAAGATTTGGTGAGAAAGACACCACAGCTTTTGCTGCCATATACACAAAAAGAGATTCAGATTTGGTGGAGAAAGGAGAATAGGATGGAAAAAAAATGGGGTAATGGTGTCTGTGGATGGATAAGAAATTGGAAAAGTTTCAAGGAGGGTCAACATGGAAAAGAGAGTGAAGAAAAAGGCAGCCCTAAGTCTAGTGAATTAAAAGTGCTAGAACCTGGCATACTATTGTTGCAGGTTTACTGGCTGACTTTCCAGCCAAAAAAAAGGAAAAAAAAAAATTAAAAGTAGGATCTCAGAGTGTGAAGCGGAAGGTCATGCAAAGAAAAGAAATGTAGGCTCAAATGTCCCAACCTGACAGGCTGACTATGAGGTACCACTGGTAATGCAGTAACAAAAATAAAGTGTGAGGTCTGTGTTCACTGAAAGAAGCATTTCTAGAACAAAGATGATGGTGTATTGCTATCCATTATGTGCTAGTTTTGTCCTTGTTGTAAAGGTATGTAAACAGCTGCAAAGCCTGTTACACAGCATTTGAGGGAAATGGCTCAAAATTAGAATGAGAGCAGAAAAAGATCACTTTTTTCCAGCCTGAAAAATCATAAACTAATCAGATTTTATTTGTTAAAAAGGCATGCAGTAGATAAATGAAGTGGAAAATAAAGAATCATGCAAGATTGAGATGGGCCAGAGAATCAATCATTATTGACTTAGGATAAATTTAGGCAGGGAATTAAGTCAAGTTTTCTGACCATTATAGTGCTAAGTCTTACAGCTGGGAGAGAAGGTGCAGCTACAAAGATTTAATATGTAGCTAGAAAAGTTTTTTATCATATCTCTGAGAGTGGGGGATGAGGCATGATGGTGCAGGAAACTGCTTTTTACCTTGTCTTCTCCTCCTTTTCTCCTGTAAGAGGGAGAATAAGGCGGAGTTGCTGAGGAGGGCAGGAACCTCTTGAGATCATCTGGTGAAACCACCCTGCTCTCACAGGGTCACTTAGTCTCCCAAGATTGTGTCCAGTCAGGTTTTTAATGTCTCCATAGATAAAAACTCTACTGATTCTCTGAGCAATCAATGGCAGCTCTTGGTCAAGAGGATAGGGAAAGCTCCATCAAGGGACATTTCTAAGTTTCTTATCAAATGTGTTTATTACTTCCAAGCTTTGCATAGAATAACTCCAGCTCTTTAAAATCTGACCCACATAGATGTTTGTGTAAAATGAAAAGATTGTTGGAGGTGTTTTATACTTCTCAACACAGATTTGGGGGTTGGATGTGGATGTTAGGATTCATGCTCCTATATTGTTTCAGGATTGACAGGGTTGTAGCAGTAGACCTTTAATTTACTGTTGGTCATTTATCATATATAAGATGTATGCTCAAAACTCTATACTTAAATTAGTGAGACTGCAATTCAATGTAAAGCTAAGAACAAAAGAAGTGGGGAAACAGGTTTTTACAACAGCTTTTCCCTCTGAAAAGTTCCAAAGCATGTAAAGATCAGCAGTTGTGTAGTAGTGACATTTTTGTGGTCCATGTTTCAGACATGTGAAAGAGCCTCTGTTGAAATAATACTGCTGTAGTGACCAACTTGAATTTCATGTAGAATCTAGGCTGATATCATGGAGTTCAGTGGAGTCACTCAGGTCAAATTCTGATTTCCTTGCTACTGCAGGTGGTTCCTGTGGCTTCCATGTGAGTGTAAATTTTAAAAATGATTTTTTGATAAAATTTCTTTCATCAACAAACTTCCAAAGAGGTATTTAAAAAAATATGTTGCCATATTTTTCTTCAAAACTTTTTGATCAATAGGAGTGGTTCCTTAATTTACTCCTAAATCATCACCTCAAAACTCTTAAATCTAAAGTGCAGTTCTGATGAGAATATATTTCCAAGCTGAAAAGACAAACTGAATGCTTGATCATGTGATGTGCTGAGAAAGCTGAGTAGAGGTGATTTTTTTCAAATTATTTCATTCAGGGTGAATATGCCATACTGACCTTAATGCCTCTTTGTGCCCAGCACTTCAGAGCAGGACCCATTCTAATGGTCTTGCAACCTCACTCATTTCACAGGAAGATCCAGAGAAAAGCTTTCTTAATGTGCCATTACAAAGTTGGATCAGATATTTACTTTCCAGAAAACGTCTGTTTTATGAGAGGGAAGACCTGCTGATAGCTTACCCAAACAAGCTGGATAGGTATTCCCTTACCTCTGTCTTAGTAAGTGTGTTTACAAGGTCAGGTTTCTAGCAGAGAAAAGGAAGTTATCTGGTGTTGATAGTACAGTAGGTTTTTACAGGGAGGTATTGGATTTCAGTGTTCCCCTTTCCACCTGCATTATCTTTTACAGATACCAAATGACAATTGTCTGCTGACATTTTACTGAAGACTGAGTGAAAGAGTAAACAGTTGAGGGGAAAATCCTTGTTTTGAGCAGCCAAAGTGAAAAGAAAAAAAAAATCTCTTGGAGGGGGGAGGTGCTAGAAAACAAACATGAAAATCATTATTGCAACTGAATGTTTTCACTGATATTTTAAAAATGTTAATCATTGTAATTTTGCCTCATAGCTCATATTCTGATCCCAAGCTTCTGTTGTTTTGCTTGTTTGGTCTTTTGTTGTCATTTTTTCTTTAAAACTTGAGATTTGAGGATCATGTCTCAGGGTCTTACAAGAGAGTATTTTATCTTGTAGAGGTCTTTCTAGTGGGACAAGGCCAGCTGAAAAGGCCCTGAAATACAAAGGCATTGCTGATGGTGCAAAAGGCTTCCATAAGATAAACTTTTAAACTTTGTTTTTGTTTTGTTCTGCTAGTTTACTTTACCATTGGGAGGGTGCCTGGGCTCTTCTTTCACTAGATGTTCAAGTAAAACTAACTTTGCTTTGGCAGGCTGGCTTAAATATTGGTCTCTGTTTGTCAGCTACTAGACACCTTACCAGGGCGATGAGCTTAAAGAGACAAATCAAGTGAAACTGCAAAGGCTAGCTACAGAGAAAAACATTTATTCCATCATAACAGTCCTTTGGTTTTTTTGCATGTGGACTGGGTTAAATGTCTGCATACACTAGTCCTTGTTAAATGTCTGCATACACTAGACTTGGTCAAGGACAAAACTTGATGAAATGCAAAGTTTTGGTGTGTTTAAAGCTCTGGCTTGATGCAATGGGAAAGCCATGACCGGCTGCTACTGGTTAAATCTGCAAAATCCATAGGCTAAACCCCTAGTCAAAAAAAGCTTCCTCTCTCATAAGACTACCTCGTCTCCCCTTCCAGTCTTGTAGAAACAAACATGGCCTATACACTGTACTATATCTTGACATACAGTAACATTTGAAATAGATGATTTCCAAGAGCAGCTTCATGAAAAGGTGCATTGTATTTTAAAAGTCAGAAATGGGGAAAGAAAATTTAGTCAGAGTAGCAGGGGGATAGAGGTCATCTGCATCTTTCTCAATATTACCCTTCCCCCGCAAAGGCAAACCAGCACAACTGAAAAAGCTGTGCACCACCTGTTTTTTATATTAATATTGTTCTTCATGCCAGTCTGTAGTTGTGAGCCCACCAAGGTCTGCACAATTCCCTGACACCTGAGGCCCAACCCCTCTGCTGTGGAGACAGCAATCCATGATCTTGGGGCTGCAGGGGCAAGAGAACCCTGAGTACTGCAGCTTCTGACAAGCCTTGTACAGCCACAGTGGGCAGTGAAAACTGCTTCATTCTGCTGCATGTAGCATTATTACAGGGCCAGATATCTCTGTTCTTTAGGATTTAAGTTTTTGCCATATCACTGCCTGGTTTGTTACTTGAGGGTTACAGAAAAGAATACTTGCCTGCATGGGATGTCTGCTATTGATTTTGGATTTCCTATAATCTTCCTTCCTCACCATTCCTGTTGCTCTTACAAAAATGTTTCTTGGGGGAGAAGGGGAATCCAGTACAAAGACAATTTTTCCTGTAAACTGTGGCACTAAGGAAGCTACGTCCACAGCAAAAACCTGTTTCCCTTTCCCTGTAGTTATGAAGGGCTCTCCCACAGTATATCCAATATTCTTTTCACACCCCATGGAGCTAAGCCCTGTGTATCCATTACCCTCTCCTTCCCCTATCTCTTTAGCATCCTTGAGTGTTTTACAGTGGGGGTGCAAGGCATCAGATGCTGCAGGATACTCTGAGCATGAAGGAAGGAGCTTCTGGGAGCTGCTGTGGATGCCCTTGATGTGCAGGCATGACCAGACTCTTGTCCTGCTCTCCTTCTACCCTTGGATGTCCAGAAATTTCTGAGAATACCATCTCCCACCTTTATGGTAGGACTTTGAAGTCCTACCACCTCCCACCTCTCTCCCATCAAAACATAGTTCAGACTAGCATAAAGGTTCAAAACTGGGAGGAGAGGCAGATGCACAGAGAGCATAATCATTCAAACCTATTCCTCTGCAGAACTCAAGCTTGCAATACTAAATTTGCAGCTTAACTGATGTGACATTTGTGGGTAAGGGGTTGGGTTAACCATTAATAAGGGAATGGGGGTTCATATTTTTCCACCCAGGTTATTTTGCTCAGCTGTGAACGTTGTCTCTGCCTCTCAGGGTCTGCTTTCAGATGATTGCAGACAGCAGCACTGTGCGGAGCCCTTGGAAAGAACTCATGAGGCTGCAATAGGGCTCCCCTTGGCATTTTTCCAATTTTGTTTCTGCAAAACTGGACACCTATGAAATTTCCATTACATCAATATAGTAGTTGTTGCAGCAAAACACAGATCATTCAGCAGTGTTACAGAATTTGTTTGCACTGCCTTTTTTCTTTTTTCTTTTTTCTTTCTTCTTTCTTCTTTTTTTTTTCTTTTTTTTTTTTTTTTTTTTTTTTTTTTTTGAGTAGAGTTGAGTTGAGTTGAAAAAATAAGCAAGCTGCATGGAAAGGGTGAACATATACCCAGGAAATAGTTTGCTGATAACATAGGAGCCTTCATGTCTGCTGGGTGGTGCCTTAAGTTTTCTTAACAAAGAAGTGAGTGTTAGTTCTTCAAATAAAAGTTACTTTTTGCACTCACAGAACTGAGGCTGAGAATTTCCAAGATGAAAAACTTGGCCCTTTATTTATTTTTCTTTTTTTATTTTTTAAATGGAACATAATTTGAGTGGGATCTCCTCTCCCTCCAGCAAGCCCCTACCCCCCACATTGCCCTCCCCCTATTATTAGGATTACAGTATCCCAAAAACTCTTCAGTACTGTGAGCAAAGGAAACAGAAATGGCTTTGCATTATGAACTGAACAGAGATTAAGTTATTGGAGGCCTTGAAATAGCTCTTTCTCAATTTTCATTCCCATGAGGTTATCCACATAAAGTTGCTGTTTAGTACAGGGTCAGTGTGATGAAATTTATTTGTTGAGTCTCTTCAGTGCCAAAGCTTTGCCAACAATCTGATCTACCTGATAGTGGTACTATTTCAAAAATGTCCAGTCAGTAACATAAATGCAGTATCTGTAGAGTTTCAAAGACAGCAGTAGTAAGTGGGATCAGAGCAAAGAAATCAAAACAAAAATGTCTCTCCTTTTAATAAAATAAATGCATATAATGATTACTTAGACCATTTAAAAGCTATGAAAAAGCAGACATTACTTTTTCATTTCACATACCACCCATGCCCCTAAGCATGTGGAATCTGTTTTTTATATGGCTCCATCAGTGCACTGTATTAGATGTGCTTGTGTCAGCTGCTATATAAAATAATTAACTCCTAGCTGGCCCTTTCAGATAAAAGTTGATTGCAGGGGGAGGGTACAGGAACAAAGAGTTAAGACAGCACGGACTGTGGATTTTGCATATGGTGTCCATTGTTTTTCCTTTTGCTATATTACATTTAAAGAGTTCTCTGCCTAACCATTTGCTATACTAAAAAACCCGCAGTACTGTATATCTACATAAATTATACAAAAAATAAAGGCTTAGGAAATGAAGTCTTGCCATTTTAAGTACATATGTTGTAAAACTATATATGCTTTTATTCAGTCTTCAAACTGCAAGGGAGCGTTGTCTTTCATTTTATTTTTCAAAACCTTTCATTACCAACATCAAATGAAATTATGATAATCTTCTCTTTGTTTAGCCATCTGTGAAATGAGTTTATTGCAATGGTTTCCTCTAAGTCAGTACCACATCAAAACCCCAGAGTGTATGGGAGTTGTGCGACTGTGTTAACTATGGGCAATTCAATTTCCCATTTTGCATTTTATAAGGAATCTATATATACAGGTATAGGAATACCACAAGAAGTTTTCCACTCAGCAGCCTGCTTTTATTTTGTTGAAGACTAATGTGAAACCTTGAGAAAAGTCCATCATGCCCTTGCCCACCTCTGAAGCTTGGCATGGATCAACTTGAAATGACCAAAAAACCACCCTTTTCAAAAGCCTCACTGCTCTGACCTCTGCTGTCCTACTGCTACTCTAAGGTAATGTGATTTGACCATCATGCTCTCTGCTTGCATGCAAATATTGACCAAAACTTAAAAAAAAAAAAAAAAGGTCAAGAAATTGCTTTTGTGTTCTCAGTTTCATGAAATAGGGCATTTGTAATGCAAAGGCCTGTTTTCATAAGTTGCATTGCAAAATAAACGTCTGGCAGGAAGCAAGGTTAGCCATCTGTAGTTTCAAATTTCTACATGCCCAGCACGGTGTACCAGCTGATAACATTATGGCAGCTTCTTGGCCACCTCAGCGGATCAGTGTGCTCTGACCTATTCAGAGGGTGTGTTTTACCTGTTGCTCCACCTTTGCACCAAGGGTTCTTCATGACTGCCTGTTGCATCCAGGCTGCTGCAGCTATCCTGCAAGACAGAGCCATCCTTCTATAGGAGTGTCACAGCAGGACCAGGGAACATAATCGTATTTATTAAAGCTTAGGGTTAACACCAACTTGGTGAGCATGGATCCTGTCTGGTAGGCATGCCTTTCCCCTTTTCCTCTGGACCTCTGGGAGATATTCTTACATTTGAAGATTTCAGAATGGTTGTGGAGGCTTTTTTGGACTGAGTGTTTTCTAAATACAATACAAAACACTTTCAGCTGCCAGTACCTCTTGGAAAAGAGCAACTCTGTGGCAGGACTCTTTTCAGGCTCTAGCAAGGTAGGCTCTAGTTTAAAAGAAAGCAGAGTCATGAAGGCAAAATCACAGTGGTCATGGGTTGCTCTCTGTCCTTATTGAAGGATACAGCTCTGTGCAAGAGACCGAGCTCCCTGGCCTAGATCTTGTGTAGCCATATTTCCCAAGCTGCTGATGTTTCCTACTTAGTGCCTTGAAATATTTTGGTCCTGACATTTTTCTTCACCCACAGGATGGCAAAATTTGGTGTTGCCTACATGGCTGAGAAGCTTGAAGCTTCACTTTTGAAAGGTGCACATGTTCAGACAGCAGATTTTGAAAAAAAGGTGGAGAATGTGTCAAGTGCCTGCAAGGTCTACTGTAACTTTGTTTGAGAAAGGTTAGGGTTGAGGGTGGGCCTCATAGTCATGGTTCATGCCAGGACTGCTTGTCATAGTAGCAGCATAGTATGAGGAACAAGTACAGTGTTGTCAGTATTATTTTAGGAATTTAATCAAGGACCATATGCTGACTCAGTCACAAGTAGATGATACAAATCTCTTTTGAGTTCTACTCTCACAGAGCTTGTTCTAACTCTTTCCTCCTAGCCTATATGCTTTTATATACTGACCACTGAATTCTATTTTAAATTTTTTTTTCTCTTTCTGTGATGTCTTGATGTTCCATTCTTTGTATGTTCTGATTACAATTAGAAACCAGTAGCAATTCAAACTAGTGGTGTCAGAGGATTTGAAAAACCCACATGCTGAATTAATTCACACATCCTTTATTCAGATAAAGAGATTTAAAATTAAAAAAAAATAAAAATCAGTATTTCAGGTTTTCAGGTTTCTGTATTTTTTAACAATTAACATCAGAACAAGACAGCAATAAATGATTATAAATCTTCAGTTTGTCACTCTTGACATGGACACTGGTAGCTCAAATGCATGTCATCAAACACTTCATCCCTTTGTCTTAATGATAGACTGTTCGGTATTTTCTCCTAAAGCTTTATTTATCTTATTGTGTGTTAAGTTTCCTGTGTCAAATTCTCTAGGTCTATTTTCATAATTTACATGATAAAAGAAACACTATTTGTCTGCTGAGGAAGGTAAAATTGCCTGCCACTTGCTTTATGTTTGATGTGTTGCTTCAAATAAGATAGAGCCAATGCAGTACCTGAATACTATCAGAAGTTTATTTTTGTGGAATGCATATTTATGGAGTTTTAAAACAAGTAAGCATTAAATAGTCTTGAGCAAAGGCTATTGATTTTAACTGTTTAGTTTCTCAACTTCTACTGTCCTTCTTGTAAAGGCTCCTGCAAACAGGCCCACATTGATCAGCATCCTAGGCTTGTGCTGAGCCAGTGCTCCCGTCCACTGTAAGGTGAAGCATGTTGGAGGGGCTGGGGAGTTCCTGGTGAGCACCCTTGCCTGCCCTGCATGATGAAACCCAGGGAAACAGCAGTAGACTTGAGGCAGCCCTGGGCAATATAGGGGAAAAGGTGATCTCTTCTGTAACTTGGCTGTAGGCTTCAAAGACAGCCCAAGCACAAACAACCTGGCACCATGGGGCCAGGCATGCTTGTGGATTCACAGCCACCCCACCTGCAGAGGCAGGAGGTGATTCCTGGACCTGCTCCAGCTTGTCAGATTCCTCTGAGGCTGACAGAGAGCAGCCGCAGTCTCACTATAGGGAATGGGGATCCAGGCAGAACCAGTGCCATCTTAGAGAGCTGGCCAGAGAGGCCATACAAGTCTGAAAGATGAGTTGAGGCTCTTGTCAGACAGGTTGTTCTTCAGTCAATTCGGGGTTGTGTTCGTATTCTATAGGGGTGGAAAGACAGAGACAGTGTACACCACTAGACAGATAAGCATTAGAACTTAACAACAGCCATGCAGCTGGAGTACTCCGTGAAACTGCAGCCCTCCAGAAGGAAAAGTGTGAGGTGGAGGGTGACTTGTTATATTTCAGTGCACTTTGATGGGCAGCAAACCATTGTGAAGAACTGTGCCACTAATATGGAAAAGAACAATAAGCTGGAAAAACAGATGTAGGTAACTCTTAAAGGACTGTGTTCCTCTCCCTTTACATGCCCCCACAGCCCACCTCCCTGTATTCTCAAGCACCTCCCCAAAATGATACTACATTTTTAAAAAAATGTTGAATACTCAAAGTCCAGGTTTTATGGTGAGATGTTTCTCATATGAATGGGCTAAAGAGTTTTGTATCCAGTACAAAACACAAGAAACACATGGAATTTTGTATTCATAGGAGACTATATAGCATAAATTGGATTTTTCAGTCTTCATAAAACTGATACACAGAATTAGTTCTGGAGGATATTGTGCACTTTTCCCGTTGAAAGTTTTGACGTGAGTAGTAGGAGGAAGTGAAAATTGGGCAATGGAACAGGGCGAGAATTTGAAAACTAGAAAGTAACATGTTGGGTTATTCAAGTCAGAAGCAAACAAATGGTAGTTACCCACTTCAAGTACAGGAATGAAGGGCTAAATTTCAATAAAAACAAAACAAACCGAAAAAACCTCCATGCAGCTGTCTGTTGATAATTGATAATTTCAAGACTGCAGTTTCAAAATATTTAAGAGAGCTTTGCCCTTGTCCTGGAAAAAATCAGGTTTTTACTTCATTAGTATATATCTTACACTGATTTATTGCATTGCAATTGCTGTAGCTTGGCATGCATGTAGCTGAAGGCCATGTTTAGAATTGTGGTGTTTAAATGTTTTTGTTTAATTAATTTTGTTTTAAAATCATTTAGAGCTACTTGGCCCAGATACCTTCACAATAGAAGACTTCATTTGTCCATGTGATATTTCCTGGTAAAAGAATTGTTAGATAGATAAACAACAACAACAGAAAAAAAAAAAAAGGGGGGGAAAAAAGTGCCAAACACCAGGCAAGTTTTCATACCGGCATTCCTTTCTAAGTTCTCATCATCATCAGACATCCCCTCAAGTCCTGCCATGGTATTGTTGATTTTGTATGATGAGAACAAGACAAGTGCCCGGAGGTGCTGCAGATAGCATTGCTGGATTAAAGAAGCCTGCAAATTGTGGCAGCAATTTTCATTAAATATTTTTTTTAATTACCACATAGATCATGCCAAGGAACTGTTGCAAGATAGGGATAGTTTGATTTGTTTCATGTCTCTAGGGTGTGTTGTAAAATGGGAATCTAAAACTATTACCTTTAAAAAAGAGTAACTGTAGCAGGCAGACTAATACATGATGCTTGCTGTGCTAGTGCTATTCTGCTAGGTCAAGAAAAATGACTGGTGAGCCAAACAGTGTCTTGTTTTTTAGAAGATGGAGGGACTTATTTCTCATTTGCTAATTTCCTTCTCCCACAGAAGCCCCCTTTTGGCACATTTATTTTAGCAAGATGCAGCCATCTTCTGAGGTGTCCCATGTTCCACTGCCTCACTTCATAAGAGAGGTATAATAACAGTACACTTTTAAGGGGAGGAAGACTCCACCCTGAACTGAAGACTGAAGAAACATGCATATCAGCAGGAAGGCAGCTGAAATTTCCCAGAAACCAAACCCCGTATGTCGTCTCTTCCTCCACTACATTGTGGTGGGCAAATACAGCTGGGAAGCTGAGGTATTTTTTAAATTGCATCTTTAAAACTTTTGATGTTCAAAACAGACTACATGAAGACATCTGCCTGGCTTACCATTCAATGAGTCATGACTCGGTGTTGTTTTGGTTTTTTCAGTGTGAGAATTTTAATTTATCAAGATTTTTGACCCTGTCACAGAACATTAAAAATACCAAGGATACAAATTTAAGGATTATTTTGTCAGGGTTTTGTCATTTAGCTGTAGATTGGGTCCTGTTAAAGGGTTTTAAATGCTTCACATCTGCTGTGCCATAGCAGAGAAAAACAGAACTTTGTCTGGAGTTTAAAGTGTGGTTACAGTCAGAAAAGTGACTGTGAAAATGGCATGTTCTTAGTCAACAGATCTGTTCCCTATGTGTATTACCGCTTTCATATGCATGCTTGACTTGTGAGAGTAAGTTTGTCATTACATTTTCAATCCCTGCTTGCAGGCCTATGGGGGAGAAAACTATGGAATGCTTTCTTGCTCATCACAAATGGATTCCTGAGTGAAATCCCAGTGTCAAAATCTTTTGCCATAGAGGGTGCATGAGACAACCTAACTTTCAGAGATATGGATGACAGCGTAATACTGGTTAACCTTGCTTTTGTTTCCATTCCCCCTCACATGCCTAAAAAGAAACAAACCAAAACAAACCCCAGCCCAAAACCAAGCACACGTACCATCTTTTTGGTTTCAAACCAAATAAATTTGATCTGGAAGTCATTGAGAAACAGTAAACATGAAACCCTACCGTGACATATTTACAGAGTGATATATTCAGAAAATGACCGCACTTAAATAAAGTAAGTTCAAAGACCAGTAATCAAAACCAAATATGGTCAGTCCATCTTCCAAAGAAAAAAGACACAAACAACTCAAAAAACCAAAAAAACACTGAAACTTTCTTGAGTTGGATTGATACTTGTATATGAGTGGTAGCAAGCAGATGATAAACTGGTAGGATTTGAAGTAGAAAAATTAGCATTAGAAGAACAAAAAACTTAGGTGAACAAAAAGCCTGAAGCAAAATTTATGTATTGGCTTTCATTGTTTATGTTATTACTGTTACAGAAAAGCTAAGCAGAAACTATCCCCTCTCTTCTCCTCCTTGGACTGGTTTAAGAGTTTGTAACACAGTAGTGAGCAAATCAGTGCCATAATTCAATCCTAGCACTTTTCCTCTGCTACAACTGTCCAGCCCAGATGAGGTTGCAAAGTCATTTTTCATAAGTCATTTTTTTCATCTGCGTACTCCTGAACTGCTCTGTCTCACAGAGCTAGGGTGATTGGCATGGGTTTCGGCAATCCCAGAGGTAAGTAGATGTGCTCTGCTTTGGGCTGTCTGCATTTACCGATGCCAGGTAATGTTTTAGTCCCTCACATTCTTGCAAACTGTTAACTGTATGAGAGGTGATGTGTAGGAGGGTGAAAATTATATCTCTGGAACTTTCCAAGTGAATTTCCACATGTGGAAAGGCTGAAAGAAGCTGTAAATTGGAGAAACTTACATTCAGTTAAGCCCTTTCAAACTTTCTTCTGAATTCATTTCTAAATCCTATTAGGTGATCAAATTTGAAAGCCTCTTTTCTATGCTGGCATGCTACTGATTTATCAACTTGTGTATTTTGAAGTGAGTGGGGAAGAAGGAAGAAACTAACAATTTTGATTAATAACTTTCATCTTTCTTGCTTTAGGAATTATTACTCTTCAGCTGCCATGTGTTCTTTCCTACAATATTTCACTTGCACTTGTTCTGTTTTCTTCCTGTGATGGAAGTCTCAGTGGAAAGTACTATGTCATGTAAATAATATACACATGACAGTCTATTATTTTGTGAGGTTATTAATCCCCATAGAGTTGAGAGCTTTCTGGTTTGCCTTAATGTAAAATCCATAAGCATGTTCCCACACAGACGCACTTTCAGACTTGTATTTCATAAAGCTTAGAAAAGATCTTTTGTGAGATTTCCTGAGAAATTTTAAGAAAGTTAAAAACGTGCTGATAAACTTGGAGATGCAGATTAGGATTCAGACAGGCTACACTTTTAGCTCTGTGTAACTACTCACAGATATTTAAAAATTACTAAAGCCCCTGCTGTTTTTAAGTTTGGTGTTCATTAATGAAGCCTTGAAGAAATCAGATTTAATTGCAGAAGTTTTAATTGCACCAAAACAAGTTGTCTCCCTCTCAGGAACAGTGAAATATTAATGTAGGGAATTGGAATCAAGCCATCACAGAGTACAAAAGAGATGTTCCCAAGGCCTCATATCTATACCTAAGTAATGTCTAATTCCTGCCTCCTTTACCACATATCCTTACTAAATTCTTCACAAGGCTGCTAAGTTAGAAATGCCTGTATGCTTTTACAGAGTTTTTCTTGACTTGGAATTTTCCTAAGAGAGGGTCTAAATTACGCCAATTTTACTGCAAATGCACAAAATTGGAGTTTTCCAATTTGTAATTGTATTGTATTGTAATTAGACAAAGTATGAAATAAAAGGAGATCCTTTTACTGGGGATTGTTTCCACCCCAGGTTTCTACTTTCTAGCTCCTTCTAGAAATTCTTGCTGTTCTATAATGGAAAAGAGCTTTTTTTTTTTTCCTAAGGTGGAATTTTCCTCTTTCTCTATACTTCCTCTCCCTTTATTTTTACAATCACTGAACTGTTCACCCTTAAAAAAAATTAAAAGTAAGCACCTGCAGCCAGAGGTTCAGAAAATATAATCCTAGTGATAGCTGTCTGAGAAATCTATCATTGTCTGGAAGCAAGAGCTGTGCTATTGACTTCTGTTATCATTTTTGGAGAAGTTCCTTTTTCTGCAGGATCTATATGTTAAGAATCACCAAGTTTGTCACAACCATTATTTGATAAAGCTTACAGTATCTCCCTGAAGGAAATAACTCAGGAGAAGTGAAATGAAAAGCCTGTAAAGCAGAAAACTGAACAGCCCAGTTAATGGACACTTGGAAAAAACCCCAAAATTACTTGCATGAGGTTGAAGAGAAGGAACCAGTAAATATGCAGGGTGTGAAATATTCTTACTTCAAACACATGTGATTCCTCATAACCTCTTAATAATTATTTGGCATGAAAATAGTTAATTTTCAAAAGGCCCAGATTGCCCTCTGTCTCTCCTGTCCCATGCACTTTCAAGCTCTACAATCCTTGTAGCAAGGAAGGTCAGGCACAGTGGTGCAAAACTGGGTGTTCTCCTTCGAGCTTGGCAGGCTCATCCTGTTGGCCCTAAAGAAGTAGTTAATAGAGACAGTGAAATAGGTTCCAGTGGCTCACATTCTCCTGTTTCCTTGCAGGCTGTCTCTGAGGCAGTGGCAGTCTCTCTTGCAATGTTCTCTTGTGTCCAACACACAGGTAAACCAGCTTAGGGTTATGGTAGTATCACGTCTTGAAAGGCTGTTCTGAACACCAAGCAATATCTTCAATACCTCATCAACACCATGCTGAATTCAAGAGAAAAAGTTGGGAAGCTGAGCAACAAACACATTTTCAAGACTGCTGAATCAAAGGGCAAATGCCTGAGTACAAGAAGCATCACAGAAATAACAGTGAGAAAGTCATATCCAAGCTACTGGAAGTGGTCTTTGTAAACACTGAACTTTGCATCCCTGTGTTTTACAAAGATCACACAGAAGCCAACACCACAGTGAGTCTTAAAAACCAATTATATGTGTGGTTTACCTCCCAAGGTCTTCCTCTAGTATTACTATCTCTGACAAAGGGGCCAGTGTTATAGAAACAGTGTTGGCTAAAGCACTTGAATGCCAATAAGACAAGCACCTTCCTCCTGTATTACAATCTAAAAGGTTTGACTATTTATTTTTATTAAAATTGTAGTAAAATTATAATTGGACCTTATAGTAGCAGTAGCTCCTATGCATAAGTTGTGTGCCATTAGCTGTGGACAAAACGAAAAAAAAATGTTTAGAAGTTTAATAGGAGTATTTACAGTTCATATCGATCAAGCTTTTAAATGTGGTGTTGTTTTGGTTAT
>VZTN01004960.1:36037-55977 GCA_013400515.1 Erpornis zantholeuca | reverse complement strand
GCAGGTCTTCAGCCATTTCCATGAAAGCAGGGCTTCATCACACCTAATGGTTACCGTGGAAAGAAAAACGCCATCACTACGAATGTCCTCCCTTCCTCTGTCTTTCTCCCAGCTCTTGTTGCAGAGCACAACCTCCGATAGTATGGGAGATCCCTTGGATCAGCTGGGGCCAGCTGTCCCAGGTGTCTTCCTTCCTAACTTCTTGTGCCTCCCAGTCCACTCTACCAGCTGGCAGGGCAGTGTGTGAAGCAAAAAAAAAAGTCTTGATTCTGTGTAAATGTGCTTCAGCAATAACTAAAATATCCCTATGTTATCGAAAGCATTTTGGCCACAGTTCCAAACAGTGGAACTCCACATGAGCCACTATGAAGGAAATTAACTCTATCCCAGCCAAAACCAGTACATGGAGCTTTTGTTTTCTTCTATGTGAAATAAATGCTCATGACTTCTGTAATTGAGAGCACTGCAAAGTGAAAAGATGGTGAACTGTGGGCTGTGCCTATAAATTAATCATCACCACTGTTGTTCTTTTCATACAATACTTTGGTTTGAATCCAAGTTGTGCAGGGTTCAGGCTGCGAAGTAACCTTGAAAGTGCTCTGAAGTGTTGTCTCACAGTCACATCTCACTACAAAACTTTGCTGTTGAACAATAATTATTTTCCAGAAAATCAAAAGGATTTTGTGCTTCTTCAGTCTACTACATACTTTTGAGGCTTCTTTTTATTTTGATTTTGAAGCTTTATCCAGATAAATGTGTGATGGTGAGTTTTTTCCTTTTAGAATTCTAGAGTGCTTAAAAGATTGCACCACTTTTAAATGAAAATAAAACTAAAACTATATGTAAGAAGCATATAGGTGGCAGAGAGAAGTACCAAAAGAGCTGGAAATGTCAGAAATTAGTCTGCCTTCTGTATAATCCTAATCTAGTTTATTTGTGTTCATTACAGTTACTTTTCTAATAAAATAATCTTACAATTTTTTTTATGGGGGTTTGTTGGTTTTTTTTCCCACAGGATATTCTGGTATCACAGTTAACAGTGGGATGCACAGTAATCATTAATTCCATATTCAATATTTATTCTTATGATTTGATGTGTAACTGAAGCAGAAAAAAAGTCCAACTGGCCTAGTCTTTCCTCCTGTCACAACCAATACTGGGCTTCTGTAGGGAGGGTGTGTGTTCCTCTCTCAGAATATATTCCTAGTCATGTATTGCTCAAGGGTTTTGCAAATGCAAGATGTTCTTCTGTGATTTGGTGGATTTTCTTCCTTCCACAAATTTTTCTTGTCCCTATTTCAACTTTATAAACCTTCTCAGTATCAACTGTAGGTTGCGACACAAAGTTGTGCAATTTATTGTGTTTCACGAAGAAACTTGTGTTTTGTGATTTTTTTTTTAAGGCTTTTTTTTTTTTGCTACAGTTTTTCCAGTGGAGTTGTTTGGTTTGGTTTGTTTTTTTTATGGACCTCTTTGTCTCCCTTTGAGCTGTTGCTTTTCTAGTATCTACAGACCTATATTCCTTATGGAGAAGCAATTTTGTATCTTTGATAATCTCTGTACTTCTAAATATTTTCCAGTTTTACTAAATCCTTTGAAATGGAGTAGACCAAAACTTTGTTCAGTGTATCTTACAGCATTTAATTTTCTTCTCAGCTAATACGGAGAGTTCATGTGCTGCTTTTTTGGAAGTCTCTATCACAAACCTTTACTGAAGCCTACACTGAATTTCATCTGCAACTTTAATATCCAGTCACATAGACTCACTATACTTCTCTAATTATACTGTTGATTTTATTTCTCAAAGTGATTTTGTCACCTCACTGTTCCTTGTTCTGTACAGAGAATTCATGGATAATTAAACTGCATGAGTTTTAGCCTAGATTCCTGTGGAACTGTTGACTGTTTCCTCCCTTCTTATGTACTTACCTTCTAAACAATTATTTATGCATGAGGGACTTTTTCCCTTATCTTACACTTTTCTCCTTCAATAACTTCTAAAAGAGGATGTATTGAATGTGTTTTAGTACTTCAAGCTGTGTTGACTTATTCACCAGTTTTTCATATTTATACAGGTTTAAATTATATTCTTTGGAATAGTTTCTCCTCTAGAAAGTTTTTAAAACTGGAGTAAACAGGCATACTTCAGTCCTCCAACATTCTTTTAAGCAAGAGGTTACAAACCACTTGAATTCTTGATCCTTTGGGACTTTTGACTGAAGTCCTTCTAGTTCTTGTGAGTTGTGTGATTTTGTTCTATAATCTCTTTTTCTCTGACTCTTCAACCCTTCATATCCTCTGATACATTCATCCATTTTAAGTTTGTATTACCAAAGTGAGTAATTTAACATGCGTTTGTCACATTTTACATTTTGAAATTTATCCTTTTATTTTCTAGTAGAGTATGATATCCCAATATTTGAGAAATTTGGAAAGGGGGGAACTTATCCCAGAAGATACCATATTTCATATCATCAACAAGACTACAATGATGGTAAGTATGAACACTGCAACAGTTTCATTAATCTGTTTTTTTTGTCTGAAAATGTGAATAAAATATTAAGATCTTAATGAAATGAAAATATTGAAGAAACTGAAAGCTTAAATTCTTTCCCCAAACTCACTTGCTAAGCTTCTAATGATTTATAGAACCTCTGAGTAGTTTTATCTCTGGCAAAGTTATGGATTACCAGAATTCCTGACTCATGTGCACAACTGTGGAGATGTTTGCTATCTTTGGCCACACACAAGTCATCCAGTATCAGCTTTGTGACCCTTTTCTATCTAAAGTAGGTATGTCACTTTGTCACTTCATATTTTGCTTTAAGAAATCCCAAGTACAGTGAAGTTCCTGTTAACAGTTTCTTAGATTAAATTTAAGAGCTGTGATTTAAACTGAGAGTTAATAATTGTTGGAATGTGAGGCAGCACCTGCTAATGTGTCCACAAAACTGGTTTGGACAGTTTTAATAACATTGGACATCAATAACATTGATATGAATTTAACATGTTAGAAGGAAAGGAAGTAGAGAGAAGTAGCTGAAAGATTTTCCTACTTCAGGGTGGGTCAGGTGCTAGTTGAGAAGTGTTAAGAAGAAATTTCTCCCAAGACCAGATGGCTTCATTTGCAGTGTGGAATGAGCACAACAATAAATGGAATTATGTTACAGGAATCACAGAAATATCAAACTGAAGTACTGCAACGCAGCTTCAGTCCTGTCCCTTTCTCTAAGGCAAGATTTAAAGCAGCAAAGATCTGTCACAGTGACTTTTTAAGTAAACTTCAAATTGACAGAAAACATACTCTCTTTATGTAACCAACTTCCAAGATAGCTTATCTTATAACTTAACTTTTTATGTCTCCCAAGACATTTTTCCTGCAAATGAAAATAGTAACATTTTAACACAGTGAAGAATTGGTCATTGCTGTTCTATAGCACTACCTCACACACATACCTGTTTCCTCTCCTTAGTTTTCTTCTCCAGCTTTAGCTGAGGCTTTTTGCATGGCTGCTTTTTGTATAACATAGGATAGAAGCAGCACTTGGTAGGTAGCAGTCACATTAATGTATTGCAGAATGACCCTACTTCCTTGTCACCATTCTGACTGCTCTTCAGTCTGTGGTTACATTTCCGGTGTCCTTTTCTACATGACTTTAGGCCAACCAATTGCTTTACAATGCAATCTTCTAATGCAATTTTGCATTAGATTTCTCTATTTATATTGTACTTCCTTACTGAATTTCATCCTTTTGATTTTTGAATCATCTCCGACTTCCAGTACCACTGTGAATTTTGATTTTTATCTTTAAATGGACTTTCAGCCTCACTTAGCATGATGTCTTCTGCAATATTTAAGTGTGTTAAGTTCCATCATATTTACATCATGAGTTAAAATAGTGTATGGAAATGGACTGAAGATAAACTGTTGAGAATGTCCACTTCAATTATCTTCCCCTTTGACGAGAAATCACTGATACCTGCTCTGAATCTGTCTCTGTTTACATAGTAAACTGGTCTGCAACACTTCATGAGCTGGCTTGTGAGAATGTCCCATTGAAATAGGAAAATTGGATTAGCTGCATGTGACAAGCCAATTATGACTGGTTTATTACCTTTCTTATCTTCTTAATGGTGAATAAAACTGCTTAATAACTTGTTTGCATATCTTTCTTGGAATTTAAATTGTCCAGACTAGTATATAACTTCGAGTCTATTATTTCGAAGATTTTTTAATCTACTTTCTTCAGTCCTCTGAGAACTCCTCGTCCAATGTAATACCTAATGAATCAGAGACTCTTTCAGTTAATGCCGAGTTCTGTAGAATGAAACTTAATCAAGTTATATCCTAAAAATAGTTATCTAAATAAATGAACATAAATTGTGTTAGTCATTTGGTTGTAATTAATATATTGAAGATAAATGCTCTGTATTTTTTATTCTGATGCTGTAGCCACATCCAAATTTTGCATTGCTTGTGTTTTGATTTTTTAAATACTTTTGTGGTCTTCCTGTTGATTCCATGTGTCAGTGTTCCTCTTCATTTAATTCTTAATAGTTTACAGAAGGAAGAGGCTAGCTTGGGCACTACGTGATTGTAAATGTCTATCTTGTTCTCCTCAATATCAGAAATTTGGTATTTGCACAATTTCAATAGAGCAATAAAAGCAGAGGCAGGGCATTTTCTTTTCTGCTCTTACAGGTCTCCAGGTTTTTGAAGCACGTTGATGATATTTCAGAACAGTTCCACAATTTGATTCTAATTTTCATCTCTTAAATAACTTTTTGATTCTGCTTAGTCCTTATATACATCTGTGATGAATGTTTGTTTTCTCCTAGGTGGAAAGTTAAACCAGTAAATTTCATAATGATTGCATCCTATCCTCCGCTGTGGCACATTCGAACGAGATGATGTAGAATTCATAAAGTATTTGCATGCACACTTTGCACTCCCGAATTTTTTTGTGGTGTAATGCTCGCATTCTGTGTATATCATTGAAGGTCGTAAAACTTTTCCAAGAGCCAGAAGGACTCAGGGGAACAACTTCCGATCACCAGTTAGTTTCAGTCCCACCGACCACTCGCTGAGCACCAGCAGCGGGAGCAGCGTCTTTACGCCGGAATACGAAGATAACCGAATGAGGAGGAGGGGCAGTGACATAGACAATCCTACCTTGTCAGTCATGGACATTAGCCCACCCAGCCGCTGTAAGTTCTGGCATTTTGAGAACCCCACTGCAAAACTCTTATTTTTCAAATATATCATGTCAAAACCTGCCATGTCATCCAAATACATGCCATTAAATAACATGTTTTTCTCTCTCTAATAGGCAAAGGTCAAGACTATGCTCATCAGTATTTTTATTGCTTACCTTGCCAACCTTCATGTAGACTTTCAATGGGAACTTACATCTATGATAACAAAACATTGTAAAAGTGATTTGTTAGACTCTTTAGGACATGAGAAGGTTTTATAGGTTGCATTTGCTATTTATTTTTGGCAGATGTTGGTCATGTTTTCAGTTGAACTGTACATCCTTACTGGTACTGCTTCATACTTGTTGGTAGCATTTCAGGAGCAAATATACTTTGTGGTGACTTCAGTAGCTCATACCTCGTAATTATGCCTCAATTTTTTTAATAAGAAAGTTGTTTTGTTTAACATGCTTTTTCTGTTTTTCAGATTAGTTATTGCTAGTTGTTTTAAGTATGTCTAGTTCTACCACAAATTATTTTGTGAATAAATTTAGGTAGCTCATGTTTTCCGTCTTACAGGAAGTTTTACTAATCTTTGTAATTTATCTGGTGAGGTTTAGGACACACAGTCTCTGTTGTTGAGAAAGTAGTCTTTTTAAAATTATTTTCTGTGTATTCCAGTTTTTCTCGATCAGCTGAATAACAAGCTCATTTGAAAACCAAAACATACTTATATTTTCAGCACCACGAGCTCCAACTAACTGGAGACTTGGTAAACTGCTGGGTCAAGGTGCGTTTGGCAGAGTGTATCTGTGTTACGATGCTGATACTGGAAGAGAGCTGGCTGTTAAACAAGTTCAGTTTGATCCTGATAGTCCAGAAACCAGCAAGGTAAGTGATACCAAAGAGAGACCTTGGAAAAGGCTTCTGCTGAAGTGGTGTGTTCTAGACCTCATTCACATTCCTTTCCTTGAACAGGATGAACATGTTTTGAACATGTTTTAAACCATGTTGTGTTAGGAAACCATGTCCTTGTTAGGAATTCTGTTAATGTGATGTAATATTAAAATGATATAAATATTTTAATATTTCATCCCATTTTTTAACTTTCAGACTTATGCTGTAAAAATGCATAGTTTGATTTGGTGCAGTCTTGGTCTCTAAAATTAAACAATCTGTTACAAAGTGTGCTCTGAAATACATATTTTTTTATACTAACAGGATTAAGAAGAAGTTCCATTTATAAACAGAGAAGGTTGTACAAATTTAAGTGTTCCTGAAAACAAATTGGTTTTACCTATGAAGACAGTTTGAGATTCTTACCTATTTTTACATCTTTTTGGGGGGTATTTCTGTATTTTGGGGTTTCTTTTGTTTCTTTTAAACTTTGTAAATCAAGACAAGCTGCTGTTACACACTGTGTTTCTCTCTAAAGAGCACAAATTTTCTTGTTAGTTTATTCTCTCTCTAAAATTGAACTTGTCCCTCTTTAAATACTGGATGCTGAAGGAGATAACCTATTTAAAGGTAGCACCAATCCTCTATTTCTTCTTTTCCCAAACCATACTTGCTGCTTTTCACAGGATGGGAAAAAAACTATGACTTTCCCTGCACTGTGACTGCATTCTGCACTTTGGGTAGCAAGGCTGGGGAAACAATGAGTGTAAGCATGATTGCAGAATTGAGTGGCTGCCAGTTGTAGTTGCTGTTATTAGTGACATAGGATCAAGGAAAAAGTCAAGAATCATTTGTGCTGTAGATTCCTAGTGTAGTTTTTGTTGCTACTTCTTTAAAATGTGTAACAGAACAACTGATTACGTTTTGGAAATGTCAAATATAAAATATGGTAGATCTCTTCTGAAGCAACAGTTTTGTGACGTCACTTATCATGGCATTATGTAGTCATGTGTGCCTCTGTGTGTAAAAAAATCTGTTTTCTTTCTAGTGTCAGAAGTGTGAGGATATTGGTAATAGGCTATGACAGATAAAAATTCAGGTTTTGATGAAAAACTTCTAGGTGAAATTTGGAATCTAGTCAAGTTGGAATTTGTGGGTTAGTATTTTTCCAGCATCTAACTGTATAGTCCATTTCAAAATATCTTACTTCCTTTTGCAAAATTTGTAGTATTTTGGATGGCTCCAGAGACAGCACCAGTTGTTAGTGCTTTCCTTTGTTGTATTTCATTATTACAATATCAACGGGTACTCAAAGGCATTTTAAAGTATAGTCTATCATCCTGGAAAAGTTAAAATTTAATGCTAATTACTCCACCAGATTAAAATGTGGGGATTTTTCTGTGTTATGTTCATTGTTTTTTTACCCAGTCAGAGGCTTATGACATGTTGCATAATGATCACTGACCTCATGCACATATTGCTATCTGCTGTGCTCTGAATCAAACAGAACTTCAAGAGAAGAGAAACAATGAAAAACCAGCAAAGTCATCCCAAAGATAATGTATAGAAAAGACATCATTTTGGTTGTTTTTAATTAGCTCAATTTAGCGTTGATATTTTCTTGTTACAAAATGCAAACTTTGCATTAACTGCAGGAGTATTTTGTTACTTAGTTTGCATAACACTTCAATATGTATATACTGCTCTGCTTGAAAAAAATTGAATCCAACATCTTAGTTTTACTACATCAAGCATGGTAAATTTTTCCTGTTTTGTCCTTTCAGGAAGTAAATGCACTTGAGTGTGAGATTCAGTTGCTGAAAAATCTGCTGCATGAAAGAATTGTTCAGTATTATGGCTTCTTGAGAGATCCACCTGAAAGGACACTCTCAATATTCATGGAGTACATGCCTGGGGTAAGCAAGAGAGCTCATCCACTTCAGCCATCGGTTGTGTGCAGTGTGATGAGCACCCAAGCATTTAGCTTTGCATAATTGCACACAGATACTTAAAACCATCCAAGTTAAAAAGGGTCACCAGAGATGGGTACTGACGAGTGCTTGCAGCCTCCTGCCTTCTCCCCATTGCTTGCTTGGGTTTTCAGAGTTACAGTGGTTTGTACAAAAGGTCTTTCTGTTTAGTTTTGGCATAAGTAGTGCCTGGCAATGTCTTTGAAAAGACAATATTATCATTACTAAACACTTAAATCTTCCTTATTGCCATGCTTCAAGTATTTCAGGAAAACAAATAGTAGCCAAGATAGGAGTGAGAATAAGTGCATACAGAAAGTAATCTTGGTGCTTGCTTTTTTTGTGTGGCACTTAGTACATGCTAAACTGCTGCTCTTCTGCTTTGTTAGGAAATATTATAAGGTCAGAAAACTGTAGATTTTCATTTTCTCACCAAGTGGGGTCAGCAGAGCTAAATAAAATGTGTTTGATTGTATAAAAACAGAGGCTCCGTATTTCTGAATAGTTAGAGCAGTCTACTGCTTACTATGAGACCCCATAGGGGAAAAGCAGTGTCTGGGCATTGTTTTCTTGGTGGTGGGGTTTTTGTTTGTTTCTTCATTTTTTGAGTTCTGGGCTTTGTTTTGGGGGACTTCTTTTTGGAGGGCAATGTGACAGAAGTAACCTTAGCAGTTTGCAACTCTGCGTGGCAAAGCCAGTTTATACAAAAATAGTTGCAAAAACCCAAGAAGTTTTGATTTAACGTTATTTTAAGCTAAGACTTACTTAACTCTTAATTTTTAAGTAAAGCACCACCCTACAGCACATGGTGTTTTTTTCTTGAGTATAAACTAACTGAAAGGGCATGCGTAATGTCCATCCTGAGTATCACCACTTACCCATCAAAAAGTTGGAGGGTGGTGTAGGAGTGGTGCTGTTCTCTTTCTTTACTGGACTATAAGTATTCAGCTGCTTATGAGTTTTAAGGTTAAATCAAGAAAGATTGTAATTTTAAATGTCTACATTTCAGGTATAAATTTAATTGAATTTCACTTGAATTCTAGAAGTGTTAGTGCTTTATACTTCTGTGCCGTAGGGTTCCATCAAAGACCAGTTGAAATCGTATGGAGCACTCACAGAGAACGTGACTCGTAAATACACACGGCAGATTTTGGAAGGAGTTCACTATTTGCACAGTAATATGATTGTCCATCGAGATATTAAAGGTAATGACAGTTCTGTGCACAGTTCAGCGCTCTTTATTACTGATCCTTTTCCAATCTTATGTGAAGTACTAAAATGCAATTAAGTCTAAAATACCAAAATACTGACTTCAAATCAATGTGATTGCTTTCCATCTTTTAGTCTTGTCTCTGCTGTAACCTGGGGAGGGAAAAATAATCAAGTTTGGGATGTTCTAGCAGACTTCTGGCAATGTTTCTTTAGTCTCCGTATGCAAAACATTCAGGATAAATTCCTTTGATTTTATTTTACTATTAATAGTTTTAAATATATTGGAGGATGATGTCATTAGAAATAAAATGTGCAGAGGGAAGCATCATGACTTGAAAGTTTATATTTAGAGTTTTGTTTCATCAGTTACATAGAAATTATCCAGCACTTCACGGGTACAATAAGTGACTGGCAGAGGCGACTTACCTGATCAGACTTCTTCCATTTTACTGCTAGGAAGCCTGATGAAACATTTACTGTTTGCAGATAGGTATGGATGACTTGCAGGTGTTGCATAAGCAAGGTGCGAATATGTAGGAAGATGGTGATGTACACAATAGGTGTGTTGAATACAATGCTGTTGTATTCCTTAATAGTTTTATCATTTTCCTGTTGCTTGGTACCAACAGTTCCAGAGTAGGTTGAGATATCACAGTCAATTTGTACATCTTGGGCAGACAACTCTTTTAAATAAATCTGTAACACAGTTTGAGATTTTGCTTTAAAATAGTATGGAGACATTTTCAGTTGTGTGGAAACTCCCATTTTTTTTAAATTTCCCATGTATGGCACATTCCTTATTTTGTCAGGAGGGCTTTACAAAGGGAACTGCCCCTTCCTGGAAAAGGCCTAGGATGCAAACCTGTGTGTGCAATTCATTATTTTCTGTACTCCAGAATAGTGTAGTAGGAATGAGAAGAGGAAGTAAATTCTCTGGCTTGAAATCCTGGGTTGATGTTGCATTGTTGTCACTGAGTCCAAACTTCTGTTACTGTTTTCCACACCAAAACCTTGAGTCTTTCATGGAGGTAATGCTGTGTTCCCTTCCTTCCAGGAGCAAATATTCTGCGGGATTCAGCAGGCAATGTGAAGCTTGGTGACTTTGGTGCCAGCAAACGACTGCAGACTATCTGTCTCTCTGGTACAGGAATGAAGTCTGTCACAGGAACTCCCTACTGGATGAGCCCCGAAGTTATTAGTGGAGAAGGGTACGGCAGAAAAGCAGACATCTGGTATGTTAAAAAAAGCCCTTCTCTACTGAAAAGTGTAATTTCATTTTCAACAGAAAGTAGGTGTTTGTTATCTGAAGCTGCAGTGTTTCATTCTGGGATTTAAGCTGAAGAAGGTGGCAAATATGAGCACTGTGAAGGACGACGCTTCATGATGTAGATTTTTAAACGTTTATTAACAAAAAAACCAATTGGGATGCCCACAATACAAAGACACAGTGCTGAGCATGTGGCTGGTCTGGCCAGAGGCACGCCTCCCAGGGCTTGTGCTGCTGCCTTTATACCCTCCGAGTGTCATCCAATCATGGGTTCTAGAGTCCCTGCTCCGCCCCTATCTCCGCCCATTTGGGGTGGCCTGACCAGGGCCCACTTACTTGGATCACGCTCAGTCCTAAGAGCTCAGTCCTGAGATAGGGAGGGGCCTCATTTTAATTGGGGTCATGATTGACACCTATGGAACTTTCTGAAAAGTCCCTTTCATCCTTTGTCAGCAGTTTTGTCCATAATCCCTTACACTAGGAATTAGAATAATTGAGCATTCTTAACTAATTCATAATAACAGGAACGTCTGTTCACGGTAACCAGGATATGATAGCAATAAAAGAGAGGGTACAAAGAAGGGGAACATTACAATAATAACCAGAACATTGTAACATACAATCTCATTTTAACTATAACTCATTAAATGTAACAGGAGCAATTAACCACTCAATTCATTAACTCATCACACCTAATCTCTTAACTTTACTACCCATAAATTAATATACGAAAGCCAATTTCACCTTTGGCTATTTATAACAAGCACTGACAGCCATATTTTGAGAGTTTTAATTTAATTTTTTGTGGCAGTTTCTCAGCCCATCAGTTTAGAGATCCTAAGAGAATCCTTTGAACTGACCTTGCATGAAGTTAGGATTACCAAACTGTTGTTTAGTTCTGGAGAGGTACTGGCTGAAAGCAATATGTGAAGCTTTGAAACATCAGTTCAGTCAATGTCTTGTAATGAAACTTCCACACTGAAATACCTTTGATCCAAGGCAGAAAATAAAATGCTAGTCCTCTAAAGACTGAACACTTAAGAGTGAATTTGCCAGATTTAAAAGGGAGTATCAAAAAATAATTTGGTTTAATTTGTCAATAAATACTTAAGAACTAAGAGAGAAATGTAATTTTCAAAAATGAAGGTTAGTGAAACATTGTGTAATATACCACAGTCTAATATGGCTCCAGCCCAGTGGATAGATGACATTGGCAATGAGACTCCTTGCCCTGCAGCTGATCTGTGAACATGCAGTAAGGGGCAGGGAGCAGCAGATAGGCAGGAGTAGTAACACACAGTGTGTTTAAAAAGGAGCTACATTATAGCTAACCAATGGCAATACTTTTAACCTCAGTGAAGTTAATTCAGAACACTTCAGATTTCTCAGTAATTATCCTGATACACATGAATAATAAAGCAACCTGATAATTTCAAGCAGTTGACTTGTTCAAATTTGAAGTATTGACGCCAAGGTTATTGTGTGTTTTTTGGTGGAAACTTAAGAAAAAATACGGAAGTTGGACTTCTGTCAGTCAGTAAATCCTTATTGTGTAAAGCAATGTACCTCTGTTTAACCACAAAACTTCTTGCAAGCACCTTGAAAAATAGTCAAACTTTCTAAGAACTGGGAAATTAGTCCAACCTATCCATTTTGCAGTATCATTCACTTGTTATTGGAAGATGCTGATCTTTCAGAATTTCTGGAACAAAGTTTCTCTGGCAATATGTATGTCCTTCTGCCTTTCTAAATTCTTTAAATGTGAGTTTTGTATACAAAGATTGTTTAGGAACTTAAAATTTTCTTTGTCAATCTAAGTATATTTTAGTATCCTTAACTAGAAGAGAAGATACCATGAAGTAGGGCTTTTTTCCAGCTGCCATACTATGTTTGCACACTGTTCACTGGTGATAACTTGTGCATTTCTCATGAGCTGGCAACACTTGTGGTATGCTCAGAGCATTCCCAATGCTTTGCATTTCTGTTTGACCTCAAGGAGCAGGAAAGCTTCCAAGTGCAGTGCTGAGTGCATGGCCTTTGTCGGCATGCTGAGCACTGGATGCTGGCAGTGCCCTACCACAGTTGGTATTGCCTGGATAAATATCTCATTACCCCTTAACTGAGGTAGTAGCTTTGGCCCAGGGAAGTAATGAAGTGGAGACATAGGTAGTGATCTGTGTAACTTTGAGATAAAGGTATAGCAGTACATGCCATTTTTGTGCTGAAGTTACTCTGTAGTGTTAAGCAGACACTCCTTATTTGTGATATTTTAGCCCCTCTCTGCTGTTTCTTGTTCTCCTGGGAATGCATGACTCTATTGTAACCTGCTGTTTCACTTCTGCCTCTGTTTCAGGAGTGTAGGTTGCACAGTGGTAGAAATGCTCACTGAGAAGCCCCCGTGGGCAGAGTTCGAAGCCATGGCTGCCATCTTTAAAATTGCCACTCAGCCAACCAACCCCCAGCTCCCACCTCACGTCTCCGACCACGCTCGGGATTTTTTGAAAAGGATTTTTATCGAGGCCAAGCTGCGACCGTTTGCAGATGAACTGCTAAGACACACGTTTGCACACTATCACTAACACCTGCCTCAACTCAGCTTGCATCTACTGCATTTATTTTCTATTTGACTGCACTTTTATTTTTATTTTTTACAAAGAAAAAGGAGAAGAAAGACAAGAGAGAGAATATTCTCTTGAATCTTTGTTTCACTTAGATTGTAAACAATCTAAATTTTGTATCTAAAATGAGAATCTTCTCTCCCCCCCTCCCACCAGGACTAGAACTTTTTGTTTCTATAATGTACTGATGTGGTTGATGTAGATAAAGCACTTTAGTACATATTTGTTCCTTATTTAAAGAGGAAAAAAATTACAAATGCTTGGACAGTCAGGAACTGTGTGACTTTTTCTGACACCGCTGACTGACTCAGGGTGCAGGGAAAAATAAGACATGCAGCTAAAGGACAAGAAGGTTACTTCTATGTGATTCTTCTCTATATTGTAGGTACTTGCAGCAGAGAGTTCTAAGTTCTTATATTTTAGCATTTTAATCAGTTTCTGGAGTTTACAGTTCAAGCAGGAACATGCGGTTCTGAGAGTTAACTGATGAAGCTGGAAGAACTTGGAACTCTTTGTACAGCAACATGTCTAGCTGGTACTTCTGTGTGACCAAAAGAAAATAACAAAAATGAGCTCAAAACTGATGTAGTAGTTAGAGGTTTTGGTGTAGAATTATTGTATTATCTTAATAGGAAAATAATTACAGGTAAACAGATTATGGGCCCAGACTCCTAGAAACTACTATACTGCAAAGGGGAAATTTTCCATGCTAGACAAGGGTCAGCTATTGGATGTAAATACTTCGGAGAACATCTCCTGCTCTATCTGCCAAAGAGAACCTCTGTTGCATAAGCTTAGAGGGAGACAGTTATCTTAGCTGATAAAAAATAATGATGTTGAGAGTCAATTCTCCTCCACAGTCCCATGAATGGCTGCAGGGGAAAGGGAGTGACTCATCCTTGTGCAGTATACGAGTTACTTGATTCAGAATGAGTTATAAGAAATGTTTTCAGAGCTGGTGAGAGGCGCTAGGATGGAATGTATGTCAACATCAAGTGCCTGAATAATATAAAATTCTTCCCATTCTGCACTAAAAAAATATGGTTTAGTAATGCAGGTCAGTCATCTAGGATGTGTTGCAAATTGCTGAAATAAAGTCAAATATCTCCAAACATCTCTTAACATCAGGAATAAATCACTGAGAAAGCTAAGACTCCAGTTATATTTTTAATGAGGTAGCACTGATGAATCCTGTGAAGAGGGAGGCACAGCACAGAAAATTGTACAAATAGGCCAAAAGTGCAGAGAGAGCCAGCAATTAAATAACATGAGTGTGATTATTCCAGCCTGATAATCCAGATTGGTGTTTGTCCGATTTCCAACTGTCATAAAGTGTACATTAATCACTTTTTCTATTTCTGAAAGAGCATAATAAAAGAAGTAAAAATCTGAAATACTGCTTCTCAGTTGAGAAGCCCAGGTACTTATCAGGTGTAGTGAATAACTGACTTTTCACAACAGAAAAGTCAGATTCTCATATTTTTGTAGAAGAACAGAACATAAATAATTTAAAGGGGCATTTGGAAATAAACTATTGGAGTATGGAACTGAAATTATGTTTTCTGTTTTGGATGATTCATTGCTTTCTTTTGTTGTTTCGTAAAGGCAGAGCAGGCTGGTACTGTGACCCTTATCTAGTCTGACAAGGCTCTACCTGTTCTGCATCTTTAGAGGACTATCAGAGTTACAAAGTGCATGGAGACAGAACAATAAGCTTACCCATTCCCACAGTCACTCACGTATGAGATTTCTCTGCTGAATTCTGTATGTTTTACCATAGCATAAGCAGGAGTATGGATCTATCCTAATCACTTCACCTGTGGTGAAGTGAGAATGACTTTTTTGTGGCCATCTCTCTGGAGACTGAGAGGGGTTACTTCTTCAGCTTATGTGAGTATTTTACCCAGCTTATAATTTTCTTGGTCAGGGTATACAACTGTGCAAGGTTTCCTCAGCACGGAGAGAGCTAGTCAGACCAGGAAAATGAAAAAAGGCTAAAAGGAAAAGCAGCTTGTACTGACTTTGTTTTTTGTTTGTTTCTCTGTCACTAGACAAAAGCTGTGAAGCAGCCTTTAAGAAGAATTGGTGTGTAGTCTGCTGTAAGGGACCTTTGCTTTATAAGCAAAATACAGTGACAGTAGGGATGGGAAGTTTCATTTAGAACCTAATAGTTTATGTAGATAATTTTAAAGATCATGTAATTGAAATTATTGATTTCAAACAGACTAAGAAGGTACCAAAACCAAGGTACAAACGTATATAAAAATCAGTAGTGGTTGGTGATACCTGAAAAAGTAAGGAAATTTTATATTACCAAAAAAGGACATTAAAGGGAAAATGTAACCAGGTTCATCTGTAGCATTCATAACATTTAAATATACTATTCTAAAGAGAAACTGCACTCTCTGAAGCTTGAAAATTTTCAGAATCTAGTTTTCTTATAATGTGTCCTTTCTGTGAGACAGTGCTGGATCATGTATATTGCAATATCACTTTCTTGTTGTAATTTTTAATTACTGAACAATCAAGTTTGCTGCTTTTGTGCCTTTCCTAAAAAAATGGCATTCAGTCATGACAACGGTCAGCATTTTGGAGCCAGGAAAAGAACAACTTTCAGAATGCATTTTTTGTCATGCCTTTGGTACGTCAGAAAGCTGCCAGTGTAAAGACTCTGCTTCTTAAATGAAGCTGACATTTTCCAGCTTGAGTGATTCTAGTAAAATTTTACAAATTTAACCAAGGTTAGGCTTGAGCTAGTTCTTTTTCACCTTAAGGAGAATTTGTCTACTGACTTAAATAACTTACAGTAAATGAGTTGGTTATTAACACAAATGTTGTGAGCTAGAAATAATTATGAAGCTAAATCAGACTTTTACCAGAAGGCTGGCTATTACTTTCCCATATTGGGGTAATGTAGTAAAATGAGCTGTATCCAGGGTTTGTTAGATGCTTACAGGGACGCCTGAGGTAATGCTAAATAACCTCTCATTCTAGAATTTGTGAGGGCGCATTGAATTTCATGCTTTAAACTCCATTGGAGGAAGATTGCAGAGCCAAGATCCCTGCTCACAACTTCTTGTATCTCACTTAAAAAGCCACCAGCATTTCAGAATCACTAATTAGTCTTAATTGTTGAATTCAATGATAAGAAAATGCCAGTGAAAGCAGTACTGCTGCAGGATTGGTTTGCTTTACTATAAGCACCACGATGAAGCTATACTCTCAAAAAATAAGGGTTGAAATTCACGGTGAGTATGTGGATTTTCAAAAGTCTTACTTACCTCCTAATGAATTTTAGTGTTCTGTCCGTTGCACATATTAAGTGACAAAAGCTACTTCTGTGATATGTTTTAATGGTGTAACTAACAGTCCTGTTAGAGCATGACTCAAGGTTTCAGTTATGTTGTGTTAGAGAAAGTTGTTTATAGTTTATTTGGGTGTTAAAAATATCCACAGAAGAACTGAAAAAGGTATGGATCTAATAATTGCATAATTAAATCTATAGGCTTCTTTTCTTGACAGTTTAAATATAGTCTTAAAACTTATAACTTGATTTACAATTCGATTTGCAACTAAACAGCCCTTTCAGTACAATAAAATGAAAAGTTTGGGGTTTTTTTAGCTAGTGCCTTTTTGTCTGTATGCCTTAATTTTGTTCATGTTAGAGCACCATACTGAAATATGTCATACAATTCCATGTCACCAAAGCGGTCTTAGCAAATGGGTTTTTTCAAAGTGCCCAAACCAGAGTTCACCTAACTGCATTGAAAAGCGTGCATGAGTTTTAATCTGCAGCAGATATTCAAATTCAGAACTTGAAAGTGACTTTTGGCTTCCTGTGCTAATACAGGTTTTGTATTTGCATTCTGGAGATTGTACAGTGATGCACATACCAGAAAGAGGATTTGTCTGCTTGCACAGAAGTAACTGGATTGTCAGGATTTGGCTTCTCGGCTCTGGGTACCACACTCTGCAGCAGAGTTTCTTACTGAGTTTAAAAGCCAAGTTGGTACGTTTGTAAGCATGGTACTGTATTAAAAGCTGTTTACTTTTAGTGCACAGGAATATGATCTGTCCAAGCAAACCAACAGATTTCTTTCCTGTGCTTTTTGGATAATCCTAGTCCTGCCATTGTCTTGACTGAAAGCCTCGTAGCACCCGTAGGTACAGTGCAGTACAGCAAGCCGTTCTTTTGGACAGCATATAAAGATGTCTAACTGCAGCTTCAGAGACTTGAGCAAATTGGTCAGATCTACAGTTAGTTATAACCAATTTCTTACTCTTTTAATCTTGAAAGACTGTGTCACGCATATAGAAAAGTATAATGTGTGTGCTTGAATGTAAGTCCCTATGGTGTTTCTGGAAAAGCGAAAGTATTGCCGCCAGTGTCATTTCTTCTTGCTGGTAACTTGCTGTCTTGTGGCAATGACAAGTCTGCAGTGTAGAATCACATACAATTACCAAAGCTTTTATATCCCATATACATATAGCCAAAAGTGATGTTTCATGTCACAGATAGTGTATATCCACCAGTAAGCTGTTGCTGACTGAGTAGAGCAGGTAAAAAGTAAGGCACTGCCCATATTTCAGACATGTGGGTGTTTATAGTTGCTGTTCCGATATGCGAAATTCATGCTTGTATTAAAATGGAGAGTTTTCTTTTTAAAAGCTCTTTCTGATTTAATCTTACTGCCATCATTCTAAAATTACTGCATAACCTTGGTGTTTAAGACCTGGTGACTTCTGTAGCTGAGTTTGAGCATTGGGACATTTTAGGAACACCATGAAGATAAAATTGTGACCTGATCTGTTTTGTGTGCCATAGTGAGAATGTTTCAAAGCTCCAGGATGCAGCCAGTCCTCTTTATGTGACAGCCAGATGTCACCCACAGTTACCTGGGTGTGGGTGTTGCCTTCAGGAAGAGCCACTAATGCACGCTGAGGGGTCAGACAGGTTTGATATCAACCCAGGGTTTCTGAATCAAGATCTGGGATCAGAAAAAAAGGAGCTTCTTTCTCATTTAATTTCCCCCACTTAGCCCACAAGGTTTATTTTTCTTTCTAGCTGGCAAAGCTTAAGTCTTGCATAGGTGGTGGCCCCTGATAGCTCCTGAATAAGGTGTGTGTCCAGCTTTAGACCAGGGAGCCTGTTACTTGAACCCAGGATACAGGATACAGTTTGCTGGTGCAGTCCTTGGGTTTCCTCTGGCAATATATGCATAGATGGAGTTGAGGGATGGAGGAAATTAAATTTCTCATGTTTCAGAGCAGTCACACCTTGGCTAGGTCTTAGTTTTTTTAAACTTATTTTAAAGGGCGAGGAACTGGATTAAATGGCATAAAATTGTATCTCATGGTTCAACCCTTACGTTGAGTCCACAGGTGAGGATTGGAGGTCAGGGTCTTCTGCTGAGAGATAAGGAAAAGGATACTCCAGGGTGGATAGTCATAGGAAATACATCAGAGCTTTTTTGTGCATTTTATCCAAAAACTAGATGATCCTTTTCCCCCAGAGGTTTATATAATGTGGATATAAAAACAAGGATTGCATTTTCTTTTCTGAACAGCCATAAGATTGTCAGTTCCCTAGTGTTTGTTTCTTGTTAATACCAGTAAAAAAAGGTGGTGTCACCATAAAATGGGAATGGTTTCTTAAAGCATAGTGTCTGTCATCTCAGACCTCGCAGGAGTCGTATAATGGAGTATCACTGTAAATATGTGGAGGAGACTTAGATTAATTGGAATGTAGGCTTTTAGTTTTCATGAAGCTATGAATAAAAATTTGTAAATTTACTCTTGATCTAATGTACATTTTTATGTAGCCATTAAATTCTCTATTTAATCTATCAGTTTCTCACTGTAAATGTTTTTACTCTCAGTTGAATGCTGGGCACAGTTTGTAATGTATGTACACAAAGGTGTTTTTTTCTATCAATGTTGACTTTTTTGCACATTTTTGGAAATATTTAATTTGTACACTGATTTAATACTCTGACCAGTTGTCGATGGGTGTATGAGAATCACGTGTGTGTGCAATGTACTACTGTCTGGATGTATGGGTTTTTTTATTACTTTTGAGATGTTGCTACCAGTAACTGCACTGCTGTTGCTGCTTTACATGGAATATCTTGTGTATAAAAAAAAGGTAAAGACAATTTAAAAATTAGATTATGGTTATCATGGTTGAGGAACTCAGGAGTTGGGCATTGCTTGCTAGTTCCATTGTCTAACAACCTTCCAAACTTAAAAACAACCAACCAACCCCACCTTGTAATTCTGTGTATGCATTGAATGTGTGTGTGTATATATCCCAGTAATCTTATTCCACAATTTCATTTCTACATTTTTATGAACTTGTTTTTTAAGGGTACTATGTTTAGTTAGAATAATTAAATATATAAAAGCTTTGAGAGATGATTTACTAGATAAATATATTTTCAGCTGGCTGATGTTCAAAATATTTTTTTAATTTTTGTTTTTAACCATTCGAAATGTATTTGTATTTCCAAAATCAGACACGAATTGTACTTAGAAATATATTAAAACACTCTGTAGGGACAACAGTGTGATTTCTCTTTTAAGAATTCTGTATTTCAGAACCCTGCGCAGTGTCACTCTCGTACCTCAGTTCCGACTTGGCTTTTTTATTGTTATTTACAGAGCGAATTCCGGAAGTCTGTTCAATTCCTTTTAGTAATTTATAATTATTTCTCCTTATTTCCCGCCGGTGCGGGCGTGGCCCGGGCTGCGGCTGCCTCCCGTAGCCGAGGCCCGCCCCCT
>VZTN01004960.1:10706-35808 GCA_013400515.1 Erpornis zantholeuca | reverse complement strand
CGGGATCGCTGCGGGACACGGACAGGGCCGGGGAGGGGGGTTCTCTCGGAGAAGCCGGGACTGCCGCGGTGGCAGGCGGGGGCGCGCCGGGCGGGCCGGAGTGTGCGGGTGGAGAGCCCCGGGATCGCCTTGGAGCGGCGTTTGCTGCGCTTCGGGCGGGTCCGTCCCCTGCAGCGCCTGTGCGGGGACAGCCGGGACGGGAGCCCCGGGAATGCCCAGGGAATTGCTCCAGCCCCAGCAGCCTCCAGGCGGGGGCCCCCGTCAGCCCGCCGTTGTCGAGGGTGTGCAGCGGACCGGGCAGGGCGCAGGAGCATCTCAGCCAGACGTCTCAGGGAGGGCTGTAGAGCAGCGCGTTAGCGGATGATACGAGAGAGATATGTCACCGCAGCGACACAGCAGCAGGGTTTGTATGTTGGAATGAAAGAGCTTTAAGGTAGACTGGTCTCATCTTCTGTAACTTGAGCCGTTTGTTTTCTCTGCCCTTTGAAAAGGACGTCAGTAAACTTTCCCAAGGCCTGGCCAGTGGTGCAGCATCTAGGGAGGAGGTGGTTGCCCAGCCAGCGTCTGCAGGGTGCCTGTCACTGAGTGCTGTACAGGCACGTGGTGCTGTGACACCCGAGTGCTATCATTCAGTCATTCATTCATTCTGCATAAAATGAGCCAGGAGTTTTGTTGTTCCAGGGGCTGGGGCTAGAAGCTTATCTCTACTCAAGCCATTTGTTTAGTATAAAAAAGAAAAAATACCGCAGCATGTTAGTCTGGAAAAGCCTTTATCGATCTGGGCGTGGTTTATTTATAGTGCCATGGAAGTGACATGGACAAAGCCAGGGACATGCTTGGACCATTTCAGAAGACAAAATTTGCATGTTTATTCTTTTTCTTGTAACTTCATTGTAAGATTCAGTTCAACTAACACTGTTATGCCTTCAGCATTTCTTTTCATTTTTGCAGGCTCCTGATGGCCATATATTTCTGGAAGCCTTTTCTCCAGTTTACAAATATGCACAGGACTTTCTAGTTGCCATTGCTGAGCCTGTGTGCAGACCCACCCACATCCACGAGTACAAGCTGACTGCCTACTCCCTGTATGCTGCAGTGAGTGTGGGCTTGCAGACAAGTGACATCACTGAGTATTTGCAGAAACTCAGCAAGACTGGTGTCCCAGATGGAATAATTCAGTTTATCAAGGTAAGGCTATTTTATGGCATTGGAAGTATATCTGTTGCTACTAGTGAATTCCTTTCCTGCTGTCTCTGCTTAATTAAGTTATTATTTTTAAATTATTCATCATTTTTAACTGTCTCATTGTTCTGTTACTGTTTCAAGAGAACTTTTTTTTCTGTCTTTTTGCGTGGCATATCGCTGCACACATATTATTTTCATAATCTGTGTTGGATTTATAAAAAAGAAGTATATTAAAGTGTTTGTGTAGATATGTTCAGGTGGTATGACCTGTACATGGGGAAAGTTTCCTCAGATTTGCCCCAAAGGAAAACTGAGAATGTGGGAAGCAGTCTGTAATAGTGGGGCACTATAAGACAGCCTGCCTTATCCTGCAAGTATGCTCTCACAGTCTTGGAAGCAGATTGAAATCAGGTATAAAAAGTGAATATCTGTGCCTGATCTCCTGTGTGAGATGATGCGAGCATCTTCTGCAAATACCTTTTCAGGTTTGTTCCATGAGCATACCAGCATTGCAAAGTAAATGTTTTGTGCTAGGGTGCTTCCTCACAAAGACCTAAAGCCATCACAATGTTTGGTCCTAAATATGGAATCTCTCTTGCATGTTCCTAATGATTGCTCTCTTTGTTTGTAGCTGTGCACCGTCAGCTATGGGAAGGTGAAGCTGGTTCTGAAACATAACAGGTAGGTGCCTTCTTCCTTAGCTCTTGTGGCAGGAAGCCCTTCAATTCACACGTGTGTGTGAGTGAGTGCTCTCAGGAGCTCTGGAGTCTCAGAGCTGCCAGCTGAGCATAACAGCTCTCAGGTACCACTTTTACAACTTTCATAAGTATTTAATGCATTAGTTGGTGAATTGCGTTTGACTGTCCTTGGCTAGTGCTGGTTGTTATCATATTTTTAAAAGTAGGTTGTTTCTTTATTGCTTGGACTTGCAATATGTCCTTGAGGTTTTCAAATCCTTTCTTCCTTCCTTCCTTCCTTCCTTCCTTCCTTCCTTCCTTCCTTCCTTCCTTCCTGCCTTCCTGCCTTCCTGCCTTCCTGCCTTCCTGCCTTCCTTCTTCCCTCCCTTCCTCCTTTCCTCCCTCCCTCCTAATTAGACAAGGTTTCCACAGCTGTCCTGCAGTCTTGTGTATTCTAACATGTGTTCCATTATTTGGGAAAGATTAGCAAATCCGGTGACAAGAGATGCGTGCTTGTGTCTGGGTTGAATCTGATTTGTTTTAAAGCTAGAGGATAATGTTGGAAGGTGCCTGGAGAAGTCAGCTCATATTTTAACTGTGATCTCCAACCAGCATCATCATTGAGGAATCCCCAGGATGCATTTGTTTTAACCTTTTAGGTGGTTTGTGTTGTGGAATTTTGGGGTTTTGTCTTTTGGGCTTTTTTGGTGCTGTGGACAGGACTTGAAAACACCACATGCCACTTTTTCATAAGCTCACCTCAGTTCAGTGTTAAAACAATTTACTTCACTTGCATGTCACAAGTAAGATGTGTATGCGAGAGGTCTGTGTGGGCAGTTCTGCTGAAGTTTTGCCACTTGTGTTATGTTGGAGAGTGTTTGAGCAAAATGGATGGATAACTGCACAGTACATGATGCTTTTGGTATGAGCATCTTTTAAAAGTTTGGGTTGCCATAACATCTTTATTTTTCAATTAGCACTCCAAGATTGGATGTTTGAGAGTGCATCTGGGACAGCTGTGCATTAAATCATCTATGCTACTCTTCCTGTGGGTTATTCAGTTGGTGAGTTCATAAAAATGTTTTCCTTTATTCTTTAATTTTAGGTATTTTGTGGAAAGTACCCACCCTGATGTCATTCAGCAGCTTCTGCAAGACCATGTAATTAAAGAATGTCGCCTGAGAAATGCTGAGGGTGAAGAGACAGAGCTCATTACAGAGACATTCACCAGTAAATCAGCGGTATGTCCAGCCATATTCTAAAATTGCTGCAGAGACTGGAGGTAAACTCTTGAATAGTTTGAACTGGTTAGTGTTTGCTTTTTTTATCAGTTTCATTCTGCCAGCAACAAGCCGGCTCTTCAATGAGCCCAGATTTGGGGGGAAGAAGGGAGCCTGAGTACGTCTCTGATGAAACCTTTGGTGAAAATTCATGTTCCTTTATTTCAGATTTCCAAATCCAGTGAAGGTGGCCTTGGTCCATCAACTTCACAGGGAACAGATGCTCAGAACAAGCCGGATGTCCCAGCTGACTTATTTGAGTTTTATGAACAGATGGACAAAGATGAGGAGGAGGAGGAGGAAACACAGACGGTGTCCTTTGAAGTCAAGCAGGTATGAATATTGCACAGTAGTAGATAAACATGAGAACTTACTAGGAAGTACTGTGGCTCTTTGGTAGGGGAGATCTCTGGAAGTCATTAACATTTCTTTCCTTTTACCTTCCAAAATTTAGAATCTTAGAGGGTGGCAGGCTGGGCGGGGTGCCTTCCCAGCCTGCAAAGCACAGTGCTCACAGGCCAGAGGCTCCAAGGACTCAGGGAGGTTCCCATCATGTGTGGCTCAGTATTACTTGGTGCAAGACGAGTGAGAATTCAGCGGAGCACTGCTTTCAGAGAGCTTTTTTTCCCCTCTTGCTGTTGTTTTGTAATTTGTGGTTGCCGAAGGAACTCTTTCTTGGTGGTTCCAGTTTCATCTCTTGGGAAGGGGAGCTGGAGGTTGGAGCACAGTCCTTGCTTGACCGTCAGAGAGCTTCTATAGAATTTCTGGAGTTTTCGACTTGGTGATTCTAATGATGCCTTAGTGAGGGAAGAAGGATAACTTAGTAGCTGTTTTGGTTTTTTGAAAAAAGCCAGTGCAAACCAACAACCTCTTGGTGATTGATGTGGCCTGTCATTGTCTTGGAATAACTTCCATACAGGGTGTGGATGTTTCCAGGGTAACAGATGTGCAGCTTTGTGTAACATAGAGAACCTTTTGTGTCTGTTACTGAACTCTTTTTTGCAAGACTTCAGGTTGTAGTTTAGTCTTTGCTGGGTGAGCAACAATCTGAGCTGAATGTGTCACGTTCTTCCATCTCCCTGCAGAGCCCTCTCTAACATTAACCGTTGTTAAAAATGTTTAGCAGGGTGGGGTGATCACAGGTAAAGTTTCTGGAATAAAGCTTAGCTCTTGCAGACTTTATAAGCATAGAAAATAAATGTAACTTCACTTGGTACTTAATAACCTAGTTGGTTTTAGGGAAAAATAAATTAATTCAGATGTGGAGAATTTATCAACTGAAGCTTTGTTTCCTCTTCAGGAGATGATTGAAGAACTTCAGAAGCGTTGTATCCATTTGGAGTACCCCTTGCTGGCAGAATACGATTTCAGAAATGATTCAGTGAATCCTGATATTAATATAGATCTGAAACCTACTGCTGTCCTCAGGCCCTATCAAGAGAAAAGCCTAAGGAAGATGTTTGGGAATGGACGAGCCAGGTCTGGTGTTATTGTCTTGCCATGTGGTAAGTTTCTGTGTTGGTACTTAAACAATTTGTTCTTTATTTGCCTGTAGTAAAGTGAATTCCAGAGATGATGTCTGCCTGGATTTCAGACAGCAGCAGGGACTGTTCTGGTCACAGTGTGCAGAGTCCTGGTGGGTTTTAGTGAGAAGGTGGTGAGGCTGTGCTGAGGGAGAGCCAGGTCACAGAGCTGTCAGTGTCCTGGCAGGGGCTGGGGAGCAGCTGTGGTACTTTCGCATTGCCAGTTGTGCTTCCACTGTGCCCTCTGCCACCTCTGCTCATCTTCCCTTGAAATGTAAACTGTTGGCATTGGAATTTGTTCTTTGGTTGGGAATAAGGAAACTGGGGGTAGCTGGGAATACAGAGGCGGCATGGGGCATCCAAGGAAGAAAAGAGCTTGTGTACACAAGTGCAGGGTGGGGGAGTTTGAGGAAGAAATGAGAAACATGCTGACTCAGACGACCTACAGAAAATGGGAGGGAGAAGGAGCAAACAGGAGACTGCGTGCCAGTGGCATTGGTACTGGGGGAGGAGGAGGCACATGGGAGGTATGGCGAGGGCTTGAGAATGTGTAAGGGGTGCTGGGAGAAGTGTGAAGGATGGGAAAATTTACAGACTTGCTTTGAGGGGGAATGTGTATGGGCAGGGACAGAGGGATAGATTTCCCTTAGGGAAGCTTTCTGTAGCCACCTGTAATTTAACATTCTTTTGAAATTAAAAAGCATTAAAATGATTGTTTCTAATTGTCAAAGCCATTGTTTACAATTATTTTTTTGAGGAAATACAGTTGTGTTTTTTGGATTTTGAGGAAATCCAGCTGTTTTTTTAAGAAGTGAATACTTGATCTCTTTAAGCCTATTGTAGCAAAGAAACAAGAAAGAATTTTCCCTCACATGATTTCATATTCTCTTACAGTTTTCCTCTGCTCTTTAGTTTTATTTTCTTCCTACTCCAGTGGTGTCTGAGAGATGGCTGATGAGTGTCACTCCTCCTGCCCTGCAGGTGCTGGCAAGTCTCTGGTGGGAGTGACAGCTGCGTGCACTGTGCGCAAGCGGTGCCTGGTGCTCGGGAATTCTGCCGTGTCTGTGGAGCAGTGGAAGGCCCAGTTCAAGATGTGGTCCACCATTGACGACAGCCAGATCTGTCGCTTCACGTCTGATGCCAAAGACAAGCCCATCGGCTGCTCTGTTGCCATCAGCACGTATTCCATGCTGGGGCACACAACAAAAAGGTCCTGGGAAGCAGAAAGAGTAATGGAGTGGCTTAAAAGTCAAGAGTGGGGCCTTATGATACTGGATGAAGTCCATACCATCCCTGGTGAGGAAAGGGCATGCAAACCTTCCATGTTGCACACATTGTTAATGTCTCTCTATTATTTTAGAAGTGGGTTTTTTTTCCTGTTTTTCTCATGATTAATGGAGTGACTAAACCCATGTTTCAGAGTTTTGAAACAAGTAAGCTGCCTTGTTCTACTTTTTTTTTTTTCCTGATGCTGTATAGTTTGGCTGACCACTAGATTTCTGAAACCCTTAAAATTAGACACTGTGTTTTTTGTAAAGGCAGTGTAAAGTGCAAGTTCCTCCATGTAGGTTGATAAAGTGCTCTTAAAATACCTGAATTACATTTGCATAATTTTGCTGCAGACATATTTGAACAGGAGAGGAATTAATCTGCCTTCTTCTCTTAGATGCAGTGGCACTGCAGGACAGCTTTTAATACCTGTGAGTGACCACAGTGATTGCCATCCAGAAATAACTCTTGTCTTTGAAATTGCCACGTAATTGAGATATATTACTGGAAAGTAATAATGTAATATTAAAGCATCTGTGGAATAATCCTGGATAAAAATACCACTCAGGATTCTGTTAGCTGTTCTGCCTTATTCTCATTTGGTGTCTACAGAAGTAATGGATTTCAGAAGTAGACCTTGATGATTAATTGCCATTTTATCAAAATAGCTCAGTGCTGACACAGTTCTGTCCCTATTGTTCTAGCTTGGTTTTATAGAAATGAAGGTATAGCAACTCGTCTGTGAGCTCTAAAGATGCTCAATACTAAAGATGAGTAATTCTGCCATATCATGCCAGTTCTGAATGTGGCAGTCAGCCAAGAGTCCTTGTGTCATAGTTCTTTCTAGGAATCTCTGGATATGCTAATTTTCTCTTGGGGAATGGGAAATAATGAAGATGCCAGAAGATTTACTGGGAGTGTCAGAGTACGCTTGATGATGCAAAATAAAGCTGCAATCACTGTGAAGTTTCACTGTAACACAGATTTGTTAGGAACATATGTGCAATGGGATACAATTTCCCAATGCTATGCTTCCCTTATATTCAGGAGTTGATAAAAATGTATTTTAAAGTTGCAAATGAAAATGTCTTTTAAAGTTGCCGTATTTATCTTCTAAAACCATTCAGGAAAGTTAACAAAAAATTTGTCTTGGATTTCTTAGCAAAAATGTTCAGACGTGTGCTCACTATTGTACAAGCTCACTGTAAACTGGGGCTGACTGCTACCCTGGTCAGAGAAGATGATAAAATTGTTGACCTGAACTTCCTGATTGGACCAAAGCTCTATGAAGCCAACTGGATGGAGCTGCAGAACAGTGGCTACATTGCTAAAGTCCAGTGTGCTGAGGTGATGCTCTGCTTTTTGGTACCATTAGTGTTTATTTAGTATGCTTATAACTTTGAGAAAAATTATTGCAGCTCTTAGAAGAGAAATGATAGTAGAAATTTTAAAAAAAGCAAGAAAACACCTGCTTATTTCAAGCCTGAACATATGAGGATGAAACTTGAAAATAGGACTGGATCTCATCATTCTTTCCAGCTTAGTGGCGTGACCTCTGTTCTTTCCAGTATATGGGTGAGAGGTAAATCTGGTTTCAAAAGAAGTGAAAATCTTTCACACAGGCACATTAGAATGTTAATCTTTCTGTGTCGGACTGAAAGTCTAACTCAGTGTATTGTCTCTGATAGTTGACATGGAGGATACTTAGGAAAGGGTATAAATTTCTCCAGGCTCTGTTATTTACAAGGTTTCTGTGTAAGCATTAGTGGATTGCTTTTTCATGAACTTGTCTGGTCTCCCGTTGAATGGAAGTAGTTTTAGCAGCTGCAGTGTGTTATAGTAGAGTTTTACAAAAGTTTCTTCTCTGTTTGTTTTTTTTTCTCCATTGTTTGTTTCGATTTTCTGTCTTTGTTTGCTGGTTTGGGTTTTTTTTTTTGTCGTTGTTGTTAATGTGGTGGTTTATGTTAAGTCTGTCTTGATAATTTCATCCAATTCTCCCTAGCTGTGGTATTGGAATAAAAAATGCAGATGCAAGTCAGCTGTTCTCCTTTTGCAAACTGGAGGTTGTAGAAGGAAAAAGCCCCACTGTTTAAAACTCATAGAATGCAAGTGAAAGGCACCTAGAAAATCAGTGTTGAAGGGAGAGTAACCAGACCTCAAATTCAGATTTGCATTTAGGCACTTTGGTTAGTTCTGCCTTGCAGGTATAATTTTCAGGCCCTGAACTGCCCTTTAGTCATTGAAGAATTTAGCATGGGCTACCTTTTGTTCTGAACGATAGGAAAATTCTGCAAGTTTATATTCTTTAGGCCAATGTTCTGAACTAACATTTGGTGACTATCAAAAGCAAAGAATAAAAAAGCCCAGTATTGATGGCTGATAATAACAAGTCCAATACATGCACAACTGCCTTGCGTATTTGTTTGGATTTTCTTGGCGTGTGTTGAGGAGTAGCATTGTTAATCAGCTTGGCTTATTCCCCACAGCCAGGAAAGGTGTCTGGCTCACCCTTAAAGAGCAGTTCTTTCCAGGTGGCCGGAGAGGGCAGTGCTGATGTCTCATAGGGCAGGTCACAGTCGTTGCAGGTGCTGCTCTTTCACTGCTCTAATAGAGAATGAGCAGCACAGTTTAAAAAGTTACATAAAGTCAAAAAGAAGACAACAAACCTGTTCTTTACCTCTTCTTTCAAAGTTTTTTTTTTACAAATTTACAAATAATTTGTAAAATTTGTAAAAAATTTACAAATAATCCCTTTCTGAGCAACCATCCTGAGTCTGGATTGGAGTGCATGTCTTGCAAAATTTAAAAACGAAAATATCATTGGAATGAGAAGTAGATTTTAGCCATTTCCTAATCCAGAGGAGAGTGCAAATACAAAATACATGGATTGCCATGTATTCAGAGAGGCATAGAACAATAGATGAATTTTTTTACTGCAGTCAGATATTCAGTATTCATATCTCATTATTACTTTGATGTAATTGTCTTCTGATTTGAGAGTTTTAAGTTTTCCATGTACACAGCACACAATAACAGGGCCTATTCAGTGCATGAATTTATTTTTAATGTAATCAAAGGATAATAAAAGCATCATCTGGCATTTAACTCACTGGAAAAATATTTTGAAACAAAAAATTAGTTCTTATCTGTACAGAACAATTCATGTTGTTTAAATAAACTCCTGTAAATTGTCATTAACTTCCTTATCTGAACAGTGGTTATGAAAGAGGCTTTTCTCTGCAGTATTTTATTAATTTCTGTTGTGCATTGGACATGAGGGAATAACACATGTACAGCAGAGCAAATGTTTACTAAATTATATGCCATGTGGATAGTGTCATACATTATCAATAGTCATCATTTCATTGGCTTAAACTTCATAATTTCTTATATTTTCATGCAACAGTAGAAAAAATAAGCCTAGACTTATTGAAGTACTATGGGTAGTTATTTACATAATAAAATAATTGCTTAGGGATGTCTGTTGAAAAGTTCTAATCAATCCTAGTGTTTTGGAAGTTCCAGACTAAATAGCTCTTAAAATACAGGTCACTCCTATATGGGTATGTGAAGAAAGATGGTGAAATAGTTCCATAATGAAGACAAAATGTGTCTCAGCTTTCAGAATATGGATGAAAATTAGTCTTTATTGGAAAAAGCTTTGACCTCTGTGAAAGGGAGACTACACAGACAGTTCATTCCCTTAATTACCGCTTTGTAAAAAGTAGTAGCATTCAGTAAATTATTTAAGTGTGAACATAAGGGAACTGTTTTTCAGTCTTGTTCCAGTCCTACTGCCTATTTCTGTCATGGATCTCAGTGCCAAAGCATTTTGGAACACCAAAATGTTGATGAGGTTAAACAGATTTTAGCAGTGCAGGAGACTTCGCTGACTGATAGCTTTCATTTTGGTACAGAAATCACTTTGTTAAAATCTATGGCCTGCACTATGCAGAAAGTCCTAATGCATTATCATCCCCCAATATCTTTTCAATTCCCACTGGGATTAAATAAGTAAATAATGGAGTGTTACTTTGTCTGTGTGTGTGTTTTCTAATTGTAGGTCTGGTGTCCGATGTCACCTGAATTTTACAGAGAATATGTAGCTATCAAAACAAAGAAAAGGATACTGCTCTACACCATGAACCCAAATAAATTCAGAGCCTGTCAGTTCCTGATTAAGTTTCATGAGCGACGGAATGATAAAATCATTGTCTTTGCTGACAATGTGTTTGCACTGAAGGAATACGCAGTCAGACTTGGGAAGTAAGTGATGGCACCGTTGTTTTCCTCCTTCCATGACAATTTCTTTGCAATCTCACAGCTTTCAGTGGTCTTTGATATTTTTTGTAATGCTGTAATTCCAGTCCACCTGCATAAAAGACTCTGGAGGGTCTTTTGGATGGACCTTATTGGCACTGGAAGATGATTTCAGTGTTTGAAAAGAATGTCTGTTTAGCATTTGTTACAGAAAAGTTTACATCCAGGATTTCTGTGAAAGGTTTAGTATTTTACTTTATCTTCTTTTACTTTATTTGTATTAGTAAAAGCCAGTGGAAAAATGAGGGGCTTTTTAGAAATACCACTAGAACTGTTTCTTTAATGGATGGTTGCTTCCCCTGTCTCTCTGAGACAAAGGTTTTCAAATATATTCTCTATGGATCTTTCAAGATGTTCTGAGACCTAGGGCCTCCCTCTTCAGGTTCTCAAAAGGTCTTACCCTTGTCTAAAAAAACTGAGACAAACTTTTTTGGGATCTGTGCTGTACTAGTGCACTACCTAGAACTGCAGTATTGTTTAATAAACTAAAGGATGTTTCTCCCTAGAGCTCCTCGGTTACCTTAAATGACTGTAACATGAGTGCAGTTACAGAAGGCTGTGCACACAGATTTTAATGAGGGGCCAGCATCAGTCTGTTGGTAGGATTTGGGGAGGGGTGATCAAGGAGAGTTTGTCAGGGATAGGCATAGAGCAATTATTGGGAAACATAACCATATAAGCTGTCCTCATTCTTTCCTTGACAAGCCCAAATAATGCCTTGCTTGCTGGAAGCTGTGGGGTATTTTGATAGTGCATGATTCATGTCTAGGAATTTCAGCAGTATTCCTTAGCAAAGCCACAAACAAGCCTTACACTTTCCAAAATTCATGATCAGTTCTGACTGCAGTTTAAGGGCCATGTTGTGCTGGCATGCTGTGGCATTAAATACCAAGCAGAGCTGATGGTGCTGAATGAATTCCAACACCAGTGGTCTCTTTCATCATTTTTTTAGTCTGTCTGGACAGAGATAGCTGTAATGATGCTTCTAGAATATCTCTAGCACTGTTCAGTGCACCACAGACAAAGCCTTTAGCACAGGCAATGCTGGGAGGGGGAGATGCTGGGGAGCACAGCAGTTGTAAGTGGTGTAGATGCTGTGGAAGCGTGGCAGGAAAACCAGCTGAAGAAATAGTAGGTGGTCCCTTCTTATGTTTTGGCGTGCATTCTGTGTTGGTCACATCATTTGTGGAGCTCCAGGTTATCCAGCTGTCACTGTTAGGAAGAAAGGAGGCTTGCAATGCTGGACAAAGATGAGGGAGCCTTTGTTTGACAAAACTGGAGTTTTGTATCAGTTTGCTGTGAGCAAGCTAAACCAAAGGGAGCTGATAATTTGTACAGGACAGGAATTCTGTGTGTGGAGGAGAGAGCCAGCCCAGTGGGTACAGCAGAGTGCTGTGGCTGTGTGCCCAGCAGGTGCACAGCTCCCACTGCCCTTCCAATTGCCTGATGGAAGTATGCAAGGTGAGTGGGCTCCCAGATGTGGGGGAGAGGTGGCCATGGTCCAGCTGCCTCTGCTGGCTCCTCCCTTAATGGGGAACTGTCAGGGAAAGACCATGCACATGACAGGAATTATTTTGACTGCAGTTTGGGGGGCCATAGAGTCCAAATTTGCTTGGCCAGCTTTCCCTCTGTCATGAGTCTGTCATCCAGTATAGCGTAGCTCATGTGGTGACTGGTTTTACTGGTGTTAGGAATATGTTTAAATCACTGTTTCTGAAGGACTGAACCTCTGTGGTATTGTCAATTATGCCAGTTAATGGGAGAGGAATTTATCTTTGCAAATCCCTCAAGTGTCTTTTTGCAGTAAGGAAAATGAGTCTTTAAAAAAATATTCCATTTAGCACTTAAATGTTCTAGATTCAGAGTAGTACTCAGGAATGTGAATTAATTACTGCAAATAGGATCAGGGCAAGTTAAAATGAAGGATTGATAGCCAGGAGTTCAGGACTGTTCTGTTCTTAATACAAAATGTGTTTGAATGCTTTCTTGGTGATCTTAAGAAAAGGAGGGCTTAAAAATGCCTTCATTTCAGTTTAAATCTGCCATTTAACTTCAGAACTTAAATACTAAATGAAATGTAAAATAAGACTTAAAATATTACTGAATGCTACTAATTGAATAATGATGGTACTTGTTCAGAGTTGACTCATTTGCCACTTTCATTTTTTAGCTTTTTTTTTTTTTCCTAAAAGTCTAAATACACTAAATAGGAGAATTAGAGATGACTAGGATTGTTTGGTAAAAAACCCTAGAATAAAGTTTGTAGTAAAGAAAGCAAGAAGAGCCAGTGCACAGGAATTAGTTGATAAGAATAGAAAACCTTAGTCCTGTGCACTGCCAAATTTATGTTCAGCTACCATTCATGTATGTGCAATACTAAACGAAAAATTTGAGCTTGGTTCCTTGTGTTAGAAATAATTTATGGAAATGTGAACAAAACAATAATTGGCAAACTTGACTACTATTGTTTGGAGATGCTTGGTAAACCAGCATTTGGAAAATCAGTGCAACAGGTGACAAAGCAGTGGCTGTGCTATCCTGCATACCTCTCACTGTTATTGTGTGGGCTTTGCTCTTTCTAGCTTTTTGGTTTTTTAACTCTGCTTAGGCAGGAATAAAACAACCAGACCCTGGGAAATTCATAGGAGTCCAAGTTACTCATGAAGCCTGTGGGTGACTGAGAGTTTGTGTGAGCCTTTGGAATTGAGACATTAAATGTTCCATGTGATTCATTGTCAGACATTAGAAACTGTAGGTGAAATGCCACTGTGAGCTGCGCATGGAATGTTTGGGGCCTTTTTCTCATTTCAGTAGGCCCAGAAGGTATTAGGAGGGACAAGAGGTTAGCTTTAAAAGCAAAAATAATTTTCCCTGAACAACACCCAGCAGCCCATTTGTGACACCCAGTGTATCCTTGATAGAGAAGCCTGGATTTTCAAGTGTTTAAATAGGAAGCAAAGGTTGCAGCTGTCAATGTGCTAGCTCAGTACATTTGAGGAGAAAAAAATCTCTTTATTTTAAGAGCTGCCTTAATCTTTCATGTAGGCTTAGCAAATGCATTCAGTCTTTTGATACACAGCTTCATTGGTGCACGTAATTGCAAAACATTTGTAACTGTCAGAATTTCTTTCTGGCTGACTGGGTTGCTGCAGAGGGTTCCACAACCCTGGGCAGCTGCCATGAAGAGCCAAACAAGCTATAAGTAAACTGAAATCTGTACCAGAATCTGGTTTGTTTTCATATCTGCTTTAATGTGTACTTCACTCCCTGCCGTGCTACCTCATAAGAAATGAGTGAGAAATCTTGAATTAATTTAATTTGCAAATGTTGTGTTCTTTTCAGACCCTATATCTATGGTCCTACTGCACAAGGGGAAAGAATGCAAATTCTACAAAACTTCAAGCACAATCCAAAAATCAACACTATTTTCATTTCCAAGGTGAGTGAGTGCATTCACTGTGTCCTTGTGCCTATCTTCAGAATGAACTTTAAGAGTCAGCTGCACGTGCATGGTGTGCATTTGACATCTTTGTATCACAGCTGACAAAGAAAGCTGTGCTTTGTATTTGTATTTATTGTTGGCTGGGGAAATGTGGAAGTAAGAGACTACTCAAAGGGTGCTGCTCTGTTGCAGGTAGGGGACACATCCTTTGATCTGCCTGAAGCCAATGTTCTCATTCAGATTTCATCCCATGGTGGGTCGCGAAGGCAGGAGGCTCAAAGACTGGGACGAGTGCTGAGAGCCAAAAAAGGTAAAGGAGATGGTGGCTGGGCTCTGGGCCTTGGATCATTGTATCCTAGAGCAGGAGAAACAGGATGTTCATGAGGTTCCTTTATACTGTCCTTGGATTATGTTTTAGTCAATGAGAATATGCCTATATACCAGTGAATGAAAATGAAGCATCTTCTGGGTCAGTAAATTTAGTGATGAGAAAACTTCCAAAGGACAAAAAAAGCTGAAAGAAAACTGACTTTTTGTTCTTTGGCAGTTCTCTTACTTTTTCATTCCTTGATATTGATATTTTCTTCAATGTGAAATTGTTTGTATAGAATTATAGCATTACTCCAACAAGAAAGAGTGTAGAAATCAGATTTTTGATACTGCAGACTGCCTGCTTTTAAACAATGGATTTTGTTTTTGACTAGCATGTTTTTGTAAAACCTATCTTCAGAATGAACTTTTTTTAGAAAAAATTAGAAATTTTTTCGAAAAAATTATTCTTAAAATAATTTCTACTTGGGCTTAAGTTCTGCACACACTTACTTTATGTGCAGTTTGTGCTTGTTACAGGTGAGGCTTTGTTTGAAAATGCAAACAAAACCCATGTTAGTGAATTGACAAAGTCTCGGTGAAACCCTGGATTTTAAGAGAACCCTGTTACCAGGGTAACAGACCTTGAGGACTGTAAGTGTAAAAAGATAATTTATACACAGCCTGATATATCCTGGTGTTCACATCGTCCTATGAATTCTTAGCTAAGTATCTTTGTCATTCAGAAACACTGCCAACTCTAGTTTACATGGATAAAACGTTTCCTTTGTCTTTTTCTGTTGAACTTTTTTGACATGTGCAGCAATCCTTGCTCTTGATTTTTCACTTCTTCTTGACATAATAGACTTAAAAACAATTTTATCTTTCACCTTGCCTAGCAGAATAAAGCAGTAGATTCTTCTTAGAGCACCTGTGTGATTTCCTTTTCATTTTTTGTCTTTTCACCTATCCTCAAGTTATTAAGAACAAAAATAGGCGTTTCCGTGCTGTGTCAGTTTATGCAAGGTCTGGGTGCAGCTAAACACTGCAAATAGTTTTTGTGAAAACACCTGTTTTCAGTATTTATTCCATTGTTGTTCTCTTTTGCAGTGTTCCAAATGGAACTAATCACTGAGTGTTTTTTGTCTCCTAGGCATGGTTGCAGAGGAATACAATGCCTTTTTTTACTCCCTTGTATCCCAAGACACTCAGGAAATGGCATATTCAACGAAACGACAACGGTTTCTTGTAGATCAAGGTTATAGCTTCAAGGTAACTTGTCCCTTCTATTTATTGTGCTTGTGGCCTAAGAATGTGATTGTCATAGTGTTTGATGTTAGTATTTGGTCCAGTACTTGAGAATTCCAGTTCTGGAATGCATTAATGAAGGTTTTTCTCACAAGTGAGAACTGCTCCGGTATTGTTTTATCATCTGTATTATTGTGAGGGCAGGTACAGGTGGCTTTGTACAGCTTCTAGAAAGGTATGTGTTATAACTTCAAACCAGGCACCCTGCAGGGTGCAGTGCATGGTCATTCGTGGTTGGTTTATGTTTGTTATCCATCTGTGCAGGCCTCCCATTATACATTATCACACTGGCTCTGCATAAAGCAGTGTTGGGTGTTCTTGTCAGAGTCTCAGAGTGGGCAGCAGCAATTTAGACTTGCAAAACTTAAGAAGTGGCAAATAAGTTCCAAATAACTCCAGTCTCAGACCAGTACTTCACTATGTTGTCATCTTCCAAACATAATATTTCATTTCACCAAAGCTCCTCTATATTATTGATTTAATGGTCTATCTCATTTATTTTTCTTTTAATGCATGGACTGCCCCATGTGCTCATTCGTTGGGCCGCTAAAGGCAGCAGGGTATCATGGTAGCTCTTGGGTTTAGGTAAATTATTCCTTTACAAAACTGGAGCTTGCTGCTTTGATTAGAAGCCTTCCCAATGAGAAGCACTGATGAGGAGAATAAAAAATAAGGCTCCCACATGTGGCTGTTGAAGAGCTTGTCTGCGTGAGGCGCCAGTACAGGACATCCTGCAGAACTACTGGGCTGGAATAAATCACTGCTCTAGAAAGAGCAGCCCATTAAAGAGCTCTTTGGAAACAGACATGTCACAGTCTTTATAGGTGAAAACTTTCTTTCCCTTTGCAGTGACTATGTTCTTCTGACAAAGTTGTAGATGAGGACTAAGCTGCAACTAATTACAGCAAATGCATCTATGTAGCTATAGCCAGGAAGATGAGAGCAGTCCCTTTACTCACATTTGAATGTCTTGGATTCCGTAACTAAGAAAGAGATTAAAATAGAGGGATTTCATTTTTCAAGGAAGGAGCTCTTAGTCCTAGAGTTTTAGTGTAATATGGGACAAAAGTAGTGCAAGTGTCCAGCTGAGTATCTGGAACAACATTTTTGCCGACCAGTACTGGAATGTTCTTTATTTGCAGATTAGAAACAAAACATTAGAATATCTATTTTCTTCTATTTGCCAAACCTAGTCATATGTGGCATCAAAGAAAATAGGGCTGAAAGAAACTTCCAAAAAACCATCTATTGTGTTTCTTCATTCCAAGCAAGGATAAACTATGCGTATGTCATTCCCAGTACGTCTGCCTTCTTAGTCTTTCAAATATGGAGACTCTTCTTTAGGTGATTATTTCAATGCTAAAGTCCCCTCCTTCAGAATTTGTGTTCCTAAATAACTAAAAATTTATTACTAGTTTAAAGGGGTAACAGTTTTCACTTTTTGTTTAGGACTTCTATCCTTCTTGCCATCTCTCAATAGCTCCATTCCCTGCCTTTCTTCAAAAAGAGAACTGGAGTAATACATTTTTGCTAAATCCACATATCTTGTCTTTGCTTCTTGAATACCAGCCTTATTACAGTTTACTGCTTGGAATGTACTGCTAGCTGGTTTTTTTTTGTTAGCTAAATTTTAAACCACTAGCAGAAGAACTCTGTATATTAAAGAATTTGGGGTAACTTTAATCAGGGCATCAGTTGGACAACTTAAAAGATGATGCAGTGAGAATTCTTTCCATTCGATGAATCATGCTAGCACTGTTTTGCAATCAGAGTTGGAAACAGGCAAATGTAGTTTAAAATTGACTCCTTTTCCTGTATTTTTGAGATGACCATAGCACATATCCTCCTAAATAAACAAGAAGGAGGACCATAGTGTTCCTTTAGCCATGTAGGACAGATTGCTTCCATGAATGGATTCTTCAGGCTCAGACACGTTCTCAGGAAAAATTCTTTTTCAAATTAGAAATTGCCATGAATATAATACTGCTAATAATAATAATTTCTGCTCACAGTAGTAATTATTCATTCCAGTGTTTCCTTACCCCATTTTTTAAAAGCAGTACTTGACAGCTAATATGGATTCGTTTTACCTTTAACTTTATTTGCAGTGTTTTTGTGATCTGCTCCAGCCCAGACTGCTGAGGTAATTAGTTTATAATTGTATTGACTGAAGAGGTAAGCAGAAAAGATGAGGGGGAACACTACATAATCAATGGCTGAATTAGAATGTCTTTCTCAAAACCTTATCAAGTTGGAAACAGTGGGAAAACTGATGGTTATGTATAAACATATGCTTACAGAATTCATTTAACTACAAAGAAAATTCTTGTGAAATTTTCAAAATACTTCTAGTTAAGAAAGTAAGCTGCCTGTTGCAAAGCTTTAGAACAGAAGCTTGCAATCTTTTCAGTTCTTCAGAAGTGGAGGTTTGTCAGCTGATGGAGCCAGTAGGTCACTTGTGCCCTGCACCCACAGTCACCAGATGAGTTACTGAGAATTCCAAGAAGAACAAACCTAACTGAAGTTACCCAGTGTCTAAGTACTCGAAAGCTGGAAGAGTCCTTTTGCTCTGCTGCTGATGCTCTGTTGCAGGTTGCTGCACTGTCTCTCAACAACTGTACATCTCAATTTGTTAGAGTTTTTCCCCCATTTTCCCGAATGCCTCTTGCTAAAATTCTCATTCCCTGTAGAGATAGTGGATTATTTTTGTTAAATATTAAAATACTGGTTCTCAAACTAGACAAATCTAGAGCCTACAGCATGACACTTAACCTTGCAGTAAGCTGAATACATATCATATGTGCTTTGGTCAGGTTCTTGGTCAAGCTGATATAAACAGTGTTTAGCTCAGCCCAGAGCTTTTCTTCTTTCCCTTTCCACCCCCCCAAAATGTCTGTTGCATTTCCAGCTAGAATATAACTAGAGATGTATGTATATGGATATGTACATCACTTAGCAAGATTTTATATGTGTCTGTGCTATCTGTAGTGTGAAGTTTGATTAATAAAAGTTGAAGGCAGTTCCAACGGGATATGGAATCAGAAATCCTTGTCTTGGTTTTGAATAGCTAACAGTGAGGAGGAAGAGCCCTCAATATGTAGTGTGCTATGTTTCTCAGGTAATCACAAAGCTGGCAGGCATGGAAGAGGAAGAACTTTCATTTTCAACCAAAGAAGAACAGCAGCAGCTTCTCCAGAAAGTTCTGCAAGCATCTGACCTGGATGCTGAGGAGGAAGTGGTTGCTGGAGAATATGGTTCAAAGTCAGCTCAGGTAATGAAGAATTCTATGGAAAGGATAACCACAGGTGGGATTGAACTAGACCATGTCATTACCATCCAATTCTAAATATGATGTTGTCATTGATGACCTGGTATCTTTGTGAAACATTACATAATAGATTTATTTTTCTAATCTGCATTAGCCTTTACCTATTGGAATAAATCATTTTTTGGGCACTTGGAAGAAATTAGACATGTAATTCATGTCTTTCTCCATCATATTTGAAGGAGAAGGTAACAGATCTATTGTTACAGATTTTGAAGTAAATCTTCCAAGTCACATGCAATGAAAATACTTTTAAAACTGCTGATCCCACACTAAGCACATGCTTATGCTCCTTGTACTCGCAGGTGTCCCGTCGTACAGGCACCATGAGCTCCATGTCTGGAGCAGATGATACAGTTTACATGGAATACCACTCCTCACGGAGCAAGGCATCTTCAAACAAACACATCCACCCCCTGTTCAAACGCTTCCGGAAGTGACATCTTCACGTGGGCATTTTGTTGAAACTGTGGATCCATGTATTTGTTCCTGAAGCTGAAAAGATGGAGTTGAAATTATTGACAGGTCCTTAAAAAGACATTTTTTAGATGCATCTGTATAGCCACGTATTTACTTACCAGTGTATGTGCTCGTATAGGTGAATGGCAAAGCAAAGAAGGAACTAAATCTTACCATGAAAATATTTTTAAAAACTTTAAGATACAAATATGTCACAACACATACTTTTATGTGTGGCACTAGCTCCTTGTCTTATGCCCTCATTTCCTCATGCCCAGAGGGCAGAAGCATACAGGCCACTTCGTTCAAGAGAAGTACTTGTCTGGTTTTCAGGGTAATTAATAGATTTTATTTTTATCAGCTGAAGATCCTTTTTCAGAAGAGTCCTGAAAAGGTTTTGTAAATGAAGTTTGTACTGATGTTTGAAATATTATTTATCTGATTATTCGTTCTGCTCAACAACATACTGTCTTAACAACAAAATGTCTAAATAAAATCAGTGAGCTGAACAAATCCCAAAAGGAAAACTTTACATTATATTTTTAAATATAACTGAGAGCTAATTTATACTTGTGACTTAACCTGTATTAAATTCTAACAAATTGGTCAGAAATATTTTAGAGTTTGAAGACAAGAAGAAAGAGGGACTCCGTCTCTAAAGTAAACTCAAAAGCATTAGTAGTGAATACAAATAAATTGTGCTCATTTCTCTTATTTTCTTGCTACTGTTGAGAAGTTACTCAAATAAAAGCTGTTTCTCTTGTTATTTATATTCTATTTATTAACCATGCAATAAAACCTTCCTAACTGCTAAACAGAGCATTGTCACCACAGAAGTTATTACTGAATCAAAAAGCATTTTGACTTCTCACACGGTGAGTTGGAAGAATGTGTAAAGGAAAGATTCCCGAGTTTGTTTTTTTTAATGAAGACTGCAGTATAATTCAAGAAAATGATAGGAGAAATGGTGGTGGTTTGTGACAGAAGAATGCCTTCTAAATAATGTGTAATAATGTGACATGCTACTTGGTGTTGTATTAAGAGGTATTATTTTGCTGATTTTTTATAAAGCTTTAGGAACGACCTCTGTCGGTTCAAAATAGGTTGGTATAAATCTTTACCATACTGGAAGGAGCATGCGTTGTAGAGCTGTCCTGGTTGTATGACAGATGTGCTTCAGAAGAATACTGAATTCTGTTTCTTATTAGCATGAATTCACAGATTGAGACTGTAGAAATATTGGAAGCATAATTCAGAACACATGGTGCTTGGTTTTGGTCTCTCTATCAGAATTGGGTAATTTTTTAAAAGGGAACTGATCTGCTTCAGTTTAAACTTTGTTTAGGCTCTGAGCCCTACCCTGTAACACTCGGTTCTTTCTCTTGTGCTAAGTCTTCTGCGTCACAACCTGGAACCAGCCATGGCAGTGCTTGAGTGGCTTATATAGAAGAGATAATGGTGCAGTATTCTGGTGCTGATTTCCCTTTTTTAAGCACTATTCTGATAGTAGTTTGGACTAGCTCTAATGGCAACAGTTAGTAGCAAAATGGTAATTTAGTATAATGAGAGGGGCCTGTGACAGAGGTTTATCTGAGCAAGTCAGGCAGTGTCCCTCTGCATAATTCTCTCTTAAAAAGCTTTATGAATTGCTTTGAAACTACTCTCCACCCTTCATAAACTTGAAAAATCCACAACAACTTACTAAATGCAAATGGCTTAATACTGATTCCTGTATTGTGGAATTACTAGTAGTAGCTGGATTTAGGACATCACTGTACTTCTTGTGTAGTAAATCGTGACTAATGATGTCACTCTTCTAAGTAATGTCTGTGTGGGAAGCAGTACATTCAGCATCAAGTAAAGCATAATAATTCTATGAGGTATGAATGACTCCATGCATCAGTGATAGCATCTTGGTACTCAAACTTTAGAGTTCATTACTTTGATACAATTAAGTACGGTAATTACTGCCTGCTGTTACTCCAGGCTGTAGCAGCAAGTGGCAGACTGGTGCATTTACTCTCTACAGCTGAGGCACTGGAATAGTGCCAAGGCTGGAGATGGGACCCTGATAAACCCATTTTTCTTGCCATAGCAGCTAGTAAATTTCAACCTTTTGCAGCTTTGTTTCAGTAGTTTGGTGATTGATCCCTTGCATGTGTTAGAGTGGCTACTTTTACCTCATACAGCAACACAGACTGTATGGACTGTCAATGTTTGCACAGTTGATTATTAAAGTAGAGAATGGCCACAGACACTCAGTGGCCAAGACCCACACATAGTCTATGTGCCTGCGAACAAAGAAGACTTGTCATGGCTGTTGTCAGAGGACACTAACTTTCAGATTGCCCTTGCAGACTTTTCAGGATAATTGTCTATTCACTACCCTTCACAATTGCTTGTGGATGGAGGTGGGTAGCCTCCCCTTATATGCAAAGCACTGCTGCAGTATGACCCCCATCGATAGACTGACTTTTAATGGATGCATCCAGCAGAACCAGCAAAGATGCAGTAGTTTGGCGTAAGGGTGACTGACTCTGCCCAATGGCATAGAAGGGTTCTGACATTGCAAAATGCTTCAGTGCGAATTGTAGAGTTAGCCGCTATCCAATATGCTTTTCAGTTGTTTCCACACAAACCACTCAATGTTGTTACTGATTCTGCATATGCTGCTAATGTACTTTTTCCTTTAGAATCTACCTATTTGTGATATGTTAATAAACAACTTCTATTTACAGAACTGCAAACACTGGCTCTTGATTAACAACCGACAGTATGACTTGTGTCTTACACGTTCGTTCTCATAGAGGTTTACCCGACCTATCACAGAACATAATAAGTGTGCAGATATCACTGTCATGCCAAACATTGTGCCAAATAAGTTTGCTCAGGCTAAGCTATCTCATGACTTATTTCACCAGAATGCATGCTCTTTATGCAAGCAGTTTCAATTAACCTCCTCACAAGCTTGTGACATTTTGCTATCTTGTCTTTCTTGCAGTGGATTTGCTCCTGTTCCATTAGCAGAGGGTGCCAATCCTCAAAGCCTACTGCCGGTTCTATCTGGCAAACCGATGTTACTCATGTTCCAGAATTTGGTAATTTAAAATATGTTCATGTAACTGTTGACACTTTCTCACACTTTTTAATGGCAACCTCTCATACAGGAGAGAAGACTTGTGATGCCACTGGGCACTGGCTCACATTCTTTGCTACTTTAGGCCTTCCTGACACAATTAAAATGGACAATGGGCCTGCTTATGCTTCTGAATGGACTTGCCAAATCTTAGAGCAATGGGGTGTCTCCCACAACACGGGTATCCCCCAGTCTCCCACTGGGCAGACTATTGTTTAATGTGCCCACAGAAGATTGAAAACTATGATTCAAAAACAAAAGAAGGGGGACTGCAGTGTCCACATGACAGGTTATCGAAAGCCCTGTATGTTCTTAATTTTCTAGATTGAGATGAAGCTGGCCAAACGGCATGCGAAAAGCAATATTCTTTCAATACAAGAGCTCGTCCTAGGCATCCAGTGATGGTAAAGGATGCATTAACAGGGCAGTGGGCAGGACCTATAGCTTTGCTAATGTGAGGCAGGGATTACGCTTGTGTCTCCACAGGTCACCACGTGAAATGGGTTCCTTCGTGGTGTGTGTGACTATTTGTCACATCATCCTGATCGGTGAGAGCACTGCAAGTATCTTACCCCCTACACTGGATGGTGCAAACATATGGATCAACCTTGCCAATGCTACATGCACTTGATACTATGTGCATTTCTATGACAACACTCAGTGATCCTTTCAGCATGTCCTTGGTGGGGGTACCCATTGGTGAGAAGCATTTTAGTAAGCCGTATAATGAAAGCGTACAGCAAAACTGCAGGGCAGCAGGCATATTGCAGCCCAGGTGGTGTGGTGCCAGGACACCTGGTGAGAGACTGCAGGATGGGATGAAACACAGTACAAGTATCTGAGGATGCATGACTTTCCAGCTTTGCCCTCACAGCCACAAGAACTAAATACGTTAGGGAACTTGCGTGCTTTGATATGCTTCTACATTGATTGTACACCTGACATTTATATGAACAGTGTTAACTTTGATATCTCTCCTAGAGGTATGTTTAGCAACACTTCCTTGCGGTGCAACCGGACCTTGGAAAATCAACTGACATCCAGCATGAGCGCAATTGCTCTCCCTTCAGACTTGTTCCTACTATGCAGAGGACATGTCTGAAAAAGTATACCAGGCAAAGCTATTGCTGGACCATGTACCATTGGCCAACTAACCTTGTTCCATCCAAATCAGACTGCTTTAATTATTGCAGCGCAGCATCAGGTTAGGCACAGCACACAGGTTCTTAACGAGAAATGGAATCCAGAGGTAACCTTTTGGAACACTGCAGAGCACATCTGTGGCAGCTTGATACCATCAATTGGTACTGCTCATGCTTTGGCTTCCTTACTCAAGCTTGGCTGCTGGCTTGCAAAGGAAGCCAACACTACTCTTGCTGCTCTTTCAGCAATGCTAATCAACGTTAACTTGGTGCGACATTCAACACTGCAGAACAGGGCGACTGTTGACTTCTTGCTGTTGGCTCAGGGCCACGGATGTAAAGAATTTGAAGGCATGTGTTGCATGACCTTAAGTGATCATTCAGAATCCATTCACAAAAGTATCAGTAATCTTAAGCAGTTTACTAAGCAGCTACAGCAGCATGATGAGAGTGATTGGTGGGGGATGTTTTCATGGATCAACAACCCCAGCTTCAGGGTATGGCTTAAATGTTTAGTAATGTATGGTATAATTATCTTTGGTGTGTTTTTATTGATTGTGATACGCATCCCATGCATTTTATCTTCTGTGCAAGGAATTGATAGTAGCTTTAACATGATGATGGCTTTACCAGTACAGGTTGTTTTATCAAGAGAACACATAATCAAAGAAGGGGGAGATGTTACAAATAGGCAAAGCTCGTGGCCCTGTGGGCTTTGTAAAATCATGACTGATTCCTTGTACTTCGGCTAAGTAGAAAAGGATTCTGGGAATGAGTCAGCTGGAATAGAGGTAGAAAACAAGTTGCGTAACCGTAAAAACACGTTATATAACTGTCACATGCTCACATCGTGGTTTATGGTGGTTGGTTGAATTATATTTGTAATCCTTTGAAAATATGTAACTTATAAAGGCCTAATTGCTTAAAAAGGCCTGATTTTGGGCAATAAAGATCACCCTTTTGCACCTGCCTGAGGACTCTGCTCACTCCTTATTCCCACAGAAAAGTCTTGTTTGTACAAGTTAAAGCAGGCACTGAAGAAAGAGCAACCAAATAAAAAGCAGCTGCAGGAGCAAAGTGGACCCTTCTGAAATCAAAAGACATGTCTCTCTTCACCAGAGTTTTGACAATGAAATGCAAGCAAACACTTGAATGTGAGAGGACTTACTTTTACCAAGCGCCTTTTGCCAGCCGCAGGTTTCCCGGGCTGTCCCGGCTGTGCAGCAGCCAGTCCCTGGAGGTGCGGAGCAGCCCTCGGGCAGCGGCGGGGAACAAAGGCGAGGGGCGCGGAGCGGAGCTGCTGGAGACCCCCTCGCACCGCCTGGGCAGGGTGAAAAGCCTGCACGAAATGCCCGGACCCAACACCCTCTACAACCTCTACGAATTCTTCTGGAAGGACGGCTTCGGCCGCATTCATGAAATCCAGGTACAGCTCACTCGGCTACTTAATGCTTTAATCACGCCAGGATTTCTTATACCTTTCCTTTCCTCCCCCCGTAAAAAGCTGGTGAATCGCTGGGTTAGCAGCACCGCACCTGGGCATTGCCTTCCTGCTGGGGAGAGCCAGGATTCAGGGGATTCCCCGCTCCAATTCCGGCAGCGCCGGAGGCTCCGGCAGTTTTATATCGCAGGGGATCCCACGATCCCGGCTCCCGGTGCCCACGAGCGCTCCCCGCGAATCTCTGTGCGCGTTTTGAACCGCTGCGAAGGTGCCTCAGGCTGAAAGA
>VZTN01004955.1:34568-46076 GCA_013400515.1 Erpornis zantholeuca | reverse complement strand
GCATCACAAGCTCTGGGAGCTTTTGAGCTTCTTACCCTGGCTTTAGCCTGTTTTTTGTCCTTTTTTCCCTGGCTCCAGCCTGCTTTTCGGCTCTTCTTCCCTCGCTGGCCCTTGTTGCCCTCACTTACTTGCCCTCCCTCTCGCTGTTGGGACACCGGCTGACCTCTGAGCCTTGTATGTAGCCCATGTCCTGCTCTACCCCTTCACCTGTTCAAGCTGCCTCCTGTCCTGCCTGCATGTGTTCCTGTCTGACGCCCTGCCTGCTTCATCCCTTCATTCCTGTCAGCCTCTAGCCTTGCTTCACTGATCCAGCCTGCTGCCACGATCCCCACCACAACCCTGTCCGGGGTACTGCACCTCTTGCCAGAGCTCCTACTCACTCCCCGCATTGTCCGGCTGCCTGTTGGCATGGGAGCTGTGCCTGGGAGCATCTCTGAGAGCTGGGCAGGCTCCCCGGCAGGCAGCATGCGTACACCCCCTGCCACTTGGATGTTGATGGCGCTCCCTGACATTCTGGTGGTAACACATTATTTTTTTCTCTGTCTCCCCTCTCTCTCTCTCCCTTTCATTTTCCTTCCTCATTTTCTGTCTTTCCTGCTCTTGTTCAGTAGGGCAACTCCCTTTTTGTGGAGGCCTTTGGACCCTCCTCCCTTAACTCCCCTTGGAGGGATGCCACAATGGTTTAGGCCGTACCCCGCTTCCTCACCCTTTCCCTGATGTATTGGCCAGCCCATTCCTCTTCCCCCTGGGCGGGCACTTCCTTGTTCCCCTTTTTGGGCCTATCCTCTCTTTCCAGAACCTTCTCCCGTCTTCAACCCCCCCTCATAGCTCCTGGTCCCTTAGTCCCTCCCCTGACTCCTCCCTGCTGGCCCCTGTGCCCTCCTTCTCACCGCCCCTTAGCCCTTGTCCTATTGGATCCTGTTGATCTCTGCCCCCCCCACCCCCCTATAAAAACTGCACACCCCAGGTTTTTCTCCTTATCCCTGGATCCCTCTGTGCTACCAGACCTAATAAACTCTCCCGTGGAACTCTGNTTAACTCCCCTTGGAGGGATGCCACAATGGTTTAGCCCCTAACCCCCTTCCTCGTCCCAGCCCATTCCTCCTCCCCCTGGGCGGGCGCTTCCTTGTCCCCCTTCTCTAAGCCTATCTCCTCTTTCCAGAACCTTCTTCCTTGCTCAACCCCTCATTGTTCCTGGTCCCTTAGTCCCTCCCCTGACTCCTCCCTGCTGGCCCCTGTGCCCTCCTTCTCACCGCCCCTTAGCCCTTGTCCTATTGGATCCTGTTGATCTCTGCCCCCCCCACCCCCCTATAAAAACTGCACACCCCAGGTTTTTCTCCTTATCCCTGGATCCCTCTGTGCTACCAGACCTAATAAACTCTCCCGTGGAACTCTGCACAAGGACCCTTCCCAGCTTCTTGCCGTCGCGTCGACTAGGACCATCTGTGATGCATGCTGGCGTGCATGTGTGCGTGTGTGTGTGGCCTCACCAGATGACTCTTACAAGAGACATTCCAGGAGCTTGTGGCATCTCACAAACAAGGCCCAAAACAACATCTTTTTTATTACCAATAAACGGTTGTCAGATAGAATATTGTCTCATTTGACTTAATTTCCTCCTAGACCATCAGTTTTAAAAGAACTCCTTGCTGTTCCCCATAGGGGAATGTGACAATAAGTAGTACAATTTAGATAGTAATATCTGTAATACATGGAATAGAAGGCACTTGGGCCATTCTTGCATCCCTCCAAACAGATCATGAAATGAAAAAAGTACAGTAGATAGTCTGAAGACAGTTTTAAAGTCCTAAATCTAATGCAGTGTTCGGCCTGAATGCAATTTGCAGCTTGGAGTCAGCATGACAACTCACCTGACAATGCATATGGCTCCTGCTCTTGCAAGAAAAGCAGTTTATTGTCCTGAAGACTGGGTTACATGCAAAAATGCTGGCGTAGGGTTATTTGAAGACAGTTGTCCTGAATTTTTACTTAAAATTGTTTTATCTTTGTAATAGATGCATTACACAGATGCGAACTCCTAATCCCATGGTAGTTTGGGTACTTCAGTGCTAAAACATTTTGGCAGCTATATGAGCATTAAAATGCACATCAATAAAAAGTTGTTTGAGCTTGTGGCTAAAAACTGTTTTCATCAGTGTTTGGCAGCAATCTTGAAGTAAAGATTTCTTAGGTACTGCAGTGTGAGACTTAAGCCATGGTCCTAATCATCTGTTGTCACAAAAAATTTATTAGTACTTTTTACAGTAGGAAGTGTATTAACTCTGATGTTTACACTAAGTTCAGTTTGGATAATTACATTGTGGCTACATAAAGTATTACACCACAGTATTTTCAGCTAGTATCTCTTCTCCTTTTCATCCTAAATCATGGTATAGTAGTCACAGTTTGTTCTACAGTATTTAAATATGTCAGTAAAGCTAATTTCCACAATTAGCCAGCTTGATGCATCTTGCCAGGCTGGTGCAGCATTGCTGGATAAAGCTGCAGTGTGTGTTGGGGTGGGAAATAACCTGTCTGGTGAGAGTGGGCACAGTGGAGTGTATCTCGTGGCTTTGTTGAGCTGTCACGTTCCCCTTTGCCTCTTCTTCTGAGTCATAATTTGTGCCTCTGAGATTCAGTCATTAATCTGTGTGGGTGTGCCTAAGTGGGAGAAGAATATTCTTCAGTTTTTTTCAGTTCCTCATTTCAAGTTTTAGTCTTATGACTTCCATCATTACATGAGGCTGTGCAGTTAACTGATCCACGTCCTGCATTCACCAAGACATCTGTGACCATGTTGAGGTACCTCATTCACAACAGAGACGTGGTAATTTCTGAAAACTGATGTTGAACATCCTTGAGTTTGCAAAATCAAAGGCTGCCTTCCAGTGTGATGAGTGGTGACTCAGAGAAGAACTGGATGATTTGTGGTTTCATAGCAGGAAGCCAGACTACTTCTCTTTCTGAAAGAGTGCTTGTCTCTTCTTAGTTGCTAAATCCAGAGTAACTCCAGACTGTTGGCAGTCTTATGAAAGAGAGGAGATTGAGGTGGTGTTTGAAGGGATTAAAACAGCATTGGAACTAATGTAAGATGCTGTTTATAATTATCCTGGCTTACTTTTTATCATGAAACAGAATATATTTTTGCATTGCACTCAGGTGCTCCTGTTGGTGACAAAAGCACTTAAATTGTGAGTGCTAACAGGCAGCAGATCAGTGTATGTGTACGTAAGTGTCTGAACTTCTGGATTCAAGCATGCTGTTCCCTTGAGGCTGATGGAGAGCTGTATTAGGATCTTGTTTGCATGAAGATTGTAAATTCTCATAATTATTTTTTCTTTCAATTCCTTTCAAGTGTGGCATTAAACATTAAAAATAGTCCTTGAACATTCCCAAACTTGAGAAACATTGGCTTCTAAACCTGATTTTGCTGGGTCTGGATTAATTCTGCAGTGGCTTCAGGCAGGCACACCCAGTCATAACATTCCCTTTTCTTTCCCCAACTCATTGTTTGCATGTGGCATACAAATCTGCTCTGACTCAAAGGGAAAAACAGTTAAAAGGCTGGTGAAAGGCTGGAAAAGTGAAAGGATAACATGACTTTAAGGTAATGGTGGAAGAAATAGCCATGAAAATATATCTGAGAGTTGCTTGCACAAGATCTCCTTTAGACTGTGCAATAGCCTTGGATTTTAATGTTGTCTGGATAGCCAGAGAAAGAAGAGCAAGAAAACAAAGTCTTTCTTTGCCTCAGAGAGGAAAATTAAAAATCCATCTGACTGTTTGGGTGGATAACTGCAGCTAGGGATAAGGAAGGGAAGCGATAGGGAGGGAAGAGGGGATATTAATTTGATAAAATATGGAAAAAGAAAAATCTGGAAGAAATGCTGGTGCACATGAAGGCAAGAAAAGGGGGTTAGATGCAAGGGGGAAAAACAATTCTGAAAAGACATTGAAGTGCTTGTCATGCAATTAGTGTACTGTAAAATGTGTGTTATTAACTTCTGCCACTCACTGTATCACATTTGAAATTCAAATGACCAAGTTGTGTTTCTTTGCTTTTCTCTTGTAATTTCTGTTTAAGGAAAATGCTGTGATGTGAATCAGAGAGGGAGGAATTCGGCAGTGTGGATTACAGACTGTTCCACTTCCAGTGCCCTCCATCAAATCCAGTCTTTTTGTGACTTCCTGAACAGAGGGTATTAGAATGCAGAAAGCACAGTAATATCACAGTCTACCTATACCCAGCTAGAAAATTTCTTTTTATGGCACAAATACAGAATATGCTTCAGATTCTAATCTCTTGGTGTACTGCATTTGAGGACCCTCTTTTAACTAGGCACCCAGTGCTTCTTCTTACTTAATCTTCTAGTATAAGGCTCTTCCTTTACTTTTCATTTTTTCATTTGCAAATGAAAGGTACATTATTTTTTCTGTTTTTGGTATTTTTTGGGGGGGGAGCAGGGCACTGGAATGCAGAGATTGCCATGTCCTCCTAGGCATGGGATAACTCGTGGGAGGAAGCTGGAGACTTCAAATGAAATGAGGATAAATAGAACTGGAGTATGCTAAAATCAAGGGGGCAAGCTTCTCTTTTTCACAAATACAGAAGTGGGCAGAAGAAGCAAGAGCATGGGTAATTGGGAACAAAGTATGAGTCCTTGTAAATCTACATCACTCCATCAGGAACAGTTCTGTTCCCTGCCAGGAGCCTTTCATCCCTCTCCTAACTTTAGCTGTTGTGCTGCTGCTCTCTCTCCTGTTTGTTACTGGTTTGTGTAGCCACTCAGGGAAGTGACTCTCAGGGCAAAACTTTGAAACCTGGCCCAAGGACAGTGCATCCAGCTGGTAAACAGTCCCTGTCAGCCACAAGGGTGACAGGAGTTCAAACAAAATGTTGTCATGTGTGGAAATAACCAGGCTAGATGATGCTGATGTGGAAGTCATTCCAGCAGTGGCTGGGATTTTCCCTCCTGTGAAGAAGCTAGGAGATCCCTCTCAGACTTGTTTCAAGGTTAAATTGTAATTGGTGGAAAAAGTCTTGTGTGACTCGTACTTTGTATTCTGTGACTTCCAGCTTTATGGGGAAGCTCTGGGGGAAATTGCAGGGTGCTTATGGATTTAGGGTGATCTGAACCTGCTGGAAATGGCAATAAATAAGGTAGGCAGGAAGGAGATGTTTGAAGGGAAACCAACTTTCTGGTTTAGTATGTCTATAAAAGCCACCCATTTAATCAGGAGTGATTTTCCAGCTCAGGAGTTAGCATGTTTTTCTAACCTAGCTCTTTCATACGTTAAGAATTCTGGATTTTCAGTAGTTTCTTCCTGCCTATGGCTTCAAAGGAGTGGCAGATTTTCACTTGGGTGTTTAATGCACTGCAGGCTGTCGTGGTGAAGTCCTCAATTGACTTGAATTGATGCAGCTCCCATGAATTAAGGTAATGCCCTGCTGCGTGTTTGCACCCTGAGCTTTATTCTATTGTTCAGCAACCTCCAAAATATTCATACTTCTACAATGGAAGGGGACCAGTAGTGCAAAAGCCATGCACTGAATAGATTGAATAAATTAAGATCTAATATATTTCAGGAGATCCTTAGAATGAGGTAGGTTTTTTAGCTGACCCTAATGGACATCAGCTTCATTTTTCTCATAAAAATTGGAGGGAGTTTGTTCCGCTGTGCTGGGGTTATAAATATATTTTCAAGTAGGGTGCTTTTTAAAAGTGTTTGTAGTATCTGATGTTAGGGTAATTTCTGTTTGTGGTTTTACTCAGCCCTGGAGGTGTAATACTTAATATTGTCAGGGTAAGAGCTTGGATTGCACCTCAAGTCTGAGCCTGTAGTCTGCTTTTCTTTCTATTTTGTTGGTTTTGTTTTGTTTTTAAAAAAATCTCTGTTTGGTTTGCCCTGCACAGGCAATTAGTGTGACTCTTGTTAAAAGTGGTGCATGATGACTTCTTCTAGTATGTAAGATGTGGGTCAGTTTCAGATTCTTGGAGAAAACCTGTCATGATATTTAACAGGCTTCACTTATATGAGCAAAAATTCCTTATTTAAACCACTGTCAATACAATGATTCAGGCTCTGTTAACAAGCTAAGCAGGTCATGGTCAGACATATAGATGTATTTAGATTTATTAAGAGATATCTTTTTAGATCCCTGCCATCATATGTTATAGCTAAGAGTCTAACAGGGAGAGCCTAGTACAGATGTATGTAGTCAGCCTTTTACTGCATTATTTTTATTGACAAAAATGAAGAAAATAAATCTGTTATTAATTTAGATTAATTAATTTATTAAATTAGACTATATCTCTGGCACATGTTGATGATACGTTCTCAAATTTGACCGCATGGACTTACAGCTTTGGCAAATAAAGGATGCTTTAGTGTAACCTGTTGAGCTTAGAAACGCCTCCATGAAAGTGATGCAAAATAATTTTTGCCTTTTTTTTCCCCTACAAGAGATAAGAACAACACAAAAGTCAGATTCTGGTCTTTCCCTGAGTATTAATATCCCAGTCCCTCTTGCTGCACTGTGAACTGGCACCAAAACAGGCAAAGGGCTCCTGCTGCCACTGCAGCAGAGAAATAATGCAGCCTTGTATCTCTGAAGCTCCCCTGGATGTCTCAGTTTCAAGCCCTCTGGTATAGTCTCCACCAAACCTGTGCTTTCTTAAGAGCTTGTAAATATCTACAGACTCCTTCATCCTTCAGCCACACTTGGGACCATCCCAGTCTTTTTAGTGCTAAATTACAGTGTGTCCCCTCCACAGCCCATCCTGCCTCACCTGCAGGAGTTGCAGGAAGATAAGCTGATGTTCTCCTCCCATCCAGCTCTTACACACACTGTTACAACCTTTTGTGAGCTTTTAGAATATTTCAGAAGAACAGAATTTTTTACATCTGCCACAACAATACCAACAACAAAAGTCACCTCCTTTGATGCCCCTGCAGGCAGAAGCTTCAAAGGAAGAAGGACATAGGAGGCAGCATTCTCTTTAAGTGACTGCGTGCTTTGAATTTGGCTCTTTAGTAGAAAACAAGGATGCAGCACTTATACCCACAAGCAGAAATGTGGCTAGGATTCACTCTTCAGCTGCTATTAATGTTTTCCTGAAAAAGTGCGGGCTTCCTGTGGACTTCTGTCAAGAGGCAAAACTATGCTGGTTTTTCACACTATGCTTTAATATTTTCCACAATGAATAGAGATAGTGCAACACTTTGGATTTATCTTCTGCATTTTGTGACTTCCAATATTTGCATTATATGTTGACTTGTGCTGAGTCCATTCCTCTTTGGGTCCTGCAGAAGTCATTAGGAATGCTCAGGGGAAACAGATCTGCACTGTGAAATTGTGCTGCTCCAGGTTTTGTTATCAAGTAGCAGTTACCAGATGCATGCATGGGTGACATCAGGATGCTACTGCTGATCACATATCACCTTGTAGCAGACCACTGTAGGAGGTGAGGCTGATGTATTCTCTCATAGAAAAAGCAGAGACCTCCTTTCCATACTTTGGTGCAAAATCATGGAACACTGAAGTGTGTTGTCCAATACTGGATTAGCATGAATTTGTAATACTAAGAAAAAACAGGCCATGTATTTGCTTTTTCCCCATTCTCAGTGTTTTCGCAGCCCAGAATATTTGCAAGGGATAAATCTTAGAGCTCCTTTTATGCTTCATTCTTTCCTATCAGCAAGAATCCAAACCCTTACAAAGAGATTTTTTTTTCTCCCTCTCTCACTACTTTTAGTAGACTAAGTTACTTTTCTTTTCTGTTCCTTGCAACATGCTGTGCATTGCAAATGACTTTCTAAGAGCTTAGAATTAAAATAATGCCTAGTGCTTCTGGATTTACCTAATATTAATCCCATATTTGTGAAATGAAAATGAAAAACATCAGAAATTAGCGAGAATTGAAGCCTTCAGTTAAGAATGGGCATGAAAGTGAAGAAAAATTAACATCTCTGACATTCATCTTTCCTTTGTTACTTGGATGGCTGCAAACCTGCTGTCTTTCTCAGAGCTCCAGGCTCTCTCAGATGGGTTGACATCACCCTTGGCATTGCCTTCCTCTCCCCCCCTGCTGTGTACTTGAAAGTGCATGTGGCCCAGTACACATGGAACACTGTGGTGTAGGGCAAAGTGTGGGTGGTTCCCTCCCAGTGTGAAAGGGAAAATTGCTGGGCTAGGTCCTGGTGTTTTGTTATGTGACCTTCCCTTGTGGTAACCCAGCTTCAGAGCCCTTTCTTGAAAACTACTGATTGTCTGTCAAAGCCCATGGCTCTCAGCCTTCCCTGAGATGCTTTCAGCAATGTTCCCATCCCTTTCTGCCCGACAACTGGAGTTTGAGCTGTCCTTGCCTGCCTCTATTCCCCCCCATCATGCTGAGACGCCCTTGGATTCTGCAGGTAGGACAATAATATGTAGGGGGTACTTTTATTTTGGATGGAGCATTGGTGAACTTAGCAGTGCTAGGTTTACAGTTGGATTCAATGTTCTTAAGGATCTTCTCCAACCTAAATGATTCTGTGATTTTATAGCCTATTTGCCTCAGCATCACCTCAGCCCACTTATGGCAGCAGAGGAGCCTGTGGGCATCTTCCACTCGCAGCCACCTGTCAGGCCTGCCCTTTTTGTAACAGTGCAACAGTGAATTCTCAAGCCAACGTCCTTTCTGTTTGGCAGCAGAAGTGTTGAAGAGGGTTGTTTCCTTGTGAGAAAATTATATAGTAGCTCAAATGACCAGAAAAGAGGAACCTCTCTCCACAGATGACACTGTGCATCATCCATCCAAAGTGTGTCTGATGCCCAGTGTGGGAAGGGTCATGAGAACTACTTGTTACAAATTTTCCTTCTGTTTAATCTTATCAAACTAGATATTTTACAAAGCCACTTGTTAGACTTTTCTGCTAATACCTTGCTAAAAAGGAGCCCTGTGGCATCTCTTTCCCAGCTCATCCAGAGTGCAGAAGACCTGGTCAAAGGAGTTTGAAGTCATGACACTGTGAAAGTGTGGGTGCTGTGGGGTTAAACCTGGTGTGCAACAGCCTCCAAAAAAACCCCATTGAGCCTATAGCGAAGTGTGGGGCCAGAGAACTGTTTCCAAACACCTACACCTGATGTGTCCCCCTCCCTGTGCTGTGGTTCCCTTGGGAATAAAATGCCAGCCAGTGGATGGGCAAGGAGTCATGGCACATCCAAATCATATTCAGTGACTCCAGTTGCTCTGATGACAGGCAGGGAAGGACTGCAGAATTCATCCAATACCCAATGCAGACAAACAGCTGTGACTGCTTGGGGATTGTTTCCTGTTAGTTGAGGGCCTGTGGCTTTTAAGGAGATGATATAAACAAATTTCAAAAATGTAATTTTTCTGGCTTGATCTGAAATTGTGTCTATATATAAATCTCTGGTGATAAAACCTGTGTTATGTTGACAAAGCTTCAAAGACTGAAGGTCGAAGTGTTAGAAATGGGTATGCTGTGAACTTTATCAATCATAAGAATAAATAATGTTTAAATATCATCCAATAAAGGGCTGACCTTAGGCACTTGGTAAGATTTTCTACATGTGTTCATGATGTGCATACAGCAATTCTTTTATTTCCAGCTATCGATAAAACAAAAATTTGTGCAGAAATTATTTTTCTAATGTGGCCTTATTTAATTTTCCTGGTTTATAAAACACATGGAGATATTTTTAGATTTCTCCCTGCAACAAGAATGTGAGGTCAACATGGTGTTTATATTGTTCCACCAAGTCAGTGTGATGTTATGCACTGAGATGTGGAGTGTTTTCTTTCCCTCTCAGACAGATAATGCTGGTGGGACTGGGGACGTTGCAGCAGGGGGGATTGGTGGGAAACAGGTTGGCTTGGCAAAAAATTTATTACTTCCAATACCTAAGCCATGGAGGGCTTCGCTTCCACCCACTTCCAATGCTGCTTCTTACTCTGCTTCTCCTCCTTCTGTCCCTATGAGCTCCTTTGATCCACCTTTACCACGAGATGGGTGGAGTGACAGTGATGGAGAGGGCGGGAATGAAATTGCACCCTCAGCAACCCAAATGCCTGCTGCCACACCTCCGCTTTCTGTTATTACTAGTCCTTTTGTACAAGGTGCAAAACGATCCATACCGGTGATTCAAAATGATAGCCTGCCTTANTGCACTGAGATGTGGAGTGTTTTCTTTCCCTCTCAGACAGATAATGCTGGTGGGACTGGGGACGTTGCAGCAGGGGGGATTGGTGGGAAACAGGTTGGCTTGGCAAAAAATTTATTACTTCCAATACCTAAGCCATGGAGGGCTTCGCTTCCACCCACTTCCAATGCTGCTTCTTACTCTGCTTCTCCTCCTTCTGTCCCTATGAGCTCCTTTGATCCACCTTTACCACGAGATGGGTGGAGTGACAGTGATGGAGAGGGCGGGAATGAAATTGCACCCTCAGCAACCCAAATGCCTGCTGCCACACCTCCGCTTTCTGTTATTACTAGTCCTTTTGTACAAGGTGCAAAACGATCCATACCGGTGATTCAAAATGATAGCCTGCCTTATAAAGATACTTTAACTTTGCAACCTGTATTTGTAACTTTGGTCATGTGTGATCCTTCAGCTTTTTTGAGAGAAATGAGGCTTACAGCTTTGGCAGAGGGAGATTACGAAGCAGCAGAGTGACTGACTGCTATTCAGTAATTAACAAACTCAGGGGTACTGTATTCAGAAGAGCCTGTGGCAACTGCTTTTCCAGTTGCTAGAGGGACAGGCCAGGTGTCTGATCAACATACCACTTAACTCTCAAGTGCTATCTGAGCTACGTCAGCTTGCTATTAAGCACAGTTTGGGGTCCCCTGTTGCTGAGAGACAGCCCTGCTTCTCAGGGCCACTCCAAGAACAACCAAAGTCCACTGATTGATGCTCAGAAATCAGAAGGCTTTAATATGAATTGATAATTAGGTTAGATATTAATATAAAAAGAAGATAGAAGGAGAGAGGGAGATCCCCTCAGCCTCTTCAGCTGCTGGACTGCTCTCTGTTTGTGTGTGTCTCTGTCCATGTGAACAGAGCAGAACCAGTATCAGTGTACAAGACAAAGTATGAAAACAGATCCCAAAATATAAGTTCTTCTCTTTGGCCAAAGAGAGACAAGAGGAAAAATAACCTGAGATATTTACATTTTTCTCAAACTGAAAACAATCCGACAGATTCAATGCTGCAAGAACCAGTGAGGTGCAGAAGTGCCTAAAGAAATCTTTTCAGGGTTAGCAATAGTCCCCTGCTGTAATTTTAATGCTGTGATGCTGAAATTTATAACAAGTAAGGAATTAACTCCTTTTGATCTAAAGCAGATTGCTAAATTGCTTTGCACACTGGTTCAGTATATGGTGTTTGAGAATGAGTGGAGGAGTTCTTGTGAGGATAGTGCCTTAAATAATATGCGATTACCTCAAACTGATCCTCGGTTAGGTGCAGGTTTACCTCAATTAATGGGAATATACCCAATA
>VZTN01004955.1:0-34387 GCA_013400515.1 Erpornis zantholeuca | reverse complement strand
CATCACAGCATTGAGCAAACTACAGTTACACTAGCAGTACAGAATCTGAAAAATGTAAAAGTTAAAACCTAAGGCATCAGTTTAGGGTGGCGAATATGTCAGCTCCTGAAAAAAGTTACACAACTATTAAACAGAGTTCTCAGGAAACTTTTATGGCGTTTTTAGACTGCCTTCAGGATGCAATGGAAAAGCAAATTGTAGATATAAATGTAAAAGAAACTTTAATTTTGCAATTGGCACGAGATAATGCAAATAAGAATTGCAAAAAAGCTATTCATTTGTTGTCTATGAAAACCCCCTCATTGAATGATATGATTAATGCATGTGCAAAAATAGGCACTTCATTGCATCAAATGGCTATATTAACAGTCTGTTGCTATGGCTGTTGCTGCAGCTATTAAAATGACACATCACTGTTATGGCTCTGGACAGCCAGGCTGTTGTTCAGAGTCAGCCCTGCTTCTCAGGGCCGCTCCAAGAACAAACAAAATCCATCAATCCATCAATCCATCAGTTGAGTTATTAGAGATCAGAAGGCTTTTAATAAGAATAGATATTTAGATGAGATATTTACAATGAAACAGAGAAAGGGAAAAGGAGAAGGATCCCTTCAGCCTGCTCGGCTTCTGGGATCCTCTCTGTCTGTCTGTCTCTGCTCTGAACAGAGCAGAAGCAGTGTCAGTGTACAATTACAAAGTATGAAAACAAATCTCAAAATAGAAGTGATTTCTTTGGCCAAAGAAACTATCTCAGACATTAGAAGAAAACTGCAACATGTAGAAGAGACAGCAGCTGCAATATCTTACAAACTGAAAACAATCCGACAACTTCAAGGCTGCAAGAACAAGTGAGGCAGAAAAGTGGGTAAAGAAATCTTCTCAGGGTCAGCAACACCAGGCCACCTTAAATCTCAGTGCCCTCACAGAACTCCATCCTCCGGAGTAAAGAACAAGAAGGTAGCCCCCGAAACAGTTTTGTGTAACAGATGTAGTAAACCAGGACATTATGCGAAACAATGTAGATCTCATTTCCATGCTAATGGACAGCCGCTTAAGGATCAAGGAAACAGCAAAAAGAGTATGAGGGGAAAGCGCACACAGACACACTTTCCTAGGAACTGTTGCCCCTGGCGTAAGTTTAAGTGAGAGGCTTGCCATGAGAACAAAAGGATCAGCTGGCATGGATGTTTCCACCACCAACACAGTACTCGTAGACTCTCCTACAGTTCATAAAGTACCTTCGGATGCACATGGACCTATGGGGTGCAAGGAATTTTTGTGGATCCAGGAATAATTGATGCAGACTTTACAGGACAAATATGTGCAATGTTTTCTACACCCACTCCCCCTGTAACCATAACTGCTCATAGTTGTATTGCTTAGCTTGTACCTTTCAAGTCTTGTATTCCCAGGACTGGATTTAAAGAGAGATGAGATCAAGGTTTGCTTGATCCAGTGCACCTCGGGTTTTTTGGACTCAACAACTTTCCAAACAGAGTCCACAACTGATTTGTGAGCTAACACTGAAAGGGGCACAACCACAAACAGTTAAGATCAAAGGGTTGATTCATATGGGAGCAGATGTTACAGTGATTTCACATCACGACTAGCCGAACTTGTGGCCTGTCACTGCAGTGGAAAATTCAATTGCGGGTCTTGGGGAATGAGACAAAGTTATTTAAGTACACATCCTGTGCTCATAAAAAATCCAGAAGGCCCGGTTGCTACTGTTTGCCCACATGTGACTGCCGTGCCTCTAAATTTATGGGGATGCAACATTTTTGCCAGTTGGGGAGTTACAATTGGCACAATTTTTTAGCAGGGGTCACTGTGCAGTAGGGTGGTTGTCACCCAGTAACACCCCTACAATTGTTAACTGACTGTCCAGTGTGGGTCAACCAGTGGCTCCTGACACAAAAAAAAAATTGATGCCCTGAACAATTTAGTTGATGAACAGTTATCACAAGGGCATATAGAGCCATCTACCAGCCCTTGGAATACTCCTGTATTTGTGATTCAAAAGAAATCAGGTAAATGGCGATTGTTACATGACCTGAGATGCATTAATGCAGCCATGGAAATAATGGGTGCACTGCAACCAGTCATGCCATCTACTATGATTCCTGTAACATGGGACATTTTAATTGTTGATTTGAAAGATTGTTTCTTTACAATTCCTTTATATCCTGATGATAGACCAAAATTTGCATTTTCTGTACCAGCTGTTTACAAGGCTGAACCTGTGAAATGATATCAATGGGAAGTTTTACCATAGGATATAAAAAATAGTCCAACTATTTGTCAAAAGTATGTGGCCCAAGCTCTATTGCCTATTAGAGAACAATTCCCTGACAGTAATTGCTATCACCATATGGATGATATACTGATAGCACCTCCTTGCAAACAGGATTTGCAAAACATACAGCCAGAGCTTTTAAAGGCTCTTCACAAATATGGATTACAGATTGCACCTGAAAAAATCCAAACAGAATCACCTGGAAATATTTGGGATTGAAAATATTTGCGCGTACCATATGCCCTCAAACTGTTCAATTTGACATTACAGTACATACTTTAAATGATGCACAGAAATTGTTAGGAACTATTAATTGGCTGTGACCCTATTTAGGACTCACCACTGCACAACTTTCTCCTTTATTCAATATATTTGCAGGAGATCCTGATTTAATTCACCACGACAGACTACCCCTGAGGCTCAACAAGCCTTAGATAAGGTACAACAAACTATTTCCAATCATCACATGTACCGTGTGGACCCTGGCATTGATGTAATTGTTTTTGTTGTAATTCCAGAATTTCATCCAACAGGTATTATTGCGCAATGGTACGATCATTGGTCCCCTGACCCATTGCATATTTTAGAATGGATGTTTTTATCTCACAAGCCTAGAAAAACAGTCACGACAATATTTGAATTGATTGCTCAGTTAATTATTACTTGTCGACAGTGATGCCTGCTGATTGCTGTGGAGGGCTGTGGCCCCACAACGCAGGAGACCTCTGTGTCCCTGTGGAGGGACGAGGCTCAGGAAAGCAAGGTCTGAGGCTTTCCCCCAAGACAGAACCCTCAGGCTCTAAAATCCCTTTGCTTACGCTGAGCAAGTGGAACACTTTCCCAGCCGACGTTGCAACTATGTAAATTTTTTGTACCCCACTGGCTCTTCTCCCTTTCCCTGCCCTTACTCTGCCCCCAAATTCTCCTATATAAACCCACGCACCCTCCGACTTCCCTGAGTCTGCTCCCTGAGACCCTTCACAGCAGAGCTTAGTAACAACCTCCGTTGAACCCTCACAGAAAGACTCCGTCCCTCACTTCTGCGTCGGCCCGAGGCTGTAAGAGCTTGAAATCACCAAAGAGCTAGAAATCACGCTGGCGAGGCAGACGTGCCTGTGCACCTGAGAGTGTGTCCTTTTAAAGACACTTCTCTAGGGAAGGTCATAGCACCCACCTCCACAGCCTGCCGTGACAGATTGCTGCCAAAGATCCTGCTAAATTTACTGTCCCTATTCAGCAAGACTATTTTGAGTGGTCTTTGGCTAATAGTTCTGTGCTGCAGAGTGTACTGCAGAGCCACACAGGACAAACTGATTGCCATTTTCCCAGTCATAAATTACTCAAATCACTGAATGCCCCCCCCCCCCATTATAAGCAAAACCTAAATTAAATGATACTCCTATAAATGGGCCTACAGTATTTATGGATGGGTCAGGAAAAACAGGTACAGCAATTTTTACCTGGAAAAATGAGCATGGGTGCAGGGTACTGGATCCTCACAATTGGTCAAATTAAAAATAGTAACTATGGCCTTTCATCATTTTAATGACCCTTTTAACATCTGTTGATTCAGCTTATGTTGCAGATTACATATAATGCGTGGATTGTTTCCTTTTGAAAGAAGATAATAATGCTGAATTGTTTCTTTTGCTAAAGGCTCTATGGACAGCTGTTTTGCAGTGCATTTATCCTTTTTATGTTATACATTATCAGAAGCCATACAAACTTACCAGGATTTCTTGAAGAAGGTAACGCCCGTGCTGATGCATTAGCTTATTCTGTTTGGGCAGTTCCTCAGACAGATAGGCTGGACCAGACTAAAACATCTCATACTGTTTTTCATCAAAACGCACACACATTGTGTAAAGAGTTTTCACTAACACCTACAGAAGCTTGTGCTATTTGTAATGCTTGCCCAGATTGTCATAACTTTAAAAGACATTTAGCCTTAGGAGTAAATTCCTGTGGTCTTTTGGCCCTATGGCCTTGGCAGACTGATGTTACACACTGTCTTGGGGTGATTTTTATGGTGTATGATATATCCTATATCGTCTGCTTTATGCCCAGAAAATGAATTTTATGCCTTTCTGTGCCTGAGAGGGGAGAAAAAAAAAAAAAAAAAGCAGTCCAGAGGAATCTTTGTTCAAAGTCAAGTGTGGGGGACGCTTGCTGGCAAGAGTTGTTTTTTTTTTCTCTCGTCTTGGTTTTTTCTTTTTCCTTCGAGCGGAAGAGAGAGAAGTTTTTTTCCTTCCTTTTTTGGGACTTTNTCTCAAACCAGGACACACACATTTCAGAATTTGGTCATTTTAAATATGTTCCTGTGTGGTGGTGACTTGGTAGTGGGTTTTTGAGAAATCTCAGAGAAAGGCTGGACAAATGCAAGCGTTTGTTAACCTGTCCTGAAATCCATTTTTTAAGGGAACTTTTTGTAGTTTCCCAGGAGAAAGCTTTGATGAAGAATGTAAATAAGAGAAATGTTCGTGGTAAGGTGGTCGCCTTGACCAATGAAATGTCTTCCTCTGTCTTGTTGTGAATTCCTGACTGAGACACAGTCAGGGGAGACACACAGACACACACAGAGACATTCCCTGCAGCTGAATCTGCTGGAGTGAGAAAGATTTGTTCTGTTTTCTTGATATTAATAAATAAGCCTTCTGAGAAAAACATGGACATGAGTGGTTTGTGGAAAAGCCCTGGGAAACCAGGGCAAGCTCCTTTCTACATACATGTATCTACTGATATTTTTTCCTCTGTTATATGGGTTTCTGCCCATGCTGGAAAAAAAACCCGTGATGTCATTTTGCACTGGCCTAAAGCCTTTGCTGCTTTAGGCAAACTTGCCTGTGTGAAAACTGACAACTGCCCAGCCTATGCCTCTCAGAAAGTTAGGGATTTTTTACATCTGTGGGGTATTTCTCACAAATTTGGTATTCCTCAGTCTCCCGCTGGTCAAGCTGTTGTTGAACGTGCTCATCACCCACTTAAAACTGTTTTAGAAAAACAAAACGGGGGAATACAAGGGAAAACCCCACAGTCCAGACTTTTGAAAGCTGTATATACGATAAATCGGTTGACCATACCAGTTCATTCAAACAATCCCTCAATTTTAAATCATTTTTATTCTTTGCAGTCCACCAGTGAAACACATTTGCCTCCAGCTAAAATACGAGTAAGAAATTTGCTCACCAGCCAATGGGAAGGCCCCTGGGACCTTGTCACTTGGGGGCATAGATTTGCTTGTGTTTCCACAGATAATGGACCACGGTGGGTGCCAGCAAGGTGCATGCGTCCTGATTTGTGGCAGAATATCCCACAGTCTGTTCAGCCAGAACCTGAGGATAACAGCAACACAGGTTGATGACCTTGGCAGTGTGGTTTGGGCTACCTCTGAATACTAGAGTCTGGAAAGCATTGAACACTGGTGACGGAGGAGGACTGTATTGCGCTGTATATCCTTATGATCAAGGGATATTGGCTTTAGATTGGCAGTGTCCTGATCCTTCAAAGAGGGAGTTAATCCTTTAGAGAGATCAAGACATGAGGTAATACCTTGCTTTATATGCTGCACAAAGGAGCACTCCGCATGGCTTTTATGTCAATGTATTTCCTGTGAGCAGAAGTGGTTTTGTGTATCTTATCATAGAAGTTCTTTATGCCCTAAGTGTGATCCTCATCACGGTGGTTCTCTGAATCCAACCGAGGATCTGAACTTTTGAGATTTGTGCTTCTGAAAGTGGGAGGTGTTACTCAGTGCCTCAGCATTGGGATGTACTGCAGTACAAATGGCAATGAATAACAGAAAAATATGGTGCCCATCAATTTTGCTCAGCTTAGTGCCTGCTATTTTTGCTTGGCTGTTAATCAGCCTAGAACCAATGTACGGGTTACTCTGGCCAATGCAATGGGGTAAGATTTTCTGTGCCTAGCTACTGCTTCTCCTGACAATCCTTTTTCTACCTGCCTTGTTGGCTTGTCTTTAGATGAGTGGCTGAAGCCTAGGACAGTTAGCAGGATTTTAAAATCAGGCAATGTCCTGGGTTACAATGTAAAATGTGTCCAGGGGGGTGTATTCTATCACCATCTTTGGGTTTCTGTTAAAACCAGGTGGGACAGTGCTCCCTGCCTCCTCCCTCTGTGTTATCTTCTGAGCCCATCAGTGCCTTGCCCATGGCTCAGAGATAACTAACTCCTGGACTATCTCCTGTTAATGGCCCATCAGGCCTTATCTCATGACTCACCATCTCATTGTGAGATACTCCGTCCAGGGGGAGGAGCCGAGCATTCCATCTTGGATATAACTGAGGTTTCAAAGACTCCAGTTTAGCTTTCTTCTCCACTGGATTCCCAGAGGATAAGAGCTACATACCTTCCGAGGAAGACCGGACCCTTTTACTGGATCACTGCCTGAACTGAACTACATCCATCATTTCAGAGGACTGCAGCCACCATCCCTTTGGACTGCAACTGCTAGCCTGACTAACAGGGTGTCAGGTTGTATCTGGCTCTGTCAGTTTAAACCAGTGTGTTTATTTTATTATTTTTATTTTTGTTTGTTTTGTTTTGTTTTGTTTTTCTTTCCTTTCCCTGCCTTTATTCTAATTTTCTTAATAAATTGTTATTCTGACTTGGTCCCTCCCACTGGTTTGTCTTTTCAAACCAGAACATTTTATCACACTGATACTTGGGATCAATGGGTTTCATACCTTCCCCGTGTGACTCTTCAACTGCAAGAAATAGAGCTTTTAGGATATGTGAAAATGAACCTTTGTGTTAAGTTTAATTACTCTGGAGCTAATCTGTCCAAAGTGTGGGATGTTTCTCCTAACCAACCCATATTTGCAAATGAAAGTGCCTGGTGCAATTATAATTCACCACATATTTCACACTCTACTACTGTTCCTCTAGCTTTGCTATCAGGAGTGTTTTTTATTTGTGGGGACCAAGCAAGGGCTGCGATTCCATCACATATCAAGGGAAGTCCTTGCAGTTTAGGATGACTCTCACTGTTAACACCTAACACATCTATGATTTTACAGCATAAACCACCACAGAGAGGAAAATGCAGGACCCATGCTTTTGCCCCTGATTGTGACGACAGCATCAATTTTTGGCCACTAGGTACTCAGTGGGCTGTTTGCTTCTTTACTCCACAAGTAGCCATTGCTAAAGCATTGGGACTGTTAAACAAGTTAGGATGTTGGTTAGCTTAGCAGACTACTGCCACTTCGCTTGCTTTAGCTGGATTATTAACAGATGTTGATCTAGTAAGGCATGCTACATTGCAAAATAGAGCTGCTATTGATTTTTTGCTACTAGCATATGGGCATGGACGAGAAGATTTTGATGTAATGTGCTGTATGAATTTGTCTGATCATTCAAAATCTATTCATGCCCACATTAAAGAATTACAAATAGGTATGTCAAAGTAATGTGAAGAATCAGAATCCGATTGGCTTACTAGTTTGTTTGGCAATTGGCAAATTGCAGGATGAATTAAAAATCTACTTAAAATTGTAAGCCTGATCATATTGGTTATTTTTTGCATCTTTCTCATTGTGTGGTGTTTATTGTCTTTTTTGCAAAGGGCCCTGCAAAAGCCAATAAGTGCTGCCTTTATGATACAAAAACAAAAAGGGGGACCTGATGAGGCTGACAGCTGGTCTGAAAGCCTCACAGAGTCAGACCTAAAGACAGTCAGAATTTACCCATGAGATATTGCAGCCACAGTGAAACCCACGGTGAAAGCCAATAAGATAATCAGTGAAAGAAGATGTTCTGGACACAAGAAGATGTTCTTGTTATGGGACATTAGGTGTGTACAAGAAGGAACTTGCATATAATATGTAACCAACTATACTTTTGCTCGCATAGCTAATTGTATTACTGCTTGAATAGTCATTGTTTGTTAGACAGCCTTATCATTGTTTGCTAGCAGCCAATCTTAGTAAGCCACAGTAATTGTGAAGAGGTATAAGAGCAGCAGCAGAGAATAATGAGAACTTTTACTTGGACTACAACAACTGTGTGTGTCGTTATGTTGGTCTCAACAAAGCAACAGTGTTTTCTTTCTCTCTCTGTTAATCTTTTCATTTGAACTTCCAAACAAATGCCAAGTGTCAAAAAAACCAGGAGAAAGTATCTTTGAAAGCTAAAGTTGTCTCATCTTGGTAGGATTCTATCACTGAAATTATTGTCCACTTAAATTTTAGAACAAACACCACTATAAAGGGTCAGTAGCTATTTTTTTGTTGTCAGATTCTGCTCTATAACCTTTTATGCAATTTTGCAAATAAATCTAATTTTCCTCCAACATTGCCAATGATCGAGACTCAAAATTTAAAACGTTGTTTTAAATGTTTAGAATGTTTAGAACTTGACCAGGTTTGTGCCAAATGTTTACTTTGGTTTTGCTGAGATTGCCTCAGTTCTGGTGAGACCAGAGTTGTGCTTGAAAGCCAGTATGTAATGCCCAGTTTTGTTATTAAGATTCTCATGGGATTTTATAGCGTGCAAACTACATTTGCTCATGTATAGAAAATTTCATACCCCATCCTCTCATTGCCATTCATCAGATCAATTCTGGAATTATGAGAGTATTTGGGTGTCATTTTGGATCTGGTATTGATGCCATGATGATTTTTTGCCTTTTCTTTTATACTCCTTTTATATACCCTTTTATATAGTTTTCACGTATTCTTACTGCTTTTAGCCCACATACTTGTAATTCTTCAGGTCTGGTAACTTAGCTGAGACCCACTATCCTGTTAAGCCAGGAGACGAAACATCCTGGAAGCCTCACAGTTAAGAGTCAGAAAGCCCTAAACACCAAGGTTCTTTCTAGAACACATCTTGTAAACTAAGATAGGCCCATCCAGGGGGAAGATTCCTTAGGATGGGGGATTTGTTCAAGCCTCTCATTGGGGAATCTCTCACAGATATGCTAATTTGCAAGGCCTATAAATTGTATACGCAATGTACTGTGTGTGTGCATTTCCAGGGCACGTTTCAGTGTGCATTTTGGCGCATTCCACCTGGACAATGTGGTGCACCTGAGGATCCTTAAATAAATACTGAGATAAAAGGCCCTTTTTCCTGTAGAGACCCAGGAACCCACTATTGCAATGTCCTGGAAGGAAGCCCCTGAAGCATAATATTAAGCAAAGAGAAAAGCCTGACCCTAGCTGGAGTTGCTTTTGGAAGGTAGCGTCTTCCCATACCACCCAACTGCGCAACGCTACACTTTCCCTTAACTGTGTTTGGGTTTTAATTCTAAAACCAGGGAAAGGCAACAGTATAACTTAGTATAACTTAGGTTTGCCCACATGTTCAACTCAAGAAGAGGAAATTTGCTCTTTCAGGACTCTAGGAGTGTTTTATTCATTATACTGGTACAGAAAGCAAGTTATGGTACTAGCAAATAGCATAATGAGGGCATAAATGTTTTAGTAGTAAAACAGGGACAAGCGTTACCACAAGGAATTCTGAGTGCTCTGTCAGCATCAGCTCAGCAGACAGAGTGTACATGCTGCATAGCTCCCGTGGCGGGCTGGGCATAATTTTCAAATAGTACCAGGCTGCCTGTCCCTTCTGGAGGTGGAGAACAGGCTGCTGTGGTTACAGGTGTGCTCCTGGAGCGCTTCCAAGTTTTCAGAGTCGGGACAGTGGTGGGTGGCAATGGCTGTGTCTTGGGGAACACGGCTGGGTATGAGCAGTGGTGGCAGCAGAGACCTTCATGATGACCAACTAGTTCACAGGAATGGTGGAGCAAGGCAAAGCAGGCATAAAGCGGGGAGGGGAAGGGGCGAAGCTGACCCTCCAAGAGACCCAAAGCAAAAAGACCTTGTGGTGTTGTGACTAGCTGCTTTTCATGTGCCTCCAGACTCCTCCCCCAACCCGGCTTCACGGGCTCATCTTTGGCAGGAGTGGGGGTAGCTGCTGGCAGTCCAATCATGGAAGTCCCCTCTCTGCCCTGACTGGCTGTTAGGGAAACACAGTTTCTTATAGGAATTTTCTTCACCTCATTTGTGACACATGTTGAGTCATATATATATTGGTCCCTCTCAATAGGGACAAAAATCAGATGATGCTGTCTTGAAGGAGGCTTTGCCTTCTCCCTGTGTTCCAATTAAAATCTTGTTGTTCTGACCCTGTGTAAGTTGGGTCAGAATATGTTGTATATTATTTTGAAGGCTAAAGTTGAGGCAATATAGCCACAGTCTTGAACACCAGTTCTGTGGTTTTGCTGAGACCTGGTTAAATGAGGTGCTCCTAGGGATGCAGAAAAGCTGGTGTGGGAGCAATGTCTTCTGAGTGGCCAATTTCTGTTGGAAGAAAGGTTAAGAAAGCTTTGAAAAGTCATGATTTTTGTTATTTTCTGTAATTTACATAAGATTGTTTCAAAGTATAAGACTGAATTTACTAAATTAATCTTCTTACCTGCTACAATTTCATCATGAGGTGGGGGGTAGGTTAGTTGTTTTCACTTGGCAAGTTTTACCTTTTTTTTCGCCTAGGAATTCCAACAACGGTAATATTGTTGCTCATTTGTTTTATGATAGAATAATTGAATGTTCAGTGAACTCAGTTATGAGGCTGGAGAAGAGATATTGTTCATTACAAGTGAATTGTTCTGCAAATCACAGGGGCAATGATGTTCACTTAATGACATACTTCCAAGGTAATATTCTTAGCCTTTCTTGGTTAGCCTCCTGAGGCACAAGGCCACATGTGACCTTGAGATCCATCACTTGAGTGTGCCACTGACTCCTGTAATGCACCTCCATCTCTCTGAGCTTTGCATGGCTTTCAAGACACACAGCTTGTCCAGAGCAAGTAACAGTCACTTATTTCCATTTTTTTATTGCTGGGAGCACATAGAAAGGACTGCATGGTGCCCAAATTATTATTCAACAGTAGAAAAAGAAAAGCTGAGGTGGATTTGAATCATCTGTTTGCCTTCAAAATACAGAAATATTTAAGAACAGTTGTAATTGCAGTATTTTGAAGGGGAACAATGTTGGAAACTTGCCTTGTGGACAATCAGTTAATCATGGAAAAAAAAGGATAAACTGTTTCTAGGTTATTAGCACTGTGAATCCTTTATGAAGAATTATGAACACAGAGGTACGCACATGCACAGACACCTCCACATTTCCTCAGGCAAATTATTATTAAAATTAACAGCTTAGCCATGCTTGGTGACACCAACAGACAGACAATTTAAAGTCTTTCCCCTGAAAGTTTAGCCACCTTTTACTGAGACCCCCCCCAACACCCACAAATATTTAAAATGTTTTTGACATTTTGAAAACAATGGTCATTTATTACAGAAGATAATACATTTCTCTTTTCAGACCAGATATAGTAAAATATTATGGAAAAGTAATTTTGGGAGGAGATGTCATATTTTTTATACCCCACAGGAACTGATGCAGTCTTAACATACACTGGAGGGCAGTGAGAGGAAACACTTGCCACCTTCCCACTTCTGCTTCCTGACAAATAGTTTTTGCTTTCTGGGGTCAAGGTTCTGTTTAGTGTGGTGTAATTGTAGCAATTAGGTCTCAGATTTGGGCCAGAACGACAAAGAAAACTCCATCCTCAGAAGGCAAAAGTCTTGTTTATTGTAGAACACAAATGCCTATATTCAGCATTGCGAGAAGCAGTGCAAAGAACAGTTACCACTGGTTAAAAGAATGATCCTTTCAAAACATCTTTTCAGAACCAGGAACAAACAGCAGGTGCAAGTAATTTTCCTAATTTGTTTATCATTCTTTTTGCCTGGGAAAATTATCTTTCTCACAGACTCTGGTTGCATTGATTCTTGAAAATCTCGTTTTGACTAGGATGTTGGCATCTAGGTGTAATAAATCAGGGTTCTGCCTGAAATATGCACAAACAGGTCTGGTAGTTCACATGGCTGTTGCAGTGGCGGTGTGGAATCATGAGGACATTATGGAATCATGGTGGTTCACAGTTATGGGTGTTTCTTAGAAGGAGAAGGAAAGCTGAAGGAGAAGGAACTTGCCATAAATGTGTTCTGTTCTTCTTGTGCGAAGGTAGATCTTCAAAGGGTAGATTAACTCTTTTGATGGCAGAAGTTCTTGAAAATTCCTTTTTGACCTTTTGGTGCAATTTTGAACCTGCATGTCTTAAACCTTTCCCCTGTGTAGAGGTTGATATATAGGTGAAGGATTTAGTGGCTACTGGAATGGTTACATAAATTGTATTTTATACAAATATCATATTACACTAGGAGAAACAGATGGGATTATAATTGTGCATATAAACCCTAGCTGAATCTTCTTTTGAACAATGCAAGCCTGGGCGTAATTTTTTCTGGGTGTTTATTTTGTTTTTCTCTTTTCTTTTTTTCCCCCAGTGTTAATGGATTGCCTGGTAAATAGTATGTGGAACTCTGCCAGGGTCAAACATAAACCACACATTCCTTCTAACTAGCAAATTTATAAAGATTTACAAACTTGCTAGATGGCAGCTACCAGAATTTTCAACAAATGATTCTTTTTTTAATTCTTTCTGCTACAGAGAATTAATTTGAAAGAAATTCAGAAAGAAACATTTTCATCTTATTTAATTCCTGGAATGATTTATCTGGAAGTTTCTCTATTGAGTTTATTCCCTACTTTATATTCTAATAGATTATATAGTATTTCTTTCTTTAAAGAGCAGACTTCAAGGGGGGAAGTTGCTTCAAGAGGTACAGTTGCAGAGATGTTCAAAATTATGAGCTTGCCGGAAGCTTCAGTACTTCTTTATCCTCCTCAAAATAAATGAAAAAAAAAAACCAAAATAGCCTAAATGGGTGTTTAAAGGAGTACCAAACTGAAGGGTATAAGCACTGTGGAAGTTAAAAAATAAAATAGTAAGTGATTGTCACTCCTATCAGTGCTAATATGTTCCATTTTTTCATGCTAAACACCCGCCTCCCCCAAACCCCATTATAAACCATGATGATGGTTATGACTGAGTCATAAACCAAGTCATAAATGACTGAGCACTAAATGAAATACACTGAGAGATGTTTAGAAAGCCATTAATGATAGTAAATTCAATTAGGGAAAGTTAAAAGGTTAAATGCTCATGCATGCAGCATCACATAAGGTAAGTTGCTTAGGAAGGGCAGAGGTTACAGTTTTTGATATGGGTCCTTTCACTCCCTTCACTTCTCAGTCCTGCCTTCCCATCCTTACACCCCATCTCTGAAAGTGTTTAGTGCCATGTTGGATGGGGCTCTGAGCAACCTGGTGTACTGAAAGGTGTCCCTGTTCAAACTAGGGATTCTTTTAAAACAAAAGCAAACCTGAGCTCTTTTCTATTTTAAAAATCACGTGGTTGTTTTTCTAAACCATACTGTTAAATTCATGTAAAGTGGTAAAATCTGGAGCTTTTACTATCCATAGAGAAAGAAAGTCCAGGTTTGTTTTTATTGTGACAGGATAAAATTATTATCCATATTTAGTCTGCAAACTGGCTCTGCAGATTGATGTTACCAACATGCATGCCAACTCAGAAATAATTTTTCCAGTTCCTAATGCAAATATAACATTGTTCATCTGTAATCCAGTCTTAGTATTCCTAAATCCACGTGTTTAAGATGACTTTGGCACACTCACATCCCCACTATTGAGCTTGTGCTTGACTGATTTTTCCCCACAAGTTATATAGGTTCCAGCCTATAGAAGCCAACCCAAAGTGGTTCAGGAATGTGATCCTCACGTTGTGCAAAGGCACTGTGTCCCTCAGCACATAGAGGAGAGTGTTTCTCCAAGGAAATTTTCTCCAAGGGAAATTCCACTTCTGCATTGGATGTGCTTGGAGACTGGAGCCTGCTTAGTAACAAGCTGTGAGAATTAGCCTACTGGAAGATCTACAAGGAAATGTTTGTTGTTCTTGCTAAAACTTTCCCAAAGAAACTTCAGGGCATGACAGTCTCTCTCCTATGCTCATCATAATAATTTTCACATTTCCCAATTTCTGGAAGCAAGTGTGACTTTTGTTTGGTCATATATATCAAGATGTTAATATTGCCTTCTAACAACTTCTGTTATTCTTGTTGCTAATTAGAAAAAAGAAGTCCAATTACTTTGGTTTTTAAGTTACTCATCAATTAAGCAGCAAAATGTTTGTCTTTCTAGTGCTTGTTCTTAGAAGCTACAGAGCTTCAAAAGGTGGAGATGGCTATAAATCTTTTCTGTTATTTATGAAAGACATTGTATCTTCCCCCATTTGATCTTTCTCTGCTTTGGTTTTACTGTACGATTTGGATCACTGATCAAAAGATTGGAAGGACTAAATCAAAACTTGAAAAAAAGAAGGTAAAGTGGTGGGTGGAAGGCTGTTTTTTGTTTTTGTTTTTTTTTTTTTTTTTTTTTTTTTTTTTTTTTTTTTTGTTTTTTTGGTTTTTTTTTTTTTTTTGTTTTTTTTTTTTTTTTTTTTTTTTTTTTTTTTTTTTTTTTTTTTTGGTTTTTTTTGTTTTTTTGGTGGTTTTTTTTTCTGTGGTTTGTTTTGTTTTTGTTTTTTTGTTGTTGTTGTTGTTGTTTTTTGGGTTTTTTTGGTTTGTTTTGGTTTTTTTTTTTTTTTGTATACTATTCAAATAGACAAAGCTTCAGTTCCAGAGCCTATACTCGGCATCTAGTCTGAAGAAGAATTGTCCTTGAGTGTGTTGGTTTGACTTAACCTTGTATAAACTATACCAGTTTAAATATAAATTTATACTTCTCAAAAGTGAAGCAAAACATTCATGGCAGCCTGCTGAGAGAACAGTTTCAAATCCTCTTAAAATGTTACTGCACAGCACTACTGGCTGCCTAAATAAAGATTTGGCAGGACAGCTCAGTTTATTGTTTTCTGGGGATTTGTATTCTATTCCTAATGGAATACTTAAGTGATAAATGCACTTGGAAATCCTATGGCACTTTTAGAGTGGTTGAGCTCAGTCTTGGCAAGACTAGGAGCATGATGATATGATGGCTGAAGATGCTCTGCTCATCACTGGATTTAGGGAAAATTTCAGAATAGTAATTCACATTGTCTTGAGTTTGCCCAGTTAATCCTGTAGTGTGCATACCTGCTTTAGAACTTTTCTTTGCATTACTTTTCTTCTGATTTAGGTAAGGTCCCCAGTCTGGGGGCTAAAGAGAAGTCAGGAACCTGAAATGGTATGAAAAATACATGTGGACTCTTTTAGTATGATGGGTAGATATTCATAAAGATGGGGAATGAAGAGGGGGCTGGATAAGGAATTACAGACATAATTTCTCTAGAGGGATGAGAGCAAGCAAGATTGGAAAAGAATCCCTTGTCCGACACATCCTCCTGAGGGTCACTGGATAACCTTAGTACCAGGTTGTGCCTGTAATAATGGTAACTGTAGAGCTAATATTTTTCCTTTCCTGCTGAACTGCCTTGAGGTTTTGCTCTTGCTCACAGATGTAGGACAGGGTTCTGTAGCATGTACATTTTCCAAAAATGATCATTCACTGAAATGTTTTCAGAATGAGGTATCTCTCCCATTCCTCCCCTTGGGTGGATTCTTAATCTTTTGTATGGAGAGCAAACCTACTTATTACAAAAACATTGATACTGATATGGAGGGGCTAACATCAGCTCAGGATGATGGAGCTCAGGATTATTCATCCCTGCATTAGCTGTTCATGTCTTTTCAAGTGCATTGTATGCAAATTCTCCTTGATTACAGGATCCTGTTGCAGGAAAAATTGTCCAGAGGCAAAAGAATTATTTGTTCTCACTCCTTGGTCAGTACTGTGCAGAATACCCCAGATGCATAAAGAATGCTCTGGTTGTATGAGGTTGTTTTGCACTGCTGGTGCCTTTGCCTTCTCACATTTCAACCTTGAACAGAGCAAGTCCAGCACACTGGGCTTGGCTGCTGTTATCACTCTAAAACTGACTAGCATTTAGGTTTTTCTTTATGAAAGGCATTATAAAAGCCAGATTGCTGCTATTAATAGCAAATGTGATCTACCTCTGGCACAATGCAGGGATTCAGTTCACTAATCCATGACATTAAATTTGTTTACATTGTATTATTCTACAAGCAGAAGAGTAAAGCACACAATGCACTTTATATTACATTTGCTTAAATACAGGGAGCTTAACTCAAATGAATTTTATATATGTTAAAATGTATGTTCAAGATCTATATGGATACACAGAAAAATACAGTGGGAGATATCTGTAATAAAAAAAAAAAAATTAAAAAAAATAATTTCTCCCACTAGTGGGAGATACATATTATGCCCAATCTCTGTAAGTGTTCAAGGCCAGGTTGGATGGGGCCCTGAGCAACCTGATGTAGTGGGTGGCATCCCTGACCATGGAATGGCAGTTGGAACTAGATGATTTTTAAGGTTGCTTCTAGCCTATAGTTCTCTACATATATCTATTTTATTTGCCTCCAATAAAGATTAGGAGGGCATTTTTCCAGGTGTTATACTAACACAATATGAAATTCCCCTACTCCAAGGGACATTGATGATCTTATCTAAACTCCTTAATGAGTAGGATCTGCTGTTGTGGAAAGAATATTTAACAGGAAAAAAGGCAATTTGTGGTTTCGCCAGAAAGATAAACGTAAGCCAAATATATGTTAAAATAATTATGAAATTACTGTGTGAAGTTACTTTTCACAGAGTTGAAAACATGAATGTATTCTCTCCCAGGCTTCATAAAACAGTATTGAAGATGAGTCTTGACTTTTTTTGAGATTTCATCACAACTGTGTATAAAATGGCCATAGAAAGGGGAAAGGGAAGGCAGGAGAGAAAATCTGACATTTTCATCTTCTTTTTGCTGCTAATGTTTTGAACTTTTTGAAACAAGAAAGCTCTATAAAAAGGTAAAGATTTTGCATCCATTTGGGAAAACTAAGAAGATTTTTTTTTGGTGATGTGGAATCATGCTGAATCAGATACACTGGTAGTTATATCTTGTTCAAAACACTTGTGAGGAGCCAATTCAGTTTTGATTTGTCTCAACACTGTTTGTCAGTGGCCTGTGGGGGAGGGGTTGCACATGTGCCCTGTACAGGTATCAACTAGAAGATGGGAAAGCCTTGCCTCTGGGGGGACTTCAGCTGGCCACACCTCACATGGGACAGGCAAGTCAGTAGGAGACACTGTACTCCTCAGAAAGGCTTATTATGAAATTGATCTCTTTATCATTTTCATTGGGAAAATATTAAAATAAATGTCCATCCAAAAATCACAATTCTTACCCTATAATTAATAACTTATATACCATAAATTACAAAGGAATATGTATTCCATAGTAACACAGGAAGTATCTTAAGAAAAATCTGAAATGTGTGATGTGCAGATACAGTAAAGTAGCATAGATTAAATTTGCATGCATGCAATAGAATGCATGAAGTAATGTAGTGTCACTGGGTAAAATTAAGGCAAAGGTTTATTTTAAGCAACTTCACTTACAATGCTTTCAAGTGAGTTGATTTTTCATTAAGGTAAAACTGGTTTTTGTCTAGGTCATCTGAATTTGAGGAATACAATAAATTATTTCTTGTAATCCATATAAACCACTTAACTAACCTTGAAATGTCCATTTTCTGACAGTACAATAAAGACACATTCCTTTATTTCCCAAAAGATCTATGGATATGAGTTGCAGTTGTGGGCAAAATATTTCAACAGACGATATGACAAAAATACGAGATTTTCTCTGTTATCTCAAGATATAGTATCAAAGAACAATTTCTCTGTGAAGCTAATATCCTGGTGAAAATTGGGGTGTCTGCACTAGGTGCTGTATATTGTGAAAATTGACTGAACAGTTCATTTTCAGATCCAAATACTTATTTATTAGTGTCACCCACGGTAGGAAACTGCACATGGTTAGAGTTACTAGCAGTTCTCTTTTTTTTCCCTTTCTCTTTCAGGCAGTGCCCTCTTTTTCTGGAGCTCTTTTCAAGCAGGTCTATGGGAGATTGGGTGCAATTGCCTTCCTGGAAACAAAATTCTGACCAGTACTCTCAGTCGGTGCTAGGTACCCTTCCATGGCCTGGTAAGAGTGAAGAGGGAAGGTGGTGGTGTGAGGTGATCAGTCATGATGGCATGTGGTTACACCCAGTCACAGATGGCAGTAGGACACTATGGGACAAAGAGGGACTAGATTCTTTCCACCAAACTTTCAAAATCCTGCTTTCTACAGAAAAAGTTACAGCAAGGAAGTAATGGATAATGTGAGCCCAGAAGAGAGAACCACTGTGCTCAGAAGAACAGAAACAGGTATCCCAGGGACACAGTACAGGAAGAACTAATTTATCTGGATCCCAACTGAGTTGTTGAATTGTTTTTATAATCTAAAACTTGGTTGTTATTATGTCTAATTGAATTACATCCATATTTTCAGATACAAGCAAGAGGTCTTTCATCCTACTTGAATTCAGTCAGTTGTAAGGATGTCTCTTGAAAGGTATCCCAAGAAGTGAGTCACTTTTTTTTCTACTGATATTTTCCATCTTCTCTTTCATGAAGGCCCACCTGAGCTGGCTTGAATTTGTGTGTACAGTTTCCTCAGCCAAAGCTAGATCCCTGGTGGCCTTTAAGTCCTTTATTTCCTGAGCTGTCTCTGGTGAAGTTATTGAAACACTGACAGCTGTAAGCTGACCTGAAACCTCTTGGAAATGAGGAGGGTCAATAGTCTTAGGTGATAGAAACATCAGTTCAAAACCTCTTAAGCTGACTTTTGTCCTAAATCTAACTCTTAAGATTTAAAACCCAATTGTATGTCTAGGTTTAAGCATACTAAACAAAATCTATTATAAATTATATAGATGTGAGTTTAAATGATGCCACTTCAGGTATAACTGAAAGGAAATCTAAGATTAAAACATACTAAAAATGCATCTCCACAACTTTAATTCTGCTCTTTGGTGGCAAATGAAGTAGCCGCAATGTTCTTGTCACACAGCAAGTGCTGTGATCCTTTGAAGAACTTGCAATCAAATAAGCACAGTAAAACAATTGTCCATTAACACCTCTGTCTGGGTCTCTGTGGAAGGGGAAGCTTCTGGATCAGTTCACTCACCCAACAACATCACCTGACAGCATTCAGGACAATAAGCATGAAATGGTATATAGAGCACTGACCATCTTTAAAAATTCCCCACTCTGAATAGTAAGTAGTTTTGTACACTATATTACCTATGTCCATCTCTTCATCCACCCCTGCAAGTGTTCAAGGCCAGGTTGCATGGGGCTCTGAGCAACCTGCTCTAGAGGAAGGTGTCCTCTTCCAGGGGGATTGGAACTCCATCATTTTTAAGGTTCCTTCCAACCCAACCCATTCTATCATTCTATTTCCAGCCTGCATTTAACTTTCTTTTCATCATCATCATAAGATGTATTTTGTAGGTATATGTTTGTGGGTATACAGTTTAGGAAAACATTTCCCCCACTGGACATTAATCTACTGAATACTTTTGAAATGTGTAGTTAAGTGTCTGAAAAGCCAAGTGATTTGTTCTGAGTTATTTTTTAGAGAAACCGGTAGAATCCAAGTGAAGCATTTTAGATTAAGTGGTTTCTTCAATCACTGAAATGTGAATGAAGTACAACTTGTTGCACTTGAATTCTGTACCCAGGATTAGAATTAGCTTTTATTGTGCTTTTTGGATATTACTGGAGAGCAAAGGAAATGGATTTTTTTTTTTTTAATCTGTTTTTCCTGTAGAGATCCACACCAAGCTTCACTACTGCAATGATATTCTCAGACATGGGTGTGGTTATCTGAAAATATGACTTGGTCTAGGTAACAAGTGAAGATTAACTCATTGACATGGAGTTGGTTGGGAACTAAGCTACAAGGCCCACAAAAGGTTTAGTTAGCATTCTTGGCATTTGCATTTCTAATAGCTAAAGCCACATACATCAAGAAGCACAGGAAACAAGAAGATAAATTAGAGGAAACCACGGAGTGGTGAGAAAAGTGTAATGCTTGTAGTTTCTTTTGAAAATTATTTGCATCAGTTGTATACTAGTTTGGTTAGATGAGAAACTAAACAGACCACCGAGAGATTTATGCAGCAATGAAATTTGCTTTCCTAGAAAGATTAGAAACGTAGGACAAAAGGTGATCTCAAGGACTGTGAAGTGAAGTTCCCTGTCACCATAGACTCTAATACTGCAATGAGCATTCATTTCTTACGCAGCGCAGTTTTCAGTCCTCTGGGGAGCCCCACAACTCAGGGATACTGCTCTGCGCCGACAAACCTCGGATCGCCTGAAGTTCTCCCGAGATTTCCCGCTTCGGGGAAATTTCTCAGTGCCTTCTCTCCAGCACTATTCTCAGCCTGCCTTAACTCAGCTGTCCTTTGAGGCTGCGGAGCAATCCTGTTGCACCGATGGGTAGAAGCAAAAGACGAGAACGAACTCTTCTGCTGCTGTGTCCCAAGGGTTTATTGCTCCGGGGGAAAAGCAGAACAAAACCACACCCACAGAACAAAGGTGCACAGCTTTTTAAAGAGGAGGAAAACAAGGGGTGTTAACAATACAGGGACCAATCCGGCTAGCTCGGGGCGGAGGGCAGGGAGGGATCACATTTTTCAGGACCAACAGGGTTACAACCAAGGTAGCTGGCACTTAGGGCAACCACAGGGACATCGAGGTTTAGGGGAATTCCCAAGGGGAGTGTCTGGGACTCTGGGGATTGACAAGCCTGAGAGAAAAGGGTTTGGGTGACTGACGGGGATCTCTCTGGAACACAGGAGGGGTTACCTCCTTATCTGTGGAGGTGGGAGGGTGGAGGGAAGGAGTTTGGCGAGAACACTTTATTATGTGAGCAGCTGGGGTGGGGGGCGGGGTAACAGAACACACCAACTTTTAAACAGTAACTTCAATTTAACATTGCATACAAACCAGAAACTAAATTCAACTAAACACTGACAGTTCAGAGCACATCACCACACTTTTGTATTTAGAAATTTCATTTTCCCACTAATTTGCTTAATTAATTGTTTGTATCCCTGTCCCTAACACATTTATTAATGTCTTTTTAATATCATAGACATATTTTTGCTGTAATGGGGATCAGGCTGATGGGGTTTATCCTCAGAGATCTACAGTTAATTTTTATTCATAGTTTTTATTTCTGTAGCACAGCAGGTATTGCTAGGAGATAGAAGAATTCTGATGTCAGAATGGAAAAAATTATTCATATATGATTTCTTTGTACTCTATAAGTTCTACATATTATGAAGCAATTCTGTTTGATTTGATGAATTGCTTTGGAAAAAAATTAAATTTATATTATTTTCTCTTGATACTTAGAACTCCTATATAATGCTTATCATTGCTGGTTCATCACCATCACAAAGTTGTGTGTACTCGCCAAACTCTTTTATTCTATTACTTGTCATTTTAAGAGCACTTAACCACAGAGCAGTAAGGGACAAGACAAGATCTAGAAAATATTCTGGTTTTTGATCAACATTTGTGACACTGTTTCCAGTCAACACTGTTTTCCCTTGTTAGTATATGGTGGGCAAAGAAAATTTCCATTTTTTGCTACTTATAATTGCTTCCTGGCTGCTTTTCTATGCATCCTGCACTGATTTTGACATTGTAGAGAATTTTAAATATGAGCAGAAAAATATGCCTGTTGAAAGCTCTTTCATCGCTTTTTTTTTTTTTTTGTGTGTTCATCAGTAAGTGAACAGAGAGGTACTAATAATTTGATGTTGATGATTACTATAAATAATTTCAAATGGAGCAGAATATCACAGGAAAGGGTCCACCAGTAAGGAAAGGAAGGAAAGATGCAAGCAGTGAGAGTTCAGAAGGGTAAATGATAATCTGAACTAACTGAAGTTAGTTAACTGCTTAGTGAAGTCCTAATTAGTAAAGCTACTGATGAACTGTGAGAGCAGTACTGCCAGACTGATTTTAATCACATGAGTGATGCCTTAATTGGATTGCATTTTGCCACTTAGCAAGTCTTAATTGCACAAAAAGGTTATTTAGCAGCAAGCATGCTTTTAACTCTACAAAATATTTCTCCCCCTGTCATCCCCTTCTTCATTAAAGCAACTCTTTCTCAAGAAGTTTCTTTTTCCCCAGGTTGGATGGCTTTAATGACCATGGTTATTGGGATTTTGTTGTTTTGTTGTTTTTCTTTTTTTAATTTTAAATCAATATTTACAGATAAAATCTGGTAAATGGAGTGTTTCTAAAGAGGTGAGATGTAAATGAAAGAATGTTGCCACAAAGTAATTTTCCAGCCTGTTAAAAACAAACAAACAAAAAAAAAAAACAACAAAAAAAGAAGAAACACACAGTTATTTGTTGCAAGACAGGGAGAGAGGATAAGATAGTCTTCATTTTTAGTAGTCCAAAAAAATAATATGGATTTATCCATTTTGTTATGGTGGTATTTGTGCAGAAATGATTACTAGATCATTAGTATTTGTGTTCTCTTTGGGTTTTGTGTGTTTAGTGGATGTGTTTGTAGGTTGTGTTGATTAGAAATTTCAAGTATTGGCATAAACTGGCTCCCACCAAAACCAATGATGAAGCTTCCATAGTGGCACTGGTAGAAACAGTTAAACTGCTGGGTAAATCATCCTAGTGCAGCTTCCCCCCTGAACATTTTTCTAGGAAGTGGCTGCCTCATGCAGTGCACTATGTGTGTAGATGTAGATGCCTATTGCTGAACCAGAGCTAATTAGTTCAACTCATCAACACCATTTCACCATGCTTATGTGATTTAAAGGAAACCTCTACACACACCTTGCTGCATTAGTGTGAACTTGTCCCAGAAAGCCAAGTTTCATTACTTTGATACTTCTTTGTTTCAGAATGGCAATTTTATTTCCACAAAAGTCTGATGTCTTTTTTTTCTTTTCCAGAAACAAAAATGAAGATTACAGCTGCCATAGACAGCACTCCAATAGCTCTCTTCTGTTTTCTGTAAAGACCAAATCTGTGTTTTAAATACACAAATCCCGGAATTCCTCTAGTAAATCTACAAGGAGATCTCTAATGGCTTATGAATATTTATGAAAAAACCCAAGTAACCGTCAGCAGGTAGGAAACCACAAAACAACTTCTCTTTCATTCCTAGCTGGCCAATACACTTTTTTATTTTTCCCAAAGAAAAAAAAAATATTCTGTGAGTTTAAAAAGTGTATCAAAAATATTTTGAAACATCCCTGCTGCATTCTGCAATCTCTTTCCTCATGATGTGAACAGTCAAACTGGCCAGGGAGTGCCACTGTTTATTCCTAATCCAAGTGTCTTGATTTTCTGCCCCTGAAACCTGAACAAAATGAGGATGTAGGAGAGAAGAAAAGTGGTTTGGTACAGTCATTCACTTCTTGGAGGGGTTTGGATGTTGCCCTGCTGTCTACTGCCCAAATAATATATGCCCTCAGTCCTCAGGCAGGTGCTGGGCATCTGTGTCTAATTTAATTTTTTTTCTCTTTAGGCATCTACCTGTCATCTTTAATCACATACTGCAAATCTAATCCAGTCCATGATATTTCAAAAGAATTTCTCACTGAAGTATTTGAAATACGTTACACAAGTAGATGTGAGGAAGGGCCATGAGAACTAACAGTATAATGAGGTCAACAACTTGAAGTTCCTTTGTATAAAATATTATGTTTTGCTTGTTATGTGGAGTTTGGTCTCTGAGAATGAAGTGCCATAGAGCCCAGTGAAATCTTGGCAGATTGTTCAATAGCTAAGGTTCTGTTTTTACAAATGACCTGTCATCAGATGATGAACATCTGATCTTCTCCAGCTGTGGGATGTCTAAGAAGTGTGATTGTGTGTCTGGATTGGCTAATTCAAAAATACCAGAGTAATCTCCCGTCCCAAATCCCCTCCTGAGGAGAGGAATTAAATAAAAGGTTTTTAAATTTTAAAAAAAAGAATTGTATGTAACAGTTTTATTGTAATATTGCTTAGAAAGTCTTCTGGCATTTTGAAAATTGGCCAGTGTCAATGAACTTCAGATCCTCATGAACCAGCCATGACCAGCTGTGAATCCAGTGGTCAGGCCAAGGGGCAGCTGCTACTGCTGACACCATTTCCACCCTGAAGTTTAGTGCTGGGTTCACCATTAGACCCATCTTACTGATCTTTTAGGCTATGCCCTAAACTCTGGAGTAGGTTTAAGAGCAGTGGTGTGCTGAATGTAAATATAGCATCATATTGTCTTTAAGAGAGAACAGAAAATGCTGTGAAAGTTTTGGATTTTTGAAAATTAAATCTGTGTTGAAAACTACTGACATGACATAAACTGCTTCCTCATTAGGTAAACAATACTTTTTTTCATAACCCAAAAGCCAACAGGCTCTTGAGAGTGATAAATAACTTTTGGCAGAGAAGCTGTAAACATTGGCAACATTTTTGCCTTATTAGTGTAAAAAAGATAACCTGTATGTAAGAGAAATGGGCACCCATATAAGACACATGACCATTATCTTAGGAAGTGATTCAAAAACACCAGAGCATAGGAACAGGTACTTCAAAATTGTGGAAAAGAAGTAAATATGACCCTCACTGATGGAAATTATTAGAGACTGAGGATTACCAAACAGAGAGATATTTCTAAGGCTTGCCTGACCTACTTAAGGTAGGTGGATGCAGTAAAAGATGTTAGTGCTGTATGAGAGATGAACTGGTGCGGAGAAGCTCAGTCAAATGCTTAGCTTTTTGCTCTTTCTCATTACAAAAGTAGAGGGATATGAAATTAAAGGCAACAAATTTAAAATAGATCAAGAGAAACACATTTTCATGCAACATTTATTTAATCTATAGAAGTTGCCAAGGCAGGATGATGCTGTTGCCAATAGCTTGATTTAGGTAATAAAAAAGATGAGACACACATGAAAAGGAGTTCAGTTACAGGACGTTAATCAGGCTTCAAGGGAAAAACAATGATCAACTGCTGGATGTTCGAAGAAATACCTGAGCCTCGAGTTTTTTTAAAGAGGCAAACCTTCTCTTAAATTCAGTAGAATTTGGTCTAATTAAGGCCTGTGTGATTAGCTTAATTGTCCCACCCTCTCTGCAGGACTGCATAACTGAAAAAAAAGTATATTTAAATAAATACTGCTCAGTGTCTAAACACAGGATTTTGTGCTAATCTGCTTCTTCTGCGTCCTTTTCTTAGGAAAATATTCTTGTGAAAAAGTCAGCTTATGTTTGGCTTGACATGATGGAGTTATCCTGCCCTGTAATGTTAAAGCCAATTTACACTCATAGCTTCAGAACAGTTTAAGGCAAGGATCTGGTTATAAAGTCCAGAGTTGATGCCTGCTACTAGATGAGGCTTCCTGCAGGAATGCAAAGCCACAGGGGTTGTATGGTAGACAGAGAGAATTTATTAGCATATTTTTGCTCCTGGGCTGCACAAGCTCTGTCATGTTGTTATGATACCAGCATTTTAATTACAAAATTCTGGAATGGAGACTTTTAGCAATTATATGCTCTGGTATTATCCTTTCATTAATATAAAAAAATGCATTTACAATTATCTGATGCAAAATACAAAGGAATTACAATGGACGAATATAGACCTGCCTGCCTGCAATATATTATTAATAGCTAGTGTTAAAAATTATTTTGAAAGGAAAGCTGCAATATTCCAGTTTTTCTCAATATAATTGGAACAAACCATTAAGCCAAAAAGACTGTCTCTTATTATCTCAGATCTCCTGACTAATGTTTAAAACATAGTTCCTTCATATGGTAGAGTATATTTTTGAAGTTAAGCTTAGATCTGTAAATCATCTTGAAAGTTTTTAAGCATTTTTCTCGTAAGGATCATTCTGGCTGTTTTGTATGCTGTGATGGTCAGTAGCAATTTAGCTTTCTTCTTTTAAAAAGAATTTTCAGGACCTCATTTTGCTTATGATCATGAAATGAACAGATATGAATGTTGTTTGGATTGCTTGTGTGTGAATATATCTCAAAGATAAAATAGTCACCACTGGATTTTCTGTGTCTTTAAAACAAGAAATCTCACATTTGACAGGCCGCTTACCTGGATTCTTCTCCCAGCTCAGTCATGTCCTGAAGTCTTTATTATCCTGCTATTGTCTTGCAGGTCAGAGGCTAAGGAACAAATTATTGTGATAAATGTCAGTAGTTAATTTAACTTCCATTAAAATTTTCTCTGTCATAAACCTTAAAATAAAGACTAATGGCCCCTCTTTTATTATTTGCCATGGCAGTAAAAACAGGATTACATCTGTTTTTGGCTTACAGGGAAAGGGTGATGTAACTTGAAAAACTGTTGCAGAAATACAAGGGCAGAGCATGGTGACCTCCTGCTTTTGGTGTTTACTTGATGCTCTGCGCAAACTCGAATTCATATTGGAATCACTTAATACTTAGGGAAATTTTAGCTCATTCACTGAGGCTGGAGTTACTACCCATTGCCTTTGTGCAGTACCTGCCTCTGTTTGGAAGTATTATACTTCAAGCTCTTTCCTTCTTTAAAGGAAATCTGCTCTGAAGCAGCAATCCACAAAAACTGTAGAACATGGACTAGAATGCTTGTGTGGAGAGAAGGAATCCATTAAAAATTTCTCAAAACCCTAAATTAAGGGAGCTTGAGGAGATGGACGAGGAACATGTTTTTCCATTGGCACCTCTGATTTTGTGGCCCCACAGTAACTATAGCAAATTTGGAGTTTCCAAGAGAATGGGATGTGCTTTTCTGAGTTTACTAGGTAATGTATGAAATATTAATGTTACCTGGTTTTATTGTTAGCCACTGGGAAAACATGAGTCTAAGTGTGTTTAGGCATTGCCTAAAAAAGTGCTTATTTTTCATTAAGAGTTTCCCTCACAGTAGGAAACTGTGGGAAAGTTGTAAATCCATGGTTCAGAGTGATCATAAAGTATGATTACAGGGCACTTCCCTTGATTGGGAAAGTGTTACATACTACTGAGAATGCGGGCATATAAAGATGGTTATTCAGTGATCATTTGTCACACCGACAGATTAAAGGACAAAGTGGCTCAGTTGAGTCACTTTAACTTTTGGAGAGTTTGTATTTTGAAGTTTATAATCCGTATAGCTCCTGTGTCACACAGCTGAACTAATCTCAAACTGGTAACCTGGTCAGCCATCTGTGGTTTGGATTTCATTTTTGTCGGAGTCCAGGGAAGCCTGAAAGCTTCTCCTGCTCCTCTGGTGGTTTCTTTATATCCCCAGAACTCCTCAAAAGTGTCCTAGCCAGCGACCTAGGCTTTTGGAGAAGCTCCCTCCACTTTTGGGAGAACCTGAATGCACCAGAGAGGTGAAGAGATTTTTGTTTAGTGTACCACAGAGAGTTTAGTTGTAGTTTTTAGGATCTTGCTCTATGTATTACATAGGGACAAGATGGAGATTTTTGGGTGTGGTTTGTCCTTCTTTCTTCTTCTCCTCTCTCCTCATTCTCTTCCTCTCTTTTCTGACACCAGTTCCTGTGGTGTCACAGTTTCCTCTGGTTGGTGGAAAAAAGTTAGCATTGAAAAGACATATCAATAAGATGAGGGTTTACTGGTGTTGAAAAGAAAATAAGATACATATTGTTTCTTGAATGGTTGTTAGTAAGATATAAAAGTAGCTGCTGATCTGCAGCCATTGCTCTTTTCTGCCCTGGTGTCCTTGGAGGATGCTGCCACTGCCTCCGAGGTTTTGATAAGACAAATAAACAACTCTGAAACAGCAGAAGAAGATCTCTTGCTGCATTTTTTCCAACATGACGAACCTAAGGAAGAAAAGCCCCAGGGCAGAGGACAGGGGTTGGAACCCCCAGCTCCAACCCCAGCGGAGGCCCAGGCCTTCGACAATTTTTTGTATTGGCATACAGGAAGAATACTTGCAAGGTGGTAATAATATCGGTGGATTCAATCGTATTTTTTTCTCTTTCTTTTTTTTAAATGCAGCATTATGGCAGTATTAAATCTTCAGGATGCTTTGAATGTTTGATATGAAAATGAGAAGAACTCAGACTTTGGAATGAATGTAACTGATGCTGGAAGGGAAAGGAAAAATAAATACTGCAGAAATTTTGTTAAATATTTTAATATTGTGGAGGAAATATATATTGAGTTATAAGTAGGACTAGAGCTATCTTGGGATTTGATTTCATTTCTAATGTCTCAATTCTTTCTTCTTTTGAAATGTACAAAGAAAGTGCTAAGGTAGCCACCTTTCTCCACAATCTATTATTTGAAAATAAGCAATTAGTAGAGCAAATAATTTAATATTAGTTGACAGATCATTAGCCTGTAAGACAAAAAGTAAGAAAATGAAGGAGCCTAAGGAAGCAGTAATTATTTTTGGAGTTGAGGAAAAAAAACTCCAGTCTTAATTGTGAAGCATGGTAATAGCTACAGGTTAGGTACAAGAAAGCAGAAAATTGCTGGTACACAAAATATTTGGCTTATGCCTCATTACTGACACTGAGTCAGTTTGAATCTGAACACTAATTGGCACTTGTAGGCTGTGCTCTGTACTATTCCTTCATGACCTGGACCTGACTTGGGGGATGGTATGTGCTGAGTACTTGGGTGAATGATAGCAGTGAAGGGCATATTTGGGCCTCATTTCCCAGAGGGCTGGGTCTTCATTAGGATATGCTTTGAATGGTGGAAAATAGACTCAAGTCCTGGTAAAGATAAAATAGCCGAAAGATTTCATATGCTATAATTGGGTTTATATGTCCTTCCATTTCAGGAGGGAGGAACTGGAACTGGAGGGGATGTGTTGCAATGAGCAGCTACAGACTGAAGCATGAGATTGAAATGGTAATTTCATGAGACTGAAACAATAAGCTGGACAGCCCCATGAGTAGCCTTTTAAAATAGAGATTTTCTTTTAAAGAGTGATTTAGTGTTTGAACCTACATTCAAACTTCTTGGCTTTCTAGATGACCTAATTGACAGTGTAGGGCAAATCTTATTACAGATCTTTCATAATGAAGGAGAGGTATAAGAAACACCTACCCTACATTGAAAAGTGCTGCCAGACCTGTGCATGGCAATACACCCACCACCTGCATGCAGAACATTTCAGTAGGGAACAGCAGTACCAGCAATGAGAGATAAATGTCCTAGGACAGGGAAGAACATTTTAACCTAAACAAAGGGGTTATATAGTCTTTGTTCTGGAATTATAATGCGATCACAGCAAAGACTGGTCTGGAACTAACCTTTCGCTTTAGACAAGTCCGGAAAATGTGTTCTATTGTTAATTTTAGGCGGGTTAGTAGAGGGTATGGTAAATCCCCAGCTAAACTGTCACTACCTGAAATGCAGTTCACTAAATAATACATTGTGGTTTTAGGTGGCTTTTAAATTATAATTATATTATAATTTTTAAAAGATTTTGTTTTCACCTTTTTTTAAGGAAAAAGCAAAGAACTTTAAATTAAACTAAAATAGAAGAAAGGTTTGTTCTTCCTTTTTCAGTGTTCTTTCAGAATGCTTTCCTTTTGTTAAATTTTATTCTCTTCTCTCTCAGTACTAAAGGTTGTCTTTAATTAATTTCCATTTCTTCATGTCAAATTATTAGGAAGTAGAATCTGTAGTGGAGATCAAAACATATGTGAAGTTTTCTGTATTCCCTGAGAAACCTGGGTTCTGAATAGCTTAGAGTAACATGCACTTCTTGAATTTCATCTAATTATGTGTTGTTTTTTTTTTTTTTTTAAACAAATCCCTAGGAAAATAAAATCAGTGCTCTCTTTCTTTGTAGATTAAAGTCCCCATTCTGCAAAGACATTTGCATAACAGTTTAGTAGCTGCTCAAAATTTATGAAATGTATACCTTTCTGAGTTTAAAGTGCATTTTTAGAGCGGCAATTTAAGATATCTTTTAGATTGCTGCTGAGATATCTAGTCATATAAAATTATTCTATAGGACACAGTTTAGTATAGATCTTCTTAAAAATTATAGCACACATCCTTCATTTAACGATAAGGGTATGGAATTTCAATGACATGCTAGATACTTCAAATTGAAAAACAGAGGAAAATAATAAACAGAATTAAGGAGGAAAGACATCTTTACTGGAGAACAGGTGAAACTAACTTGATTAAGTTTTGTAGGGAGCCTGCCCCTCTAAATTCTGAATATTTTGTAAATATAATACAGCACTTGTGAAAAAAAAAAAAAATGATCTTGTAGTGAAATGACAGCTGACAAAGCTAGGAGCTCTCAGCAACCTTATTCCATCTGGTTATTCTATTTTTTTTCTTTTGTTTTATCTTCTCTTTGTATACCTTTATGACTGCTGGAATCTGAGACTTCTCTGATACAAATAAGTGATTCTCCTGATCTGTTTTACAGCACCTTCAATCCTGTGTTCTCTTTCCATCCATTAATTCTAACTTTAAAGTCCAGGCGCATATAGGATATATCAGATATAGGTATATCCTTCTTGTCAGAATCAGAGAAATGCATCATTCCTCATCAGACAAATGATGCATTTCAGTATAGTAACTGACATTTTTAAAGAGTGTTATCCATGCATATTTCACAAACTGCTTTCTTTCAGTAATACAGGAGAGTGGGGAGTAGAGGAGTGAACTTAGAACGTTGGTTTTGGAGGAAATGAGATCATCTAAATACATAGGTAAAGCAAAAGTTTGCCCTAGAATTTAATTTGAAATCAAAGTTTTCACCACCTTGGCTTGTGCTGTTTCTTGATGAAGTGCTATTTCTGGGCACATGTACACATTAATGCATACAAAAATGGCATAAAAATAAAATCCTACGAGTTCATTTTTTATGTGTTTGTGTTGGCCAGATTTTCTTCATTATTTTGGGTTTTCTCAGCTACAAAGTACAGGTTCTGAGAAGTTCAGAGGTTCAGGGTACCCTACAGATAGGAACTATAGTCAGAAAATGGAACTGATGGCTGAAATTCTCTAATGAATGCAGATGGACAAGATTGGTCCGTACTTTTTAGCTTCAATTAAGGATAATCAAAGCTTCCTTGCCTGTTAATTTGTGAGTTATAGAGTTACCCTTTTTTTTGTTTTAAGGAAAGGGTAAATCAGACAATGCTGAAGAACTACTGTCTCAGCACTGAAACTTCCTGAGCTAATCTAAATGATAAGTATCAATCAGTATTTTTATATTTATGAACCCAATAATTCAAGCCATGAAGATTTGATCTTTGTGCCTCCAATGAGTCCAATAGTTTATGCTTGAATTTAGAGGTATTTAGAGGTTTTGAATGGTGCTAAAATTTGTTGTGAATGGTTCTGAGTGGCTAATGCCAAACTCCCTTAAGGATGATATTCTTTTCAGTTCTCCACATTTTTCTCTGTCATACAAAATAACCAGATTCTTGTGTTTTAAACATGGTTTCATATAAGAAGTTGAAAGAACTGTAAGCTAATTAATACTTATTATAAATGTCATTCATAATGACATCTTGTGTCAAAAGTAGCTTCACCATTGGTTTCTCTCCCCCATGTCAGAGAATTTTGTGACCTAACTAGTTAACTAGTGCTAACATTTCAGCAGAAACTTTTGCAGTTTTTCGGAAGCCCTGACTTCTGGAGGGAAGACCCAAATTTTTTATTACAAAAATAGAAGAATGTGTTTTAGATCTCTTGGCTCATCTCTTTTGCATGGGAAAGCCTGAAAATATGAGCTTAATTCCTCCCTAGTGCCTAGACAACACAATAAAAAGGAATCTATCAGAAGAAAAAATTGTTTTTAAGAGTCATTTGAGGAAAGGGATTGTTCAGGAGGGGTAAAGGCCGATTAATAGATTTAAAAGCCAGGAATTGTCAAGACTGTCTGTGTTCTGGAGCTGAATTTAACCTGTGCAAGTGGAGGCACAGAAATGACTTCTCCCTTTTATCTTGACTGTGACAGCTAACAACTTAATCTTCTGTGTTTGCTGTGTAGGTCAGATGCTTTTCCTGGTTAGTGGGTTACAGGAACAGAAAGCTCCTGTGTTTGTGAGACAATTACTCTGATCCTCCCACTGTTTGTGTGTTATGAATTGAGATAATCTTTCAGATATTAAATAGATGCATTTAGATTCTGGATAATTTCTGCTCTTCTGATCACCCAGTTATGAGTCCACCTTCCACTTGGAGGTCACCTTAACAAAATAAGGTGTCATACAAACAGTAGTCTGGTGTTCCTCTTTTATCGTTCACGTACGTAAAGTTTCTTTATTTCCTTTTCAAAGAAAATTCAAGATGTGAGGTTTACAGGAGTCCTGGCTGATTCAGGGTGACTGTTGTGTAAAACAGTCTTGAGCAAAACCATGGCCACTTCTGATTCTTTTGTCTTTTATACCAATGTGTAAAACTTGAGCAGGTATGCATGAGAGGGGAAAAGTCAACTGGGAGGGATGGGATCTGGATGTTTAAGGCCAGGTTGGATGGGGTTCTGAGCAACCTGGTCTAGTTGAAGGTGTCCTTGTCCACAGCAGGGGGGTTGGAAAGGTCTTCAAGGTCCGCTTCCAACTTGAACCATTCTGGGATTCTCTGGTGTGTTTCACTGTAGTCCAGATGTAGGCTTAATACTCACAGATGTGTGGTGTGGTGGTAGATGAGGCTGTTGGCCTCCGTCTCCTTTGCAAAGAGCCCTCAGGGCTGCTGTCATGCATGCCTTCCCTAGCTACCCTCACTAGTCCCTGGTCCCCAGCACAGAACAGCTGCTCACACCATCTTGCACAGGTATGGGCTTGTGAAGGAGTGCAGGCCTCCTTTGTGCCCTGTCACCTGTGCCCTCCCTGTGCCCTCTTTGTCTGGGTTTGGTGCTTTAAAGGTAGATACATCAGTATTCATTCACTGGATTGTCCTCTCTGCATCTCTTTTTTTTTTTTTTTTTTGCTTTTTTAAGGGTATCAGCTTGTGTGAGAAGAGAAAATGGACAACTGGCCCCATTAGAATCACTGCACAAGGTGGCACTGTATCATTTCATTGTTTGTGCTCAGATAAACTTTGACTTCTGTCAGTTTTATTACTCAAATGGCGTGAATAAAATCTGACAGTGTAACAGGGCATTCAAGACACAAATAGTGTGCTTTAACACCAGCCTGAATTCACTTGTTCATTAAATAAGTGATCAAAAATACATGCCAGTCCAAAATTAAATTGCTATGTTTGTAGAGCCTTGGGTTCTCTGTTGCCTGTTTCCCTGTGTGCTTTTCAGGGAATCTTTAGGTCACAGGAAAACCACTTTTACTTGCCCACAGCTTGGCTTCCTCATTGCTTTGGATTTGTAACCCCAAGGTAGTTGGAGCTCATATACACCAGGCTGAGCAAAACTCATTGTCTTTGTACCCTGCTTTGTTCTTGTTGGTATGGCTCTGATACACAGATTAAATATTCAGACGGTTAGAAAAAAGCTCAGCTTTATGCAAAGCTGTTCCTTGTTTTTGAAGGGTGATGGATTAATGTCCATTGGTTCCCCGGCTGGCACCATCACTTCCTTTGCCTTTTCTCCTCAGACACTGCACTGTCAGAAGAGGGAGTGCAGTAGGAACATCCCTGGTTGAAAATGCTTAGTCAAGAAAATTTTAGGTTTGTGCCTTAACATTGTTCTGGTTTGAAAAAAACAAACCAGTGGCAGACACCAAGTCAGAATAACAATTTATTAAGAAAATTAGAATAAAGGCAGGGAAAGAAAAGAAAAACAAAACAAAACAAAAAATAAACACACTGGTTTAAACTGACAGAGTCAGATACAACCTGACACCCTGTTAGTCAGGGTAGTAGTAGCAGTCCAAAGGGATGGNGAGTATCTCACAATGAGATGGTGAGTCATGAGGTAAGGCCTGATGGGCCATTGACAGGAGATAGTCCAGGAGTTAGTGATCTCTGAGTCATGGGCAAGGCACTGATGGGCCATTAACAAAAGATAATATGGAGGGAGGAGGCAGGGAGTACCTCCTGGTTTTCATAGAAACCTCACCTGGTTTTAACAGAAACCCAAAGATGGTGATAGAATACACCCCCGTGGACACATATTACACTGTAACCCAGGACAACATAAAGTGAATTTAAGTCTATTTTAAAACCAATGGTGTAGACCGTATTTTACAGGAAAGTGGGCATTC
>VZTN01004953.1:1401-73903 GCA_013400515.1 Erpornis zantholeuca | reverse complement strand
CTGGAAATCCAGTGGAAAAGGCTCCTTGTGGTTTGCAAAATCTCAGTTTATATCCAGGATTGAATACCTGGTTCCTCCCTCTGGGCGGAGCATCACACAATGGGATGGTGAGAAGTGAGATAAGGCACTGATAGGCCCATTAACAGGAGATAGTCCAGGGGTGAGTTATCTGTGAGTCATGAGGCAAGGCACTGATGGGCCCATTAACAGGAGATAGTCTGGAGGGAGAAGGCAGGGAGCACAACCCCGCCTGGTTTCAACAGTTCATGAAGATGGTGATAGAATACATGCTTTTGGTTACATCATATATTGCAACCCAGGACAACCAAGAACAAGGAAGATTATCTTTCAGGGGTCATCTTACAGTCCAGTTCAAAACTGTCCTGTGCAGTATGACCAAACTCAAGCTGCCAAATATGCTTCCTTTAATGAGGGGGACCCATGCTGCAAGTAGTTAAGTGCTGTGAGATCTGTAAGGGCTGGTAGTGCAGCCAGGTGGGAGAGCAAATTGTATCAGATAAAGTACTGTTAACTGTTTAGGAGCTTTTTACTGGAGAGTGTAGCTAGAGAGCTGTGTGGCAGCCCAAAGATGCTTGTGTCTTGAGGCCACTGGGAGGTTTTCAGCTGTGAGCTGAAGGGAGTGGTTTTGTCCAGAAGTCCTCCTTTGCCCATCATCACAGTTTAATAAAGAAATTACTTTTTTTCCTCCCTCTTCTCACATTGTTAGGGGATATAATTGGCGCCTATCTCCTTCTTTATAGTTGGAGAGTGTCCTTGTAAGTTTTCTGCTCTGTACAGAGCTTATTTCATCATAAAAATCGATGAAAAAAATTCCCATTTAAAGTCTTAACAAGGTAATTGAATTGTTCACTGTTGCTCTTTGACTTTTGTCATTATGTATGAAAAAGGCCAAATACGTTGTTTATGGCCCAGGCAGAAACTTGGCTGTGGTGAAGTAGCTGTCAAAGTGTATGGCTAATCATATTTAAGAATCCAAATAGAGATTTTGTAGTACCCAAATTAAATAAATGGCATTTTTAATAAGCCTCAGGTAGTACTGCTGTGAGTACTGTGTTAGTACTCACAGCACAGTAGCTGATTAAATTCTGCTTTGCCTCCCTTTTTTAAACTATAGTGTACCCTGCTAAACCCTAAAAGGATGCAAATCTTTAATCTTGAGCCCTTTGATAAACTTGTCCCTGGGATGTGTTCTGTAATGGCAAAGAAATATGATTTATTTTCCAAGTAGAGTTCTTGATACTCAAGTAGAATAGCTCAAAAAAGCATATTTTCAAGTTCTGGTAGAGCTGAGAATTACTGCATGCAGACTTTTAATGAAGCACGACACTTCACTGCTACTTTTAGATACTCAGGTGCAGGCATATGCTTGGCTTCGCCATCTGCCCACTGATGTATTTCTTTTTGATACTGTAGTTTCTCAAAAAGACATTTTATTTGCAGATAAGAGGTTTTGGAGACTCAGGAGGGGCAGATTTAGACCTGGACAGAGCATGGCACTTTTAGGGAGGAGGTTGATCAGAGGACTGGAGCACCTCTCCTACAAAGACAGGCTGAAAGGTTTAGGGTTGTTAAGCCTGGAGAAGAGATGGCTCCAGGGAGACTTCATTGCGGCCTTTCAGGACGTGAGGGGGGCTTATGAAAACGAGGGAGTGACTTTTTAAAAATTATTATGTTGTGGCAGGGGTGGGTGGTATAATGCCACAGCCTTCCGAAAAAGCCTCTTGGTCAGTGCCACACACCCAGACACACCGGATAGCTTCACAGATGGTTGACAGCAAAGAGACGAGAAGAGTATTCCACTGGATGGGTTTACTGCAGCCACCCTCAGAGGAGCAGCCAACGAGGGTCCAGGTTTAAGTATGGGGGAAGATAGGGGCGGAGAAAGCATCAGGGACCAATCATCTAAGGGTGTGGGGGCAGTACCCAGGTGGGGTTTGGGTGAGGGAACCAATGGAAAAATAGGGAGTGGCTGAGGAACAGAGGTTGGTGGGGGAGCAGGGACAGGAGAACGTTCTGGAACAGGGGCACATATGGTGGAAAGGGGAAGGGGGGTCTACGGTCCAACCAGGAAAACAGAACTGGGGTACCTTAACATAACACAACAGGGTATCCCGGGAGACGCATTTTGTGTCTCCCTAACTTAGGAAGAGTTTAGGCCAACTGGCTTCCGTATAATAGTATGTTTAGATTAGAGGTTGGGAAGATCTCTGTTCAGAGGGTGGTGATGCACTGGAACAGGTTGGCCAGAAAAGTTTTGGATGACCTGTCCCTGGAAGTGTTTAAGGCCAGGCTGGATGAGGCCCTGAGCAACCTGGTCTAGTGAAAGGTGTCCCTGTGTGTGGGGTATGTGGGGCTGGAATTAGATGATCTTCAAGGTCCCCTCCATCCCAAGCTTTTCCGTGATTCTTTGATACCAGAGTCCACAGTTTTGAGAGGCAGTCCATGGGATTTTTATGTGAAAGAAGTAATTACATTTCCCAGGGATGGCACTTTGGGAACTGAATGGCCAATCAGAGATAAAGCTAGCTTTATCTAGGAAAAAATAGCTAGGAAAAAATCATTTTGAACAGCAGGTAATGATGGATAGAAATATTTTTCCTTTCTCTGGAGCTCCTGGTTAACCAAAGCGGTTTTTTTCTCAGGTGGAAAGAAGCAGCAGAGAAGGCAACACTACTGTTTCTGAAACTTTCTAACATGTTTTTTGTAGAGTTATATAAGCTAAATACATGATGGCAAATTGTGCTGTGAAAGTTTATTACTGCTTCTTTGGGACAGATTTACATTTAAGAGGAATACACTTAATGCAAGTGTATTGCTGCAGAAAACTGCAGTAGATAACAGCTTGTTTATCTTACTGGTTTTTCTATTTAGAACACATGGAGGAATATCAGAATGTGCGCTAATCTCGAACTTGCACACACAAACATGCACATGGTCACCTTATGCTGGGGTGTGCCTGGGGACTGCCTGAAATTATTACTCTTTCCTTTTGCTACCCTTAGGAAGGAATGACCAGGGCACTTCACTGAAAGCAAATTCCAGTCGAAAACTCTCTAGAATAAAAAGAAAACAATTTTGGTGGCTGTGGCTTCTGTGTATGTTCTAAACCTATAAACTGCTCTTAGTCAGAACAGAGTCTCCTGGGAGACTCTTACACTTGCTGTGTTTAGTGTGGGTGGTAACACATAATGCTAATCCAGTGCCCTAGTTCATACCAAAAGTTCCTGTCAGTATGTCTGAAAAAATGTGGGAGTAATAGGTTGCAGCATAGAGCTTCTTTGGCACAAAATGCCATTTCTTCCTTTCTCTCATGAGGAGATACTCTCTACATAACTTCAGGTGTAGAACTGAATGAATCTTGAACTAAGGGTCTGGAAGTTGAGGAAAGTGATTATCCTCATTCCCACATACCCACCAGCACTTACATAAGCAGCAGGGTGGTTATGGTTGGTATGGTTGTGCTAGTGATCTGAAGTTAAATCTCTGGTCATTGGCTTCCAATTTATTGCTTATTTTTATTTGTCACCTTATAGAGCTCTGTCACCTCTACTGGAATCCTAGTTACTTTAGCAAATGTTTAGTATTTTGTAGTGTCCTCCATTAGCTGTTCTCCAGAGATTTGAAATGGATATTTATCCAGGATTACAAATTATTTTCCCCGTGGCAGCAGTATCTTTGACCTGATGACATATGCTTAAGCTTCATACAAGAAGTCCTTATAGATTGGATGGATTAGGCAAATTAGATTGTTATGATTTTACAATGGCCTTTTCTTCCATCAAATGTTTATGTCACCAAGTGATGATTATGCTTGCTTTCAGTGGTCACTTTTGCTTAGAAAAAGGGGTCGTATTTGAAAAAAGCATACTTACAAAAGCTATCCTCTAAGCACTGAAGTAGCCAAATTTTAGGAATATATGCAATCTTATTTTGAGAGTTTATTTCATCCATTGGTATCCTCTGTGTGTATGCAGTACAGGACTACAAGCTGAGGGCTGCAAATAATTATTTTATGTACACAGTAAACAGAAGTTATGAAAGTCTTCACTGGTAAGACCAATGCACTGGACAGATGGATGAAACTAACTCAAAATATGCAAGTTAGTTTCATGCATGTGGGAAAGGACTTTGGGTCATAAAGTGTCTGTAGAAACAAATCTCTGTTTTTACTTTAGTATTACTTTCACTAATTTACCGATATTTTGACTAATATTTACAACTTTTTAGTATGCATTTTCAGCTTGTCCTTCATTTCATACAGACCACAGAATTCTAAGTAATGAGTGGGAATAAACTCCATTCACTTGCATAACTAATTCTTCTACTGTTTTCTTTTTCTCTTACTTTGGAGTAGATTTGTTCGTATGAAGAGAGGGAATGGTTCATGTTATTTTTCTATGTATATTAATGTATATGTATATTTAAGGTGTAATGCCTATTTAAATAAATGACCCCTAATCAAATTTTCTTTGAAAAACAAAGCCTGTTTAGAAGGAATTTTATAAGCATCTTCTCTAGGAAAGGAGAATCATACTGGTACATTATAGTGGCATCTAAAAATGCCTAACAAGACATGAACTTTTACTGTGCTAGTCATGACCAAAAGGACATTTAGAAACAGGCCTTTACCCTTTTCATGTCATAATCTGTCTGAACTGCTCTTGCTCCGCTTGCTTGAGAATTGTTGCTCGATAATCCAAGGAAGGAGAAGTCACTGAAGGAAATGAGAGATACCGGCAGTTCTTGCATATACTTTTCGTACTTAGCTCAAATAGATGTCTTTCAAGCCTGGTTTCTATAAACACAATTGCAAGGGGTAAGGGATTCTTATTTATCTGTGACTTTTACCAATATCGTGTTTGACTCTGGCCAAATGCCAGGATCTCACGACAGCCGCTCACTCATCCTTCCCTGCTATAGCTGGGCAGAAGAGTGAAAAATTTAATAAAGGCTTCATGAGTTGAGATAAAGACTGGGAGAAAACACTCCAAGGGCAAAACAGGCTCAACTTAGAGGTACAAAGTGAATTTATTACTAACAAAGTCAGAAGAGGATAATGAGAAGTAAAATAAGCCCTTTAAAACACCTTTTATTCGCTAGCCCCTGCCTCCTTCCCATGGACATCACAAGGAGACAGGGCATGGGGGGTTTTGTCAGTTTGTCACCTGAGGTTTTCTTCTTCTTGGCTCAGGGAAGGAAGTAGTTCCTCTGCTATGCCATGGGGTCCCTTCCCACGGGAGACAGTTCTCTGTGAACTTCTCCAGCCTGATTCCTGTGGCAGTGATGAGACCCTATGCTATGGGCTGATNGTTCTCTGTGAACTTCTCCAGCCTGATTCCTGTGGCAGTGATGAGACCCTATGCTATGGGCTGATCCACAAAAACAACTCCATATTCATAAATCTTCAGAAGGCTTAGGTTTATTATTTCATGTAATGCATAGCAAGCAAGCAAGGTGCAAGAGCAAAGAGCAAAAATCTTTTCTCTTTCTCCAACTATGTCTGCTGAGAGTGCGTCCGTGTCTCTGTGTACAGAACAGTGTAGTACAAAGTGTGAAAACAAAGTTCGAGTATTTAGTAGGCCAAGCAAATACTCTTTTTCAAAACATTTTTTCATTCTTTATCAAAAACCTTACTGAAAGGTTTACATGATTGTTCTCTTTAGAAAGTAAGAAGTTTTCCCTTGGGAAGAAAGTGCCTTTTCAGGCCTGCTGCCGGATTTCTCTAAGATCCACTAAATGTCAGCCCCACAGATTCCAATCTCACAAGCAGCAGTCTTCCCAAAACTGCTGCGATGTGGGTCAGTATTCGACGGGTGCAGTCCTCCATGGACAGGCTGCTCCAGCTTGGAAGCAGGGGCCCCCTCTCTCCACCAGGTCTCCCACTGGATCATAGCTGCCTCTAGGCATCCACCAGCTCCAGCATGAGCATCTCCCTCACAGGCTGTGGGTGGATATCTGTATCCCCCATAGATCCCCATGGGCTGCAGGGGAACAGCCTGCCTCACCATGGTCATCACCATGGCCTGCAGAGGAATCTCAGCTCCAGTGCCTGGAGCACCTCCTGCCCCTCCTTCCTCACTGACCTTGGTGTCTCCACATTGTTTCCCTTACATGTTCTCACCTCTTCTCTGGCTAGAAAAACCTGTTTGTTTTGATTTTTTTCTTAAACAGAGGGATTAGCATCATCTCTAAGTGGCCAGTGGCATGTCCATCTTCAGAACCATCAGGGATTGGCTCTGCCAGACATGGTGGAAGCTTCTAGCAGCTTCTCACAGAAGCCACCTCTGTGGCTCCCCTGCTACCCAAAACCAGGTTGAGTAAAACCAACACAATCAGCCAGTGGCTGTGCACTGTGGCACTAAGCCAAACCCCCAGAAATGTTTGCCACCATATACAAGTAGAATATACCAGGCCCTTTCTTCTGCAGGTGAGCAGCTGCAGTGTTTGCCACACCATCTCTGCAGCTAGATAATACAGGTGGTTGGATTTTCTGAGTTGGGTCTATACTACTAATTGAACTGTTGTTATCTTCTCTATGTTTTTAGTTGTGACTTTTATAAAAGATGTATTGGTGTTTTAATGTTGTATTTGCAAATGGAATATTCTACCTGCTTGACAAAAACCTGAGGGCTGCCAACTGAAAAGATCCATTTTAGCCTACAAGAAAACATTTTATTTTTTCCATGTAATCTCTTTCCCAAATAGTGCAAGGAGACTAAGCTATGATGCTGAGCATATTTCATTCCAGCTCAAAGTTTCTTACCTCATAGTACTTTAGGCCTTGGAAGAAACTAATGATTCTACTTTCAGGGGAACATAGCATGACTTACGACATTTTCTGGGGAGATTATCTGGAATAAGATGCCAACACTGGTCATCTCAGAGAAAATGTGACAGCCGTACTGTCATTAGGCTGATAGGTGTAATGGGTGATACTTATCTTGTCACCCATCTGTTACTGCTCACCTTTGGTTGCCCTTGCAGTTAGTGGCAAGAAACAAACCTTTTTAGGACACCATTCACTTGGGCCACTCCATTTGTGTGTTTTAGGGCAACACAAGTAAGACTTCATTGACTAGGTCTCTACTGCCTCACAAAAAAGCCCAAGCCAACTTGTTTGACATTGACATCTGTAATAGAAATATATCTATATTTAGCCAAATGAATCCCACTCAATCCAGTCCAGTGTTGTCTAATATTATTTACAAGGTAAGAAGGAAAAATGCCCAGTTGGTAGTGATGCACTGATCTGTTTCAAACATTCTATTTATTAAGTGAAACAGATTGAATTTTAGCCAAAGGACTGGAATAGAGAAGTAGTACAGTCAAAAACCCATTTTTCACTCCACCCCCACCCCTTGCAGTCAAATAATAATTTTAGAAAATCATACTTCTCAGCTGTAAATTTGAACTCAGCTTGGGGACATATACAAGGTCTAATTGAGTGAAAAGTAAAGCTAGCAGAGGGCAGTTTTGTTACCAGATGATAAATTGTCTACACCTTGTGAGTTAACACAGTGCTTTTTCTTCAAAAATCACTGGGCTGTGGAACTGCACAATACCCACAGTGTAAGAAAGAGAACTGGAAGTTCACCAGCCCCAGTGCCCTGGTAACTTAGTAAGTCAGCTGTAACATTGGGGTCCCTGACCACTAGGGAACATCAGAGAGACCCCCCAGGACAGAAGAATTCATGCAATAAAGGGGAGGGAAATAACGTTAATGATTTTGGAGAAATTATTATCATAATATATGTTTATTCTGGGATATCAATGAATATGTATGTAAAATACAGTATATAAACAGAAACTTCCCAGTACTCAGCATGCATGGCGTTAGGAGGAGCTATCCCCTTGTGCACCTGGCCAAGTTAAGAATGCCTGGTTTTTAATGCTACATTGGTATTAAGGAGTTTCTTGTTTTAACAAATTTTTTGGTAACAGCTCTGTCCAGTCTTCCTGTTTATATTGTCTGCTGGTCATGGGATAAAAGATATAGGAATCTTTTATGCATCTACATCCTAATTTTCTTCAGCTTTACTGAAATGTGTTGTGATAGATATCCATAATCATCAAATTTGTGTTCCTGTATTACAGCTGGATATTCCACTCTGCTTTTAAAATGGCAACCAATGCATGTGAGAAGTCATCATAGCCTTTTCTCTTGAGAATTGTAGTAGTAGCAGGATCAGAGCCCCAGCAAACAACTCAACAGCTGTGAAAGATGTTAGTTAAATGGTTAAAATAGTTTATATTTCACTGAAGAACTTAGTGATAGCATTATTATGGTCTGCTTCTTTTTCACGTTTGAAATGCCCATAAAATTTACCATGTGTTTGGAGCCTGTCATATTTTACACCTTATCTTTTGAAAATTGAGTGGGCATAGGGCTAAAATCTGCTTTATTGGAAATGACGTGTACATGAATTCAATAGTAGAACTCTCTTACTATTTTTATCATTGTTTAACAATTTGGAGAACAGTCTATGGAGTGTGGAAGGCAGATGGCATGGCATGGGAATGCTAGTGCAAGGGGATATTTGAAGTTTGTGTTTGAACTCTATCAGGATCAAGTGCCATCACTTCTTTCTTCTTCGCAGTGACCACAGCTGTATTAAACGTTTTTGTTTCGTCAGATTGTTGTCACCTAATTTGTTGAGCTGAAAGAAGTAACTGTTGAAACATCTGCATAAAAGTAAAGCAATATTGATTGTACATGTGAAGGCTTGTTTCTTAAAAGCTTCTGTGGGGAGGTTGATTCAAAGTGTCAGTGGGAAGAATTGTGCTGATCTGAAATGCCTTTGGTGAGTACTGTGACAAAGTAGTTGTACTTGGTGGTGGAGAGGAAGGCATCATGGACAGTAAGGAAAAATCATTGCTGTTCCATACCAAACAACAGTTTTGCTGAGAAATTGCATTTTTGCTGCAGCACATGTACTTCAGTCCCAGTTTGTTGTCCCAGAAGTGAAGGACCAGGTTCCCTTTGCCATGGGAAGAGGAGGGAAGAGTGCTGTAGAATTTTTGTCTTGCTGTCAGCAGGCAAGCAAAATAATAAATAAGCTGCAGCAGTGACTTCTGGTGTAGGCAATTTTGTTTCTACAGAGCTGCAGCAGCCTGTATTTCAGTGATCAGGAATACAAAGAGGGACCAATTTGTTGCCTTAGTGGTTACCAATCTGCCAGTACTATCTCTGCCCACTATCTCTGAAGACCCACACACTTGCAGCACTGCATGGCTTGTCCACTCTCAAGCTCCTCTTCTCTTCCCAGGAAAGAGCATCCTCTGCTGTTGGGACCCCTGTCAGAGGGGTCACACAGTGCCCGTGGATCTTGGACCTGGCATTTCAGGCACAGAGTAGCAGATGTGAAAATGACTGCTGGAAAGTTAGGCCTTGTTCCAGGGTTTCAACTCACACCTTAGAGATGATTTTGGGATTTTTTTCCCCTTTGTGAGATGTACCCATGCAAATTTTTTGTTATATTGGGTACAGAGGATCTTTAGTGTAGTTTTGCTAGTTCAGTATAGTCATACCTCGTAGCCATGTTGTTGTATGGTTTTATTTTTACCAGAGTTTCCAGTGTTTTTCTTGGCTGATGTAATTCACAGCCCTAGAAATTTATCCTTCTCTGGAAAAGTTTGTTTATCTAAGGATTATTGGCAAGGTTGAAAGCTCATGCATATATAAAAGTACTTTAACAAGCAGAGCAGAAAATTTTTAATAATTACGTGAAATTAGGTGTGAACCAAAACGTCCCCTAGCATAGACAATTGAGACAAGATTACTTTTTCTCTGTCCTAGAGCCAGACCCATAGCACCTTCTTCACCAGTGAAGCGTTGACCAGCCGTTCAGCTAGAGGACTCTATTAACCAGTATTTAGAATAAAAATGTGGACTCAAAGAGCAATTCATTATACTGAAGTGCAGATTGGCTCACAGTGGATAAAAACACCTGTTCTTTTAATATCTAACAGAATCTCAACATTTAATTCAAGTGTCTTTGTTTCAGGTTACTGCCTTGCATTCTGTGGGAGGTGGGTCTGCCTGAACTGTCTGTAGTGCTGCCCTGTTTTTTCTTGAGTGGTACCCAACAGTATAAATTAAATTATTCCTCTAAAGTGGTTATTATCCTAGCTTTATCAAAATTAAACTTAATGTGTCCCAACTATCTTTTCCATTTTTATGTGTTCCTGAATTTCATCATGGTCTTTTCTAGTTTGAGCTAAACTTTATAAATTGACATCATTTGCCACTTTGGTGGCTTGCTCATTTTGCTCGATCATTTAAAATTGTATTAAATGGTGGTCTTCGCTCTTTGAATGCCAGACTGCACTCTTAACCTCTTCCAATGTTTCTAGAGTTAATGGTTTAAGGTAATAAAATTTCTGATGTGAATCCTCCAGGGAAGGAGAATGTTCATGTGAAAAACAGTAACTGGAGTGTGACCTTGAGATTCATAGAAATTAAAGCTTTTAGAAATAGTATCACATCACTACAATACTGCCCTCATTAACCTCCGCACCCTGAAAAAAACCTACTACCCCCCTGTGGATGCTGACAAGTTTGATCAGAGAGAAATTTTCCAGCTCTTGGCCCTGTCTGTGAGAAGAAGTTTCTTTTTCACAGACAGGGCCGAGAGCTGGAAAATTTCTCTCTAATCAAACTTGTCAGTGTCCACACCCCCCTCCCCCCTTACCCGCAAAACCCAAAAGGAAGCCAGTAAAAACATATATATATATTCAACTATTCAATGAAACAGTTAGCAAACTAAACTAGCATCAACCCATGTTTTGTTTAAAAATAACCCAACCCAGTATACATGTGAAAGAGAAAAATGCATATGTTAGTGAAGACCCACGACCTATTCCAACAGTCTCTTAACATTGCAGGAAACATGGTTGTTTACAGTATTTGGCAGGGGATTTTTGAGTAGATTTTTGCTTTTGTCTGCAGGGGGTAGGAAGTGCTCAGGCACTTGCTTGAAGTAAATTCTAATTTTGTTCTCCTGCTTTGACTCAGGCTTCTTGTGTTAGGGTTACACTCCTACATCTGATTATGGCAGGAAAAGGCAATCCCAACATGGAATTAAATGTATGTATGTGAGCTTTCACTGATGGGTATCTGAGAGGGACCAATCTGATCATTATTTATGTCTCGACATATGTTATACACGAGGTGAAAAGTTACTCTAGGGGCTGTACACATGCTGGGAGCTCTGTCCCCAGGGAGATTTCGCCTGGCAGCCAATTAGGGCAGAGAAAGCTTCCACGATCGGGCTGCAAGCGACCTCCCGCTTGCTGGTGGGGCAGATGCTCACATACTCGGCAAAAAATGCCCGGGAAATCGGGCTACGGGAGGAGCTCTGGCACATAAAAGCAGTTAACTGCAGCACAACCGTGGGCCATTTTCTTTGGGTTTCTTGGAGGGAGCAGGGGCTCGCCTGGAGGGTCAGCTTGGCCCCCCTTCCTCCCCCCTCTCGCCTTTTCTTCCCTGCGATCCTGCTTCCCTCTCCGCACCTCTCCTGCCCTGCTTTCCCGCTTCCCCGAGGCAGCTCATCACCACGACAACCTAGTGCTCCTCTGTTTCCCCGACGAAACAGCTGCCACCGCCCGCAGCCGCTGCACCCCAACCCGGAGAACCCGCAGCTGCTCCACGAGTGTGCCCTTAGCCACAGCAGCCTGTTCTTCACTGACGGAAGAGACATGCAGCCGGCTGCTGCTTATAAATCGCGCCTAGCCGCCACGGGAGCCACGCAGACTCATCGCTGCTCGCAGCACACATGCTCCATCTGCCGAGCTGATGCTAACAGGGCGCCCAGGGTACAGCGGTAATGATCTGTCCAGGTATTCTGTTTCTCTTTCTGTCTCTCTTTTCTCCTCTTTGCTTCCTTTGCTATCCCCCCCTCCCCCACTTTGGTAGAAGCACTCATCTTTCTATATCAATAAACAGTTCTCAGATATAATATTGCCACGTTTGTGCCTTAATTCCGTCTGAGAAATCTATCAAAAAGAATCCTCCCTGACTCCCCTTTTACCACGGGATGGGGCAGTATCAAAATAGCTGATTTCATATTTACTAATCTCCAGAGGCATAGAAATCAAGAGACTACTATAGAAGAGCGGGAATGCAGTGTTCTGCTGATGGCTGTGTTGCAAACAGACTTTGTGTTCCACTCCATAGTGTCAGGATAAAGAGAACCAGATATTTGCATTGTTATGAGATAATGTAATGGCTGTGTTTTACTGAAAGGAGCAAAGTTTTAGTGGCTCAACAAGTCCTCTGGCAGCAGCTTCATTTTCCATTCCAAACACTTTTTCCCCACTCAAACTGTGAGGAAACCTTGCAAAGCTGCTTGTAAAAAGTAACACCAGTGAGTGACATTACAGTGGGGACAGGAGGTCACGCCAGCTGCTTCTCAGCCAGTGCAACAGATGTTCTTTCCTAAAAAGGGCATGCTGTACTCCTTCTCCAGCGTTCGGGTGTCTCCAAAATACTGTATATTGAGTGCTGCAGCTTTTGTGCGGAGGACTTGGAATTAGATATAGCTGCTCCTACATGGGATGACTCAGCCCCTCTTTTACACTAAAGAACATGGATCATTAAAACCTCCCAAAAAGTGGAAAAACTTTGCCATTAAAATAGATCAGATGCCTGGGGTTTCCCCACTGTATATTTTGATTTGCTAATGAGGTCCTATGGTGGTCTTGGTGCTTTGGTTCTTTTCAGTGGAAACAAACAAAAAAGACAAAGATGTACTCCCTTAATGACTCTGTTCCTAAAAATGCCCCAATTTGATCTGAGGATGCTATAGGTTGATTTTAGGCTGCTACTGATTAGCATTCACTGCTTCTTATGAAATGCACCAAGTCCACTGGGAAAGAAAAATGTAACTTGTCAAGAAAATATGCTCCATTTAATTTGTTTTGCATTCAAACTGACATTGTAGGTGTCCAGTCTCCTTTCTAGTGTCCTAGGATTCCTCCTGTGTTACATGATGTATTTTTATCCACTTGCTTTGATAACTAGGTATCAACAAGTTGTTTAGACCAAAGTCCATTAGTTTGATGTTCAGCGCTGATTTGGCCAGCTACCAAGCGTGGTGATGCTGGGAAACAGCAAGGCTACTGAACAGTGGTAAAAGTCCTATCTATATTGCTCTCCTACTCTTCCTCTGACACTTGGGATAGAACTTTCTGTTTGGAATCCAAAGCAAATAACATCTGGCTAATAATGCTTGCATTTACTGGAAGTTGGAGATAATAGGGAGGTAGTGTCTTCTTTTTGCCAGGAATCTAAAAATGTCAAGTTTTTGGTGAGAAGACCAAGTCTCCAGATGAGGGGTTGATGGAACAGTCTTCTGGATGCATTCTAAAATGAAACACGTAATTTTCCATCTGCTAATTCTGGAGTTAATGTAATTTTTTCCCTATCTCTCCTTTTTGTTTGTTTGTTTATTTTGTTTTGTTTTTTATGTATTTTTTAATTTAAATAGTACTTCAAGGACTGTGCAGTCCAGTCACAGCACTCAGTCACTGTCTTATATGTTTATACACTCTTCTTCCTGAGACTATGCTCAGATGATAACTCCACAGGATGCAGATGCAGCATGAAGCCCCTTTCTCTCCTGAGGTTCAGTTCAAGCACAGATTGACAGTATCTCAGAAGACACTGTGAATTAGCAAATTAAAGCACTGAAGCAAGAGTCAACCACTAAAAACTGAATAGTCCATAGTCCCCATTCATGTCAAGCAGAGTTCGCAACATTCTGTCATTTCTTTTTTTACTGTCAAAAGTTCACAGAGCTCACTGGAGCTCCTTGATTTTCATCTGATCTCAGGTGACTTTAGGTTGCACTGGCACAAATATAACTCCCGCTACTGTGCTTGTAACCATTCAACTTCATTCTTGTTTAGGTGAAACAAGCTGGAGAAGTCAATAGAAGAAGAATGACTTGTAGAATGACAAATATTTAATACAACAAAAATAATTATTTTAGGGGCTTTTTGGACACATACACAGAAAACCAATGATGATAGCTATTGTATTTCTTAAAAATTTCTGTTGATTGGATCTGGTGACAAATTGGAAATAGGGGAAAAGGTGTCAGAGATGAGTTTCTCATGAAACCTGTAATCTTTCCCAACTGTGCCTTTTTAATCTGAAATGTTTCTGGGTTTTTTTGGTATTTAAAAAAATCCCCCAAGAACAGGAGAAACCCCACAACCCATCCAATAGATATGCTGTTTCCATTCATGTTAGCAACAGTGCTGAACATCTGGTGAAAGTCTTGTGTTTCTTAAAGTACCACTGCAACTCTAATTTTAAAATTGTTTGCCTTTTTTAGTAACCACTCTAGTTTTCTTGCTGCTCTTTATCTCATCTCTTATCAGTAATTTTTCCTGTGCTCTATATTAGCGTTTGTATCTCGTGCCAACATTGCATCATCCATTATGCAGCCAAACCTAGAAGCAGCATCATCATACTTCTTGGTTTCTTTGTAATGGGAGCTGCAGTGGTTCTGAAAACTCTTGGTCAGGGAAATCTTGAAAGATTAACTTACATGGCTGTAAATCATGTATATGCTTCACAGGGTTTATGTGAAATGACGACATATTACATAGGGTGGAAACCCCCTGTGTCCTTTTCCCCACTTCCAGAAACAGTTGCACCTGAGTTTCAGTAAGTCAGCTGCACCGATGGCCATGCTGCTGGTACACAGGGATTTGGCTTCAGTCCAAGAGTAGGATTGTCTTTCTACTGGTCAGATGTAGTTGTGGTGCTGAATACACAGCGGGGTTGTGGGTTATTCACCCAAATGCCTTGTTTCTGTTAGTGCAGTTGGTTCTGAGTGTGGTTTTATAGGGCTTTTTGTGAGATATGAGTTAAGTGATGTGTGGTTATCCTGGACACAATTTTGTATTTCTATGAGTCTCATGGGAAACAATAGCCTCAGGCCTTGTTTTTAGCGCAGATATTTTCCTCTTGTTCGTAAACAGGAGAGATAGAAGATTTAGTTGAAAAATACTTTGTTTTGCGTTGTAAAGTGTTTTGCTTCAGGATGCCTTGCCGACAATTGTCAGTCTCAAGAAGTTCCTTTCAGGTAGCTGAACAGCATTATCTCTGTTTTACACATCAGAAAGTGAGGTAGTGAAACAAAGAAATTTGCTCAAAACTACAAAGGAAGTAAGCGTCAGACTCCTGTGTAGCTTTCACTCCTTTTCAGGTAAAGCCAAAAGATGAATTAGGGCCAAGTCAGGTGGTGCATTAGAGCCACATTGCACCTCATGCAAGCTGCACCTAAGCATCAAAATTAGGTTCATTGGAAATAATTTGTGTGAAAATCTGTTATATTTATTTATTTGAAAAGTTTGTGAATTTGATGTACCGGCATTTTTTGTTGTGGGAGTTTTCTGTTTAGCAGCAAGAGGTCACATCTATGTAACCTTCAGAAATGTACAAATCACTTAAGAAGTAATTTTTGACATTTTTGACCTTTCTTCTCACTTTTCTTGTTCTTTACTAGAATTCGGAAGATATTCGAGTATGGGTTTGAAAGAAAAACCAGTCATGGAGAGAATGTAGCAATATGTTTTGGCCAGACTTAAAAGCTTCCTATACCTGTGTTTCTCCTTGATGTAGGTTGCCTTCAATCAGTAGATTTTGGTAGTTTTGATAGAGAAAGATATTTCTATTTTATGTGCAATACCATTGATATTTTGAAACTTGAATTTGTTTCAGGTCTTCTTGTGTTATTGAGTTTTCTTAAAATACCTCTTAGAGATGCAGTGTCATTCTGGCATGACTTTTTTTAATAGGACATCACTTTAAAAAAAAAGCTCTTTATACTAATTTCTGCTGGTGTCTTAGTCCCAGAGGAGCCACCATGGCAGTCTGTGGGGAAGTGGGGAAGTTCACCATGGGAACAGTTGTATTTGGTTTATTTGGTTGTTATTTATAAAAAAACCAGTTTATTTTCACTCTGCCATCTCCTTTTCTCTGTCTAACTCCCCTAAAACCATGTCATGATTCTCCAGTGGCAACTCAGAGAGCTGCAGAAGCCCTAGGGAATGAATATTGTTAGCGCACACTTGCAGTTAAATAGAGTGAGGAGGGGGAAGCAGCAGAAACAGTGTGTATTGCCTGCAGCCAAATCCTGATGCCACACTGGCACTGCAGCTTGTCCCACCTGGTTCCATGCAGTCATGGTGTGTGCCAGTCTTGGGTGCAGAGAATTTATAGAGGTGTGCTTATCAGTAGAAGGTTTTGGATTAGATTTGGCAGGTCTGTAAAAGCACTTATCCTGGCCAGGGTGGTTTGTGAGGACACCCATCTGGATCCATGGGGGGACCTGAAGACCCATGGCATCTCACATTGATTTTCCCTATGGTTTCTTCCACTAGTGTAGAGAAACCTTCTACCCCTCTCAGGGGAATTAATTTTCTCTGTCCAGCTGTGTTTGGGGTCTTGGTTTATAATACTGATGATGGCTGTTTAAGCAGCAGCATTATCCAAGGTCTGTTTCTCCATCCACGGGAGGCTCTGTGGAACTACTTCATGTGAAAGCATCTTTTCTGTTTTAGTGATCCCATTTTTCCACAAGCAGTTGCATCCAGCCTTTTTCCTGGTGTATAAAGCTGCACCCGGAAGGGAGGCACTGCATTGTCCCCAACAGAGCCCTGGTGGCATTGAGCAGCAGGGTCCCCTCTACATGTTGTTGTGGTATGTGAAGCCTCTCTGCTAGACAGTTTCTGATATCCATCCCTGAAGGTGGGGCTGCATTTGGAGCTAATATAAACCTCCAGGTGGTTTAATAATCATCAGGGTACATATAGGTAGTGGCCTGTTCCCACAGACTTGGCAGAGATTAGGGATTAATAAAGTACAGATACCACCATTTATCCTTGGACAGGAAATGTGTCCCTGGGAATTTTTGGATCCATGGATTTGGAGGATTTCAAGGTGGAAGAGTGCAATGACTGTTAATTTCAGAGGGAAGAGATAGTTGTGGAGGAAGTGCTCATATAAGCATGTCCCCGTAGCACAGTGTGTGTTTGATGGAGGAGGGTTTAATGAGATAATATATTATACTTTCAGTCAATAAATCAAGATTTTTGAATCCCTTCCAGAAGCTTACAGTGGCCAAGACTATACCCAAGATTGTGCTTGGAAAACTTAAAAAAAAAAAAAAGTAAACACAGTAATTTCTTATTTCTTCTCTAGCTTTGCAGGCAGTTCTTTTCCTCTCAAAAATATCCAGGAGTTTCTCAAATTGAAAAATGGCAGCTACATAGTTATCAGCAACTCAGTCTAAAGCTACTTTAGCTAGCACTACATGATTATACTCCTGAGATGTAACACAGATAATTAGATAATGATCTTTTTTAAATCCTGCAGATTATTTCCATTTATTTTATTTTGAATGTTCTTTGTTTTATCTCCACATCTAAGGAACTCTGTTTTCTTGCTTTAAAAGTGTGCCTTGCCATGTCCACATTTTTTATTATTTGTCTGCACATTCAATTTGCTACTAAACTGCTTTTCTTAAAGTAGTTTAGAAGTTGATCAAGAAGTTTAAATCTTTCAGTATTATTTTCCTCTCCTGTGGTTTTCCTCATATGGGATGTGATTCTTCTGAAATGCATTACTTGGAATAGTTTAAAGACTCTGTTTTCTTTAAAGTATAAAGGAACTGCTTCTTACGAATACCATGCCAAGGAGGGAAAAGTTTATTCATTATGGTGGTGCTCTTCAGGGTTTCATATTGATAGGATGAAAGAAACTTGACATGATGTAGTTGACATGACATTATCTCCTAGTAGTGTAGGAGATAAGAAATGCTGTTCAGTTCTGTTCTCTCTTGCTCAACAGAAAGCACTCTGAGAAAGGTCTGACTGACAGCGAGGTAAAAACCAGGTCATATGACCAGAGATTGTCATATGAGAGAGGTTGTATGGCTGGCGCAGGCTCGCCTCGTGCGTGAGGCAGTGACTGGCTGGGAGATGTGTGGACACCACATGATCAGAGAGCTGAGTGGGTGAAGGGACGCGTGAACAGGGACACCGCAGTGGCAGACAGCCAGTGAGTGCTTGTTTTGGTGAAGTTTAGAGCATAAAAAGGCTCGGTTTGTTACAATAAATGGTCTTCTTGGGAGCAAGCAAAGAGGTCCGTGTGTCTTTGTTCCCCATTGCTACAATGTAGCAACATTTGACCCTGCCCCATTAAACCCTCAATACCCAAAACTCAAGCAGTCTTTCCATGCCGGCCCTAGAGGAGTACTGAAACAAATGACAAAAGCTGTTTTTGTCATTTGAACCAATTAACATTGGATGTTTGGGTGTCTTTTCAGTGGGAAAATATTGCGTTTTAAACAGAAGCGTTGCTGGCAAGTATTATGACTTAGAAAAATGAAACTGATCTCCCATCATGGTCAGCTTGGCACAGAAGAAAAAGAAAACATGTTTTTTCTTGTTCTTCCATGTAAGATGAATTGCATGGCACTTGCTGCTTTTGGGACAAGAATAGTCAAATGTGTGTGGCAGACATTCAGAAGGCTTAAAATAAGGCAGTAGCGTGATTATTCTATGAAGTGGATTTGCATGATGAAGAGATGTAAAGACACTCTGACTTACTTTGGGTAAAAATGGACTTGGTTTGATATGAAAGCAAGTTGCAGGAATTGAAATAGGCATTTTCTCATGATTCAGACCTCTGGAAGGAGGAATTTCACAATAAAGCTATGTAAACTCTAAACAGCTGCAAGTAAGCAGTCAGTTGTATTGCCAATAATCACTAATGCTTTCCCATATTAATTCCTCTGTGAATTTGTACAACTCCTGAAATATACTTTAAAAATGTAGTTATTCACTGAAGGATTTATCTTTGGGTTAGAATTTTTTCTATGCTTATCAGAAATGGAAGCTAAGTAAAGTCGTACTGCCCATGGTGAATGATGCTTGCAAGTGAGAGGAAAATTGTAATGTAGGAAGGTTGAGGCATTATGCCTAAGAGGTACAGGGAATAAAGAGTGAATGGGGTTTCCCGTAAAGAAGGACTCACATGCAGACATTGACATGGCCTTGAGAAAATACAGTATGTCCAAGTGAAAAAGATAGGCTTTTTATAAAGTCATGTAAATACTCAGAAATTTGAAGATCAGGAGAAAATCAGTTTTTCAAACTTTGGACATTTCATACTACAACATTAGAAAGTATATTTTTTTTCTGTTTGTATGCTTATGTGGGAAGAGGCAGTCTAGAACAAAAGGTTTGTTTTGTCTTCCAGATGTGGTTGGGGTTTTTCTTCCACCACCTTATGCTGAATTTTTTTTTGTATTTGGGATAGTAATTTCTATAGGAAATGATTGTGAATCATTTTCTCATTTTTATTTCCATGTTTTTTTCTTCAAATTGAGAATTATATATTTCTAAACTTAATTAAAGAAAATTGTAAATACTTTCAATCTTGTCCTTACAGAGTCACAAAGAGTTTTGAGAAGGTATTTTGTCACTGGAAGAACTTGCAATTATTCTCCTTCAGTTTTGCAGAAAATTTTCTGAACCTTGAATATAGCACCATTTATCTTTCTGTCACAAGAGAGAGAAGCAGTCTCAAGTGCTGCTTATCTGTAGTTACAATCATAATCAGTAGCATTTTATCTCAAAGAAAATAGGTTTATATAGGGAAATTAAAATCTATGAAAGAAAGGAATATAAATATTGTATTTAAGAAACTGGATGATAATTCAGTAGTTTGGAAGAGGTCAACCATTTTTTTTTTCAGTAATACCTGAAAGATCACATGACCAAAAGTAGCATTGATGGTTCTCTTGTAAATGGGGACAAAATAATTACAGATACTTTGCTCTTTTTTTAAAATGGATTCTTGACCATGGTACAAAGTGATTTATGGGTATTTTTACAAATGTTTATTCGTTGGCTAAACTAGCAGTTATCTCAAATACAGGAAAAATAAAACACTTTCTCTTTTTATAGAATTTTTATCATTTGAAAAAAAATCTAAAACACAAACCCTTTGTGCAGAAAGATACATGAAGAACAAATAAGGTTGCACATTCAAAATCTGTGTTTAGTTAAGTATGATCATATATAATATTTCCATATAATTGTCAGTTCGAAAACTAGTAATCCTCAGAGCTCATAAATTGAGCCCAAGGAGTTCAAATTTAAAATGCTACTTGATCATGCAGCGGTGCTGAATTCTGTGAAAATAGTCAATCCTGCTTGATTCAGCTGCAAACATAAACATGGGACCCTGAATTGTCTCCTTATGCTTCAGCTGAGCATATCCCATACCTTCAGCAAATAGCTGAAGGTATGGGATGTCCTTTTAGAATCTGGGAAGTGCAGATGTGGGTAAAATTTTTAAAGCAGAGATTCTTTGATTGATAGTGTATCCTCTCACCCTAAGAAGGACTGGAACATAATAATAATAATAGTAACAATAACAATAATAATAATAATAGCAACTTCAGTTATTCTCAGAAAATTTTTTGGTCTCTATTCATTGTGCTGAAAAGCAAAAGTAAAATCTTGTCAGAAAAAGCAGATCAATCTAAATTCCATAGCCAAATAAAGAAAAGCCTGTTTTCCAATACAAAGATTTGAGTTCTAGCTGCGTTGCTGGGTTCCTCTATACCATGGTGAAGTCTGACAGGTTCAGCCTGCATTTTTCAGTGAGGACACCCTACAACTTTGCTTTGCCTGACTGACTTGGATGGAGTTCTTGCTCCTGCTTCTTCTCTTTTTCATTAGTTTGCAGCATTTTTCTCAACTACTATAAGTAAATTATCAGTTACTCTGTGACCATAGGAATTTAAGCCATTATGAAGCCTATTTCAGGATTGGGACTTGAATTTCTTTTCCCCCTTTTTTGGGTAGTGTTCCAGATGATTTATGAATGTCATTTAATTGCCTTATGTTGCAAAAATATGGAGAAGCCTGGATCCCAGCGGACAACAGTAGTACAGCTTTCATGATGCTGCATGACCCCAGTCTTCACTACTTTGATTAAACAGCAGGAAAGAAAACCTCCCTCATAGCTTTCAAAAAAAATTGCAGTACTTTTGTTCTTTTTGCTTTCGTTTGGCTTGCAAAAGTTACAGCTTTGGCTTCATAGCAACGACTATAATTACCCCTGCAAAAGGATTTCAATTATAGCACCCTTTTTTCAAACTATTGTAACTTTTTGGTAGGCTGCTGTTCAGGGAATTAAATTTTCCCCGAACAGGTGGGGTGGCTGTGAGATGTAGAGGAAATAAGATTTTCTTGTCCTTAGGTTTGGGCAAGGTTGGAAAAGTACATATTTGAATTGCTTTATTTTTTTTTTAATATCTTTTTTACATCTACACAGACAGTTTGCATTCAACATAATGTGTAAACACAACTAGTGAAGACAAAACTGGTCTTTCACAAGGAGAATATTTTAAAAGTTTGACAAATAAAAATACTTACTAGTAAGTTCATACTAATAAAATAAAGGTCTAAAAGGGCTTTGAGTGCTTTCAAGTGAAGGGCTTTTACAATCAGAGCCTGAAAAATGGCCTTTCTCTGACCAGCTGTTGCTAGGGGCTGACACCACACCATGAGGATGTCCTGGGGACAGTGTGCTGGGAAGAGACAGTGTGTATCTTCCTTGAAATGTGGCAGGAAGCTGCCATGCTGTTGGGTGATGTGTATGAAGGTGATGATGAAGAAATCACAGTAGGGTAAAATCTTGCAATCTTTAAATGGCACTTACAGTAAGCACCCATTCTATCGCAGTGGGGGGGAAAAAGAGGTTGTGAACACTGTAGTTTATAAAATATATATTTGAAAGGAAAAGTATCTGCAGAGAAAGCAAGAGTGGACATCTTGAAGGACAATTCCCAGGCAAGCTGTCCCTCTGCCCCTCACGAGGGGCTGTCTTCAAAACAGGGATTTACCTCAGTATGTGTAGCTCTTGTGGGGAAGCCGACTGCTCTGGTGAGGGCCGCAATGCAGTTCAGATGGCAGTACACACAGAGAACATGCTCTTGTGAAATCCCTCACTAATGTCCAGTGAAATGATTCATTAAATAAAATATGAATATCAATCTAATATTGATATTCAAGTCATAACAGACAAAACTCTCCAACAGTTAAAGTTAGAAAGTGATATGTTTATTATGGTACCGGGCAGCAAGTTTCCAAAGCAAGTTGCGAATCTCTAAAGCACTGACTTTCCTTATATTCACAAAGGTCTTACATATTCATCTAAGTCACCTGAGACGCCTATACATATGCATCACCTATCCCGCTCTGTATTAAAATGAGCTGAATGTTCATTACGGTTGCGCAGTTCTTCCTTTAATTTGGGTCGGTGGTCTCTTGAAGGTGAAGTCAGACGTCTTCCTCTTTACTTTGTCCCACTGCCAGGTCTTCCTGACCCTTGGTTATGATCCAGGCCTCGTCTCTTGGCTCCAACTATCTTGGAGGCCAGGTGTGTTCTTCAGTTCCTGCTCTTGTACAATGCTGAATGTCCTCCCTGTTGCTTCTAAGAACATAACTGAGTCGAATACATGATAGATTGTCTTAGCTCCAACTGCTTCAACTATACCTATATGCTAATAACTAAATCTTAGTTTCTTGCTTCTACCTTGCTAGCTACAACATCAACTTATAATTATTTTTAACCCTTGATTCAGAAGCCCCAAGGCCAAGCAAAAGTTCTAGTTTGAAGCTGAAGCTGAGAGCTAAATACCCAGCTCTACATCAGTGGGTCTAACTGGAAAGGAGAAGCGGCATATAGTGATGTTCGTGAGCTTTTATTGAGTCTGTGGTACATTTTTTTAAGGAATCTGTTTGGTTGAGTTTGTGGAGGGTGTTTATTCTTTTGTTTTTTTGTCTGCTTGGGTTTTCGTTTTGTTGGTTTTTTTGGTTTTTTTAATCCATATTGTCAAAGAAAGATTGTGAAGTGCCAGTAGGTGGTGAAAGAGGCAGATATCTTTAAACTGAGTCTTAACAAGACTGGGATTTGTTTTGACATTAATGAAAAAGAGTACACATACATCTTGGAATAAAAGGTGCATCTGGAAATACAAACCTGTCCTCCACCAGTGTTGCTTTGCAATGTCATCATTCCCAGTGCGTGCTCTATTGCTCATGGTGCACTGAATGTGAAGATGATGGTTTCCTACAAGTCCTACCTGGTGAACATGCCCTTTTCAATCCTGTGTAGCTTGGAAAGCCTGCCAAAATGTTAATCTGAGGTTTTTTGGCCTAAGTTGGAGTCTTTGGGTACTGCAAGGGAAGGATAACCACAACAAAAGTGAAACAAGATGGCTGTCAAGAGTGCTTCTTCTTAGAGAAACAGACTCCCATTTGTGTATTTCCTTTTCCCCCCACATGCACTTACCCATGAGGAAAAGGTCAGGTGAAAATTAAGGTGACCTATAGGTAGATAAAAAGGATTTATTTTTCGTGTAGCTGGAATTAGTTCTCATGATCTGTGTTCCATTCACAGTAGGCTGTAGCCCTACTTCAGATCTGCATGGTGCCTGGACAGTCTGCAGCAGGATTCCACACAGACTACTCTGAGGCTGCTCTTCAAGTTTGTTGAAAAAAAATGGGTTTGCTTTTCATGCTGAGTTTTCACATGCACTGTCTCCACTCATACCTTTGCTTTGTGTCTTGACAGATATTTGTACTGTATTAACAGAAAGAAGTGGATTTAAGAAAGCAAGGGTATGTTTTATACTTACTCCAGTTCAGAGACTGCTGATCTAGTTTTAGATTGCTTTATGTCTGACTTCTGAGAGAAAAGAAAGGTTGAATATATAAATTTTCCAACTAGCAGATGGGTAGAAAGTAAAGAGAGTTAAAAAAGTACCATGAGTTTTTAAGAATAACTTCCAAACCAAGAACACATAGCATCTTCCTTTTTTGGATTACAGGATATGCAGTCTATATCTGACTGCTTTGTATATAAATGACTCCTGACAGTGTTACTGTAAATGGCTGTGGAAGTGTTCTTCAGGCTGACAGAAAGCCAAGTGGTTCCATTAAGTAAGAAGTACCACAGAGTTTTTAAAGCAAAATTGTCTGCCTTCCCACAGCTGTCTTCATGCCTCTTTACAGCATACCTTATCAAGGCTGTCTTGGTTTGAAAAGACAGGTGTCTGCTAAGGAAGGCAGAAACCTCCCTTGGAATGGAAGGTGCAACCCCCTTCCCTCCAAATTATTATAATTTTGAAATCAAGGGGCTTTCAGGCACAGATGTGGGAAACAGGAATAACAGTTCTTTACTAATATTTATATATACACATATATATAAAACAAGGCAGGAAAAATACTGGTTTAAACTGACAGAGTCAGATACGACCTGACACCCTGATAGTCAGGGTAGCAGTGGCAGTCCCATAAGATGGTGGCTGCAGTCCTTCTGAAGTGATGGATGTGGTTCTGTTGAAGTGGTGATCCTGTAGAAAAAGTCTGGTCTTCCTCAGAAGGTCCAGTGGTAGATATGTAGCTCTTGTCCTCTGGAAATCCAGTGGGAAAAGCCTGCTTATGATTTTCAAAATCCCAGTTTATATCCAGGATGGAATGCCTGGTTCCTCCCTCTGGGTGGAGCATCTCACACTGGGATGGTGAATTTTGAGATAAGGCACTGATGGGCCATTAACAGGAGATAGTCCAGGGGTGAGTTATCTGTGAGTCGTGGGCAAGGCACTGATGGGTCCATTAACAGGAAATAGCCTTGAGGGAGAGAGGCAGGGAGCACTGTCCCACCTGGTTTTTCAACAGTTCATGAAGATGGTGATAGAATACATGCTTTTGGTTACGTCTTACTTTCCAACCCAGGACAAAGGCCTTCTACATGCAATTCCCTCTGGTGAGGTTTGCGAGATCTGAGCTGATGAACAAAGAGTGAGTTGAGGAGCTATGGGATCGACCAATCTAGGCCTTGCTCTGCTCTTAAAAGTATGCATATATTTGTACTCCCCAACAGTATATGAAGGTAGCAATATCATTTTGCCACCTTAAAATCATTGGATATTGTTGCTGGTTTTTATTCAAGGGGCAGTGATGAACACAGAGATTGGTCTGCGTGATAGAGAAACCTGTGCTCACAGGAGATGGCAGCAGGACTAGTTGCAAGGAAGTACCATAGATCACTGGAAGGACAGAAGTTCACTTTAAGAATATGCTAAAGGAGCTTGGTGACAAGCAGTGCTGTACGGAGGACCTTGAAAGTAGTTTCTTGATCTTTGTTACTGCTGTGTTCAGAGAACTGGGACTTTGCATGTACTCTTCATGAGACATCAGGTGTTCCTGATTGCAATTTCAGTCCTGGCTCATAACAGATATGAAACATAGTTTGGTTTTAGGAGTATTAGTTGGAAAAATATCCAGCCTTCATTTTCATTGTCTAAGATATTATCCCTTCCCATGTCATTCTTTTCAAATGGTCTGTAAGTTTATGTAGTGATGCATTTGGGGGTCTGTTTGTTACTGTACCATTTATTGTCGGTGAGGATTGCCCAAATCAGTTCCTAAGTAATACCTTGCATTCAGACCATACGTTATGTTTGTCTAGAGAGAAAGTAAATTTTAATTGTATGTATTTAATTTTTTGTGTTTATGTTTAAGAAACAGTTTTAAAGCAAGCCTAATGGGGCTAAGATAGAAGTTTGAAAATGGTTCCTAATTGAGTAGAGGCCTTTCAGAAATGTTCAGGTCTCATGTTTCTGTAATAAAGAGTGTGTTACAGTAAGGTGTAAAACACAGAAGAGAAGCAGAATATGTTCTAGTAAAGAAAAAAATTGGTATTTTTTAAACTGTTATACTTTTTATAGCTTTTTCCGGTCCCTCAAGGCTGGGGTAAGGCTCAGGATACAGCACAGGATTTTTCAGTATGTAGAAATGATCAGACCAAGGGCAGATTTTTGAAAACTGCATGCAAACTGCATCCGCATTCATGTAAAAACAAAATAATCACAGAATCACAGAATATGCTGAGCTGGAAGGAAACTGTCATGGTCGTAGCTCCCACTGTCAATCCGGAGTTCGTGGCGGCAGCAGCAGCAGCAGCAGCAGCAGCAGGAGCAGGAACAGCCAGGGCAGCAGCAGCCAGAGCAGGAACAGCCAAGGCAGCAGCAGCTAGAGCAGCCAGAGCAGCAGCAGCAGCAGGAACAGCCAGAGCAGCAGTCGCAGCACCAGCAGCGGCAGCAGGACGCTCCAGGAGGCTTGCTTTCTCTGCTTGGAGTCTAGGGTAGCCACACCAGTCTGGCTCCTTGTAGGTCACTGCGACAGTTTAATTTAGGATTAGGAGATGCATCTGTCTCTTCCTCGACTTGGGGTGTCCTTTAGATCTTCTGATTGTACATTGGCTCGATGTCTAAGCGGTTCATATTATATAAAAATTATCCCATGGTGCTAGGGTCTCTTCTATTTGCATACGCCAGCCTCTTCTGGACTTGGGCTCCGCCGGAGAGAGAAGAAAAAGGGGATGATTAGCAGAGGCTAGGCAGATAAGGACAGACAATTGGGATAATCAGTCTGGTGTTGACTCCTTTAACATTCTAATTGAGCAATGTCAGGGCTAGTTTCTTACACTAGGGACTGACAAAAGGAACATTGAAACCCAGGAATTCCTCTTGCAGTAAAAAGACAACGCCCAGGGTTACCTACTTGTTCTAATGGCCAGTTCAGCTGCAGAATTTGACCATGCTCTTTTCTGGTCATCTCTCTGTCCACTCCAGACTCCTACACGGCTTTGTCCCTCTGTGTGTAAACCTCTCTGCTCTCAGCTTGGTTTACTTCTAACAGTTTGATGCTGGTTTAAATGCCAAAGCACATGAAATCTAATTACTTATTTACTTATGCTGTAATAAAGCAGAGAAAGGGGGAAATTAAAACTTAAACTTAGGATTATTGAGGGAAATTGGAAAGAACTGTGAGGCAAAACAGGTTTTAACTTAAACAGTTGCTGTATAAAGAAAAGTCTATTGCTAACAAAATTAAAAGTAAAAAGAAATAGTAAGAAATTAAAGCAAAACCAGATTTCCCTCTCTTCCAGCGCCCCCCCTTTTACCCAACTCACACAAAGGATAACAAAACATGGAATTTTGCCAGTGCTACACTTCTTAAAAATTCTCTTTCTTATGCTTAAGGAAAAAGGTTCCTTCTGCTACGCCGTGGAATCTTTCACAACTCGGCGATCTGCCCTGTTAAACAAAAATACAATTTGCTGAAGTGAAAAAATGTCTCTTCCATGAAAATTTCACAGTCCCTTCATACTGTCAGCCATGGGCCACATAGGGTGTTTGTTGTTTAAGGATAGACTATTCCAGCCTGAAAGCAACGGCTCTCTTTCTTTATATCTTTAAAAAGCCTTCCACAGCTCCTAGGTGACCTGTTGTGGCCATCCTTTCTTTCTTCGCAGGGTGCATACAGAGTTCTCCTACCCCCATGTCTTTTAAAATGGATTAAAGAGGCAAAACCAGTCTCTGATATTACAGATTTTACCATAGCCTGCAAAAAGCATTTTTAAGCTTTGAGCTGGGTGTGCTTTGCCCTCTTTTCTTGCCACCATCTTTAGCTTCATCCCACGTAACTTACTTTTTTTCTCTCTGACCTTAGAATTTGAAGAGTTGATTTTCTTCGGGCTTTACATTGGAGAAAAGCCTCTTTCCCTTTATGCTGCTGGCTGCATGGTGTCTTCTTCAGTTCAGCATAAGTTGCTTTGGTTGCAGAGAGCTCTATCAGCTGCCACTGGGTCTGCGCGGGGCCACGTGAGGCAGGGAGAGAAGCCTGCCAGTCCCTAGAAGCCATGCTGGGGAGTCTTGGCTATGCAGCAGCTTATGGTTGTTTCTTAGCTGCCCACAGCTCTGAGATGGTTCTTTCTCCCTTGGCAACCTGGGGGCCCATGCCCCGGGGCCAGGGGAGGGGAGGCCCGGGCCACTCCAAGAGACTAAGCCTGGGCCCATTTCCCCCCACCTTCTTGCGGGAAAGCTGGAACAAAAAAGGGAAGTTCCTGCACTTCCACGTAGTTTAAATATGCAAAATCGCAAAAGCATCATTGGTCCAAAAGCCCACCCATCAACTCAGTTTCAACTCACTACAGAACCCAAAAGAATCATTGTGTCCGACTCCTGGCCTTGCACAGGACCATCCAAAGAGTCACACCGTGTGCCCAAGAGTGTAATCTAAAGGCTTCCTGAACTCTGTCAGGCTTGGTGCTCTGACCACTTCCCTGGGGAGCCCAGTCATTCTCTGGGGGAAGAACCTTTTTCTAATATCCAGCTGAAACTTCCCCTGACACAACTTCAGGTCACTCCCTTGGGTCCCGTCACTGGTCACCACAGAGAAGAGATCAGAGTCTGCCCCTTCTCTTCCCTTCATGAGGAAGTTGTAGACTTTGGTAGCTGTATGCAGGGTCAGTTGGAAGGATAATCATTTGATTTACATGTCAAAGCTGCACATTCATGTACGCAGAGAATGGAAATGGGCAGGTGCTAGTTAGGCAGGGATTTTCAGAGAAAACTGGTTTTGACCAGTTAACTCACTGTTTGGATGTGACAGTATTGAGGTTGAAGGTTGTCATCTGAGATATCAATATGAGAATTCATGGTGGCAGGAGTCATTATTTGAAGAGTACGGTAAATTTCTACCCATCAAGTTGGAGAGTTATAAAGGTGTTTTCTTTGACCAAGTGCTTTAAAAACAAGTATTAAAGGTGAAAGGAAGTGAAGGAGGTGTAAAATACCACTTTCAAAAGATGTAACCTTTTTGGTTGTGTCATATCACAGATGTGTTTCAGGATTGCATGGCTGCACTGATGTTCACCTGTGCTTTGCCTCTGAGGCAATGGTTTAATCAGTTGGGTATGCAGGTTTTCTTTTCTTGCAAAGAAAGATTTTAGTTTTTTTCAGGAGAAATGACTTCTGGACATTTTGAGTAATCCTGATTTTGTTTGAAAATCAGACAATTTTCCTCTCTTTGGGTTTCCAGAGAAGGAGATTAACAAATCTTCATGAGTGTTATTGTGAGTCTTACGGTAGTCATGGCTTCTTCTGGGTAGGCAATTTTCATTTCATATTCCATTTGCACTAGCCAAGAAAGTAAACTGGCAAACCTTCAGTATTTACATAATTTCATCTTTGCAAAGCAGATAACATTGTTTATGTTAAACATTGTGGTTCATGTAATATACATAGAATACCACAAATATCTCAATTACTATTTCCTAAAGCATTAAGGTGAAGCAACACTAAGTGTAACAGTCTTGCCCAAGGATTTGAAGTATTAGGAAAATATTTCATTCATCTACCACTAGCTGGGACTTGCTAGCAGTGAACAATTGTTACTTTAGGATCCTCTGGAAGATTCTTAATATATTTTTATGTTGTTTTGGTTGTTTGGGTGTTTAGATTTTTTTTTTTAATGCCCTTTCCAAGGAAAAGATGGGGCCCGTTGGTAAAAGGTAGATGTAAAGGTATGTCAGTGATTGAAACATGGACTTTGGCAGGTGCGTGCAAAGCCACTTTTATTGTACAAAGCACATCTTACATATTGTTCCAAACTAGCAGTTCAGCAGCTACCGACTTTAGCTTCTAGGATTACATCTTTAGCATCTCCAATGGCTACAGATTACAATTTCTTCGCCTAATCTCTTTTTGTCCTACATTTTGTCTCTCCTCCCGCTCTTTGTCTTGTCTCCTGCTCTTTGTTTTGCCCATGTCCAGATTTGGCACACCTGTCTCTCCCAAGGCCCCACGCCAACCAAAGCCATCAGACATGGTGACATTCTGAATCCCCACAAAGGTAGACCTTTTGACATGGAAAAATCAACTGAGGCTATTTCTACATAATGGAAAGGTTTTCCTCTCAGAGGCCTTGGAAAAACTTGTTGGAGGTGGATACCTACAACTGTAACATGAGCTTTATTTTTTCCTTTCTGTTTCCTTTTTAAATGTCATGTGCTGAGAGAAGCCTCTTCTTTACAGATGAGTAGTGCTAAAAACAGGTTTCTGTGGAGAGAGAATTCCAACCACTTTAAATAAAAAGAAAACCTAAAAATCCTTCCATATTTTTAACAAAATTGAACTAAGTAAGCCTTTTCTTTTCATCCTGTTACTTGTGATGACTCATTTTATTCTTCCTTGCCTGACTGAGGTATTTTTAAAAAGAATCAGATTACCTGTGGGCAGAGGTGAATGATTTCTGCCATCTGGATTTAAATATATACTCTGTTGTATGGAGCTTTTTACAGGACATTTTCCCATTCTTAGTAAAATGCTCTGTCTTTTGAGACACACTGTACCGGTAAGTCTAGTATATAAATTTGCCTTAATTCTGTCATTTGTAGGTATTTTCATGATTTCAGGTTATGGAGAATTCCAGTTGTCATGCTTGAAATCAGTCAGGATGGTGAGGAAGCTGAGGGTAGCTGTCTGGACACATGCATTTGTCTTGGGAGAGGAAAGAAAGTAGTGCAGTGCATTTTTAGAAAGCTTTCTCAACTCACATCTCTCCCTATGTTGTTCTCTAAGATGATAAAACATTTCTGATCTATTGTCTGGCTACTCCATGATTGCTGTAACAAGGCTATCAGTACTTGTTGGTCAGCAGCTCTACTTTGTCCCCTCAGAATGTGTGTGAGAGTCTTTTCTCTGTGATTATAGCCTTTCCAGAATAAAGTTGTGGTGCAATAATGAAATAAATCCTAGTAATAATACTGGCCCATGATTTGATTACGGTAATAAAATCATTCGTACATGGAGTCAAAAGTGCTTCATTAAATATTTACGCATTTTGTTAAGGAGGATGAGAATGTATTTATATTTTATGAAGTTTATTCTGTGCTTTTAATGCATTTGTAATTATGGATAACGTCAAATACTGTTTACCAGAAATAAACAGACTAAAATGGTCTGGAAACTTAAGAGTCCCAAAAACTTGCTGAAGAGCTCTCTGGCTCCCTATTGTAAACTTTTTTTAAATCTTGCCATGCAATGGAAATTTCAGGAAGCATTGAGAGCTTTAAAGTGTCAATATACCAAAGAAAGGTAGAAAAGCTGATATAAAGGGCTGTAGATTGACATCATAATATAAACAATATAATGGAAATGCAAATATGTCATACTTAAGAAATTAAAGTTAAAAAAACAGCTTGATTTAAAAAAGGAAAAAACCCCAAACCCTGAGTAATGAAATAATGAGTTTGATCAGTGAAGGTAGCTATGAAGATTGTAATAGAATTTTAGGGGCTTGCAATTTCACTTAATATTTTAGGCACTGTGATTTTAAAAAAGAGAAAACAAAGGATTGCACAACATTTGTACATATAAAAGTTAATGCTTGACAGACTGATGTAGAAAGGAGACATTAATGTAGGGTTATTAAGTGGGTTGCTTCTAATTATGTTCTTCAGAGATCAGTAGAAAGCTTAAAATTAGTTATTAAAGATCTGAAAATAAATACAAAACTACTTCCACATTTTGCAGATAATACAAAAATACTTGGTTAAAAGGGGAAGATAGGGACTTTTTTATGAAGTGCTTTGAATCAGCTACTATGCTGAGCCATTTAAGTAAAGTTTAGTTTAATCCAGCTAAGTGTGAAATCATTTCATCCAGGAACAAAGATTTGTGCATCCTGCCTATGAAGGGGGAGAAGGAGCTTTGTCTTGGTTTGAGACAATTCAAAGGAAAACACTCTCCTTAAAGGGTTCCAACAGTCCCTTTCCACCAATAGTAAATGAATACTAATAGATGAAAGTGGAAAAAAACCCAGTTTATTAACAAACAGAATGCCAACCTGGAGGGGGAAAAAAGTAAATGGCTGCTAGGGGAAAAAAGTAAATAACTGCTGGATAACAAACTGTTAGACCTCCCCAACCCACTGGAACAAAGAGAGACCCAAAATGCTGGATCTACCCATTCCCAATATAAGATGCAAGATTACGTCAGCTCTGTCTTGGGAAGGCAGGAGCTTCACAGAGCAGTTCCAGCAGCAGATAAAGACCCAATGGCTTGTCCAGCATCAACCTCCTCCCCAAGGTGAGGCACAGCACAGTGGGTGTGGCAGGTGAAGCGGCTGGGCTGGAGCCACTGCAGTTTCTTCCTCTCTCCAGCTTGGTGCGTTTAACAACAGCTTGGGTTGGAGTGGTGCGGCTCTGCTCCACTTCTGCAAGTGTGATGCCCCTGGTTTTTTTCAGGCAACTGTGGAATTCATCCTCAAGGCAGCTCAAAAATTGCTACTGCAGCGTCTCGGAGCCAAGGAGGAAAAACCAAAAAGGAAAGAGAAACCTTTGCCTAAGCAAGGATCAAGACCAGCATAAACACCACACGAATGCCCATGCACAAGCAACCTCCACCCAAACACACAAGCACACACATACATACATGAGGTCCCTGGCTGCAGGGTCTTAAGGATACAGTAACAATTTTGGGGCACAGATGATTATGGGATACAATAACATGATTAATCACCCCAGGAGAGGCTTGTCTTCTGCAAAGCGTGGTCCTTGAGAAAGATTTCAGGATCATAACAAGACCAACAATTGAACATGACTTCTCGGCATGATGGTTGGCAAAAGGAAGCAATGAGCTCTTTGTATATAAATACAGAGAGAATGGTGCCTTGGAGTGATTCTTCTTTTGTATAGATTGTTACTATGGCTGGGGGTAGAACTGTGTATTCACTGACAAGATGCTTCCTGTTTAGATGATGTTGTAAAAAACTACAAAACTTGTTCAAGTGTCCAAGGGAAGGCCTCACTTAGAAATCTGAACTAATCACAGTGTTTTTATTTTGATGAAGTCCAAGAGGTGCCTAAGTAGCTATTTATAATCCAGCAGAGAAAGGTGTGACAGAAACCTGTGACTGAAGTGTGATGTCATATGCATTTAAAGAAGCCAGATCCAAGACCTTTTAAATACAAGAGGGATTACTGTAGGACCTAATTACATGCATTCCTGGACAATACACTGTAGGTAAACAAATTATTTCATGTGATGGAAGAATAACAAATGAAATGTAATGTCTTGGATACACAAGAAGGTAGACTAAATGATACAGCCTACTATTGCCTCTTAGGATAATTTATTTTTAAGAAGGGAGAATTTAAAGACTATCAGCAGTACCACAATATTTGTTTCTAAGACTTTTCTGTTGATAAAATAGAGACAAACTATAGGAAAGCAACATCAGTTTCTCCGTACAGGAGTTTTGAAACAGTACCAAAGCAGAGAGATATGACAAAATCCAGCAGCCAGTGGGATAAAAAATGGCAGAATGTGGTTTGTGTCTGGGAGTGAAGATACAATTTTTGAACAAATAATACAGGAATTGAAATAAAGTTCAAAATATTGCAACTTGGTAGTGTCAGTTTGCATTCATTACCCTCATAGCACAGTTTGTAGTATGAAACATACTCCTGGTGTTACATGTCCAAGCCAAGGCAAAGCTCAGTTGGTGCTTGAACAGGCTGTGCAGGGAATCTGATACACACTTCAGATCTGTGATTCTTTTGTGAAAGACTGTGTCTACTATTGAAGCTCCCTACCCTGCTATTTTTCTTAATTATAACTAAGCATTTAGAGGTTGCTGATGGTTTCAGGATTTGGTATATGCTGCTTGTAGGGTCAAAGCTCTGTCATCCCAGCCTGTAGCCTTGATATCCTTGTCTTCTCCATCTCCCCTTCACTTTGTCTTTCCCAGTCTCTGAGTACCATGCTTCTGATGTGCTTGCAGCTCTCTGCAGTTACTTCTTACACTGTCTGATACTTTTCCTCCCATACACTTAATGTTCTCTGATCTGCTCTTCAGCACTTCATTCCAGTCAATTTGGAAATTAACAGACCATGGAAAAATATGTTCCAAAGTTCATTCAGTAGGAAAATTAAGGAAAGACTTCACTCCTGAAAATGAAATAATATCAGCTTTGACCTAGTTTGTAGCTAGGGCAAGCATATTTATTGTGGTTGATGCTGTTACCAAAGCTGCTTCCAATCCTAGTGCTGCTGAGCGCTCAGCCTTTGAAAACTTAGTTACCCAAGGGCAGTGTTGCTATGCTACATACACTCAAACTGGAGGGCAACAAAAGGCTCTTTTCCTTTTGAAGCTGGGTCTGCTGTGGTCAGTGTCAAAGGTATTTTCAGCATGATGCAACTGGTTCCAGTCATCTTATGCCTTAGACCTGAGAAGATGCCTCTCTCCACAGGATTGTATCTTGGTTTTTAATGGGTTGTTTTATACAGAGGAGGTCATTTTGTATCACAGCCCTTCACAAAATGTCTATATTGTGCTCAGAGTACCATGCAAATGATGATAATCAGGAGGAACCATTCTTCTGATACTTTCTCCTTATGACTCCCACTGGTTATAGCTTTCAGACCTCTCTTCAAGGATTTAGCTGTCAGGGCCTGCAGTTGAGAAGAGGCTAATTCTGCCCTTTCCCAGCTTTGCTGAAATCTCTTCTCTTGCCCCAAATCACAGCATATTCTGTTTATCCATTTAGAGTCACTGCATATCATCTAGAGTGGTCTTCCATGTAGGTCACAAACTTGTGTTGTTACCAAAATTTTACATGTGGAACAGAGAGATGGGGATTAGAAAAAGTGCTGCTGTTAGGATAAACTTGATCCATTGGATAATATATAAAATAATCAAAAGGACTCAAAGGAGAACATGTAATCAAATGAGTTGTGTAAAGCACAATCATGCTAGGTTAAAACCTTATTGCATTTCATGCAATATTGCTGTTGTAAAATACCAATTCTTCTATTCCCTGTGCATGAATCTCCAACATCAGAGTAGAATTCTCAACTTTGATCTGAGGAACTTGTTTGTACTATTTGTGGAAACATTTGCCATGTTCGTTGTTAAAGGCCATGGAACTTGAAGGCAAAGTTTTGGTTTTCCTTGGTTCCCCTGAGAAACACTTGTTCCTTCTGCTCTCATCTGTGGAAATAAACAGTCTCCCTTTGTAATTGTAAAATATCCTCTAGCCCATCCATCTGAGAGCTGGGCAGCTGTATTTGCTGATGTGGCTTCTAAGCCAGAAGCTCTTGCCTCTTCTTGAATGATCAATGAAATAAGGGGAAAAGCCTTATTGTTGAAAGGAATGGCAAGCTTTCTATTAATTTGTGATTTCAGCTGTAAATGGACTAAAATGGCAATAAGGTTTCTGAAATACTGATGTACTGATTCTTTCCTGTTTTTCCTTTTGGTCTTGTGTTAGTTGTGAGCAGAGGCTTAGAGTCTGAAGAGGGGAGGGTCTTAGCAAAATGGTGTTTGGATGATTAGAGGAGAATGGAAGAAAAGGAGAAAAGTGGTGGGGAGGAAGACGACATGGAGACTGGGAGTTATCAGAGTACTGATACAGAGGTATGTGCAGAACAGGAGAACTAGAGGCTAGCAAAATATCCTTGGCATCACGCATGCTATGTAATGGATAAGTTTCCTTTAACTCTTCTTCTCAATATTTCTTGGTTAATAATATCAATTCCTATTAGTTAGAGTGTTACAGAATAGTGAATGGGAATTTGTCATCCTTAGAGACAAATATTGCTTCCAGAATAATATCGTTCCCTCACCCTCTTCAGATATCACAGCTCTTACCTATACAGAAGCCATGGCATAGGGGAGTGTATAGCTCAACCTGTAGGTCTCAGTTTCAGAAGGCTTCTAGTAGATACCTAGGTTATGAAATGTGAATTGATACTAAACATAAAACTAGACATCACAGATGAGCTCTGTTCACATGAATTTAAAAATTCATGTGACAAAGCAGACAATCATAACTCTTTTTCCTTTTAGTTGTATTGATTTTAAATGCTGCTTTGAAGACGATTAGACAAATAAATACTACCTCCTGTTGAGTGAGGAGAGAGCCCTATTTCTAGGGCCTTCCACAAAACAATCAGAGTCCATGAGTTTCTCAGAAGGCTTATTTATTAATATCAAGAAAACCGAACAAATCTTTCTCCCTCCAGCAGATTCATCTGCAGGGAATGTCTGTCTGTGTCTGTTTGTCTGTGTCCCAGCCAGGAATCCACAACAAGACAGAAGGAAGACATTTCATTGGTCAAGGAAAGCATATTTACATTCTTTCATCCGAGCTTTCTCCTGGGGAGCTACAGAACTCCCCTTTGCAATGGTTTTCAGGACAAGTTAACAAAACTTGCATTTCTCCAGCCTTTCTCTGAAATTTCTCAAAAACCCACTGCCAAGTCACCACCACAACCTCCTCTGTTTAATAGCACAAGAATAGACTTGGGTCATGTTATTACAACCGTATTGGGTTTGCCTGGCTGGGTTTTGGTAGTATGGGGAATGCAGGAGTTCTTCCGTGAGGAGCTACTGGAAGCTTCCCTCATGTCCAGCAGAGTTAATTGGTTACAAGACAGACCTGCTGCTGGCCAAGGCCTAGCCAATCAGAGATGATGGTAATACCTCTGTGATAACATATTTAAGAAGAAAAAAAAAGTTATTGAGCAGATGTAATTGTGCTCAGAGAAGAGAGGAGTGAGAATATGATAGAGCAACAACTCTGCAGACACTGAGTTCAGTGGAGAAGGAGGGGCAGGAGGTGCTTCAGGCACTGAAGTTGAAATTCCCCTTCAGCTCCTGGTGAAGACCATGGTGAAGCATGAAGGACCATGAAGGGCCACAGGGATGCAGAGATCCCCCTGCAGCCCATGTAATAGACCCTGCCAGAGCAGGGGATGCCCAAAAGAAGGTTGTGATGCTGTGGGAAGCCTGTACTGCAGCAAGCTCATGGCAGGGACCCACAGACCATGGAAAGAAAAGCAAATTTTCGGTATGGCTTGTGACTCTGTAGGCTACCCATGCTGGAGCAGCTTGTTCTTGCAGGACTGCACCCCATGGAAGGAACCCATCCTAGTTCATGAAGAACTGTGGGAAGGACTCATGCTGCAGAAGTTCATGGAGAGCTGTCTTCTATGGAGGGGACCCCATGCTGGAGCAAGGGAAGGACTCCTCTACCTGAGTAGCAGTGGAAACAATCTGTAATGAACTGACCACAACCCCCATGCCCCATCTCCCTGTGTCACTCTGGTGGAGGAAGTAGAGCCTGGGAATGAGGGAGGCATGGGAGGAATATGTTTTTAAGATTTGTTTTATTTATTATTCTGCTCTGATTTTGGTTGGAAATAAGTTAATTTCCCTAAGTCAAGTCTGTTTTGCCCATGATGGTAATCAGTGACTCCTTATCCTTGGATTTCACTGGATGTCCTTGTCCTTATCTCAGCTGATGAACCTTTCATCATACTACTCCCCTGTCCAGCTGAGGAGGGTAGTGATAGAGCTTCTTTGGTGGGCACCTGTCATTCAGCCCACTCAAACCACTACAGCAACACTGCTCCCAGATTCCCACTGTGTGTTATCTATTCTCCTGTTACCAAAAGAAGGATTTATATTTTTGTGTGTAAATACCTCCAGATTTCATAAGTAGTCTGTTCTCATCTCAGTAGTTTGTAAATGAAAGTATAGAAACATCATTCTTCTCATGTACTTTGCCTCTCTCTGAGATGTATGCAAAGAGGAAACATGCTGAATAGTGTGTTGTTTTCTTTGCAAGAGTTCCAAGGACGTTTTCTATCACCTCTACTTTACTGAATTAACTGTCAGTAAAAATACTTGATGTTAACCTTCTTTCATGTCTAGCTATCCTCTTCTACTCAGGATGATTCTGCTTACTTTCAATCCTCCCAATGCTACTTTATTTTCCTGTGCATTTTTACAGGAAACTGGGCTTAACTAGAATGTTTCCTTGTTTCATACATGTATTTCTTATAAGAGCTGTATTGACGAAATGCTTTTTTAACAACAGCATTGAAAGAATCATGACAGCATATTGTCAGGCTTTCAATTCAAGAAAAAAAATGGTTAAAATAAAGTATCCATCAAAATATATTTTCCACTGCAACTGGGATGTTTAAGAGCCATCCAGCCTTTCTGTCCACTGCCTCTTGACTCTTCTAGCAGATCTTCAGTCACCTGGACTGTGGTATATGAAGGGGTGAGAGACACCAATAGAGATGCAGGTGAATCTAAGGTTTATTCAGAAGCATCAGTATATATATCTTTACTTCTAAGAGCTTTTTTGGTTACAATTTACAGGCATGATCACAGTCCTACAATAAATCTGTCTTCTTGACATTTTCCACTGTTCTCTCCAAGGCCATGTTAAAGGAGTGTGAAGACTGTGCGTGAAACATGTGTGTCTTGACATAAAAGTAGAAACTCATTTATTCAGTTCTATCTCAGGTGCATGCTGTGTCAGAGACCTTCCGCTGGTGCTGCTGCTGTCATTCTCTGTTTAACTCTTTCGTTACACCAACACCTGTTAACCCAACACTGGACCATTTGAGATACCAGGTGTGGGAAATCCAAATGCAGGAAGGCTTTTAATAAGGTGTGCGTGTGCTTGCTCATCAGGGCACTGTCGTTCCACTGCTTGTGTTAATTTGTCTAAAAAAGCACTATAGCTTTCATCATCACCTTGCATAATTGTGGAGTATGCATTCGTGTGACTGCCCGCTGGCTCTACAGTGAGAAAGGCTTTTCTTGCAGCATTCTTTATGTCACCAAGCACAATTCTAGATAGTGTTTCTGCCTGGTCCACAGCTTTATCATACGGATCATCACTAGCCAACTGAGCCAGTGTGTAACGAGCATAAGGAGTACCTTCATAATTGTCTATTAACTTGGCAAGAAGCCTTCTCCATTCTAAATCTCATAAAATGTATTGTGAATTGGTCAAAATCATAGAAGCTACATTTTTACAGTCTGCCGGAACCAGATCGTAGGAATTAAAAATGCTTTTCACCACATTGTTAAAATAGGGAGAGGAAAAGCCTCTGTCCTTCGCTGCCTGTGTAAGTTCTTTGATATCGTAATGTGATAAAGATTCATATTGTGGGTTACGATTATTTCTACTGTATCTCACAGGCATGACAAGGATTTGGTTAGTTGAAGGACCAAAACCCCTGCCCAGCCTGACATTCCGTTGTATTTCATTCCAATCCGGCAAACACAGTGGCTTATTTTCTAAATCTGCACATAGAAACAACCAGGGTTAGAACTAAAGTGACATCTGGACAGTTGGTACAGACTGATGCTTTTATCAAACTAATCCACTGCAATTCTAGGGAATGTAGCGGGATAATCTCATCCATAGATGTTTGACCTACTGATAATAAGGTAACCTGATGGATATGACATAGTTATACTTCTGGACAGTGTGAGAGAAAATGTGCCCCAGGACGCTGCCGTGGTACCTGCCAAGACAGTGTTAATTCTGGCAGTGGCCACAAGGTGCATAGCTGGAACCTGGAGGTTATTCTATACCAGCTCATGTAACTTTCCAGTAACAGGGAAAGGAATCCCTTTTCTGGGTCACATAGTGTGGCAGAGGGAGTGGTTGGGTGTTGTTGGGGGTTTTCCTCATGGTGAACATGTGAATAATTCGCCTCTTTCTTTTACGTATTCGTATTGTTGCTGCTACTGTTCATTGTCTTATTTCATTGCTGTTTCCAGTACACTGTTCTTACCTCAGCCTGTTTGTGCCTTCAATTCTCCTCTCCAGCCCACTGCAAGAGGAAGGAGAGGAAGAGGGGAGTAAGCAAGCAGTGCATGGTTTGAAGTCAATCAGTGGGAACATTAAATTGGGGAATACCATTCTTAAACCACCACAGACTTGTATGCATGATGGGATGGGGAATCCTATTTCAATTCATATAAATCTCTCTTAGCTGGTTATTTTCCCTGAGAAGTGGCAAGCACCTTCAAAAGGGAGCAGGCATTTAGTCAGCTACTTTGCGGGATGGTCCGTGGGAAACACTGAAGAGAAGAAAATGTGTTTCCTTCTCCTGTGTCCTACACAGAGATTCTGGGAGAAGACTTTGGATTACTTCGCTGTTGGCTCTTGAAATGTTCCCATGTGCTTCTGCCATATTTCTTTCAAGAGAAAGAATCTCATGATTCTCTACCATGAGAAGAATAGAATGAAGCAAGGATGTCTGCTTTCTCTTACAGAGTAGGTCAGGGGTTTACTAGTGGTTGGGAAGAAGCAGATAAAACTCAGGCAAAGACTGGCGGGTACAATGTCATTCAGTGTCAATCTAACAGCAGTCATCAGCTACTGAGCTGCATCATGCTGTCAGTCTGAGCTACTGCACACAACCAAAGGGGCATAGGACAGAGAGGAGGGCTTCTGACCACCCCTGTGTGCTATGGCCTCAGGAAGGGGCTGGGAGAGTCTTCACCCCATTCCTTGGCTCTGAGGACAGCTTGTGTGGGAGATTTTGCACTAGAAATCTCTTAGATGACACATACACACAGTTGGTTTTATCCAGATATATATGGGAAGAAAGCAAGAGAGTGAACAAGCGAATACAGTATAGGAGGAAAGCAAGAGAGTGAACAAGAAAATACAGTATATGAAATCTGAAATTAACCATAAAGTTAACAATACTTTCCCAGGTCCATTGGTGCATTGCTCTTTTAACAGATTTGTTACCATATATGATAATTCAGGGGCCAAGGATCTTAAACTCCTTCTCCTCTAACAGCTTTATACACAGTCCCCCTGTGTTTGACTTCTCAGTCAGAGTTGAAGGGAAATGCTATATAAAAGGAAACAGGTAGTTGAACTAGCACTCTGCACTCAGTGCAGTTTAATACATCTTTAAAGGAAATACCTTTAAAGCTTTGTTTTGGTAAAACATTGTATCAGCAAAATAGGAAATGTGGAAACTCCACTGAAAAGAAAAAGAGTATATGATAAGCTACATTTGTGCAGGAAGAGTATGGATTTAATTATTGTCTGTATTTTATATAATATTCCCTTCTAAGATAGATTATATTTTCATAAAGAGAATAAAATAAATAAAAGTTTGAATTGTTATCCCTGTTCCTCCTTCTTAAGTTCTGTTTGCTCACCTAAGTTCACATCTTCATTTCATAAATACCCATCAACTCCTGGGCTTTCTACGGGTTTGTATTTTTGTATTGTTGGTATTGCAGGTGTCTTGTCTTATATTGCAGGTTGGTTGTGCTGTGCCTGGTACCAGGAAAAAACTGGACATTTTAACCCAGCAGGCCTGTTTTCTTCAAAGGGGAGCAACGTGATTTTAGATAGTCAAGGAGTTTTCTGTATTTTTCATCTAAAAAACCCCAATATAAAGTGAAACTATAAAAGTGAACTATAAAAGAGAGAAAGGGAGTGGGTAATAAAAACATAACTGACAACAGTAGGTCAAATAAAAGATCTGACATTCAAATGTATGAAAAGAACATGAAACTATATTGTCATAATTCATTTTAGTCCAAAGGTGAAAAATCAAAATCTGAGATCACAAATAAATAATATCAAAATTGGATGGTAGGCACTAACTTTACTTACTGATTACCATGAAAGGATTATCCATAGTATATTATTGCTAAGCCTTTGTAACCTGTGACATAGAATATTTGTACTATTGATTGCAATCTTTCCTGTGCCCACATCAGTAATACCTTTATCAGTCACCAGCTGATAGCAAGAATCCAGATGCACAGGGATGGTGAGCACGTAGACTCACAGTGAGACTATACTCAGCTTGGGTTTTGACTTCCATCTCTTCATTCGGTGTCTCAGGGTGTTCTCTCATAGCATACAGGCTCCCGGGTGCCTGGTGTTTATTTCACTAGATTTAGGATTTGGTGTTTTCTTTCCGAGGACATCTTTTCACTTTACAGTGTACGTGCCAAGAGGAGTTGCTGACCTAATGGAAACATTTCTGTGCTGGAGTAAAGCATTTAGGAAGAGGATAAAGAACGCACTCCCATTCATTCGAACACTAACCCTAAATAACATTAGGGCATGTGACACCCTGCAAATACTTTCCTTTTTTTTCTCCTGTTCTAAACTTTGAGATTCTTCAGAAGTCTTGTAAAAAAGTGTAGCAACAAAGACTATTCACCTACTTGTTGAATTGTAGCTGTCACGAGATCTTAGAACAGTAGCATGTATGATTGAAACATCATGCCTCTGATTGCCTTCAGATACTATTAATTTGACAAAAAATTCACCAGTAACTGTGTAAATGAACTTTTACCAAGTAAACTTTTAGTTTTGTTTCTTCTCTGGAAAAGAGTTTGGAGTTGATTTTTTTCCCTTCTTAACTACAGTAACATCTTAAAAAAGGTAGGTTTTAAAAAATCCCCAACTTGTGTGTGGAATGGAAACTAGATCTTTTCTAGCTGCTTTTGTCATGACCATGTTTTGAATGCCTTTGCAGTGGGGAGACATCAACTCTAAAATTATGCCAGTCTGAAATATCTTAATAAAAGTCTAGAATACCTTTATCAAAGTAAGCAGGGTACAGAGGAAAGCTCTTGAGAGGACAAAGGTTGTTATTCTTTTGCATAGTAGGAGACTGAAAGTATTAACTTGCACTGGGACTTGACACTGAGGTATCTAAACTTGGAGTTGGTAAGTGATGCAGGGAACAGGATAAGGAAACTAAGTTGCTCCTTATTCATTTTCAGGTACTCGAATGTCATGTACGCATTCTTTTATTTTAAATGAATGAAAATCTGTCTTCCAGTTAAAAGCCAATTTGTCTAATATTCTTAATGAATTGCATGGCTTTTAAACCTTGTATGACTCACAGTTTAGAGAATGAGACTGAGATAACTGGAGAAGATAGTTCATTTTAAAGTCAAGCATTGTCATCTTACTGGCATAAGATATAATGTATATTTATTAAGACCTACAGCAGTGATTTAATTTGATAGATTGTGGCAGTATTGGCTTTTGTTTCTAAAGGCTGGTGGACATTTGAGTAATTTTTGAGATCGCTGATCAGGAAACTGTTTATCTCTTGACAATGAGTTGAGGATTAATGTGGTAGTGACCTGTGAGCTGATTGAAGTTGTGCACTGGATTAGCATTAGCACAGTGTCTTTCATACATTTTGCAGCATTAATATGTTATCTGTTAAATGGGAATTGTCAAATTTATTCTGTGTATTTAAGCTTGTAAAAATTTCTAGTCAGTTATTAGTGCTTGCTATTTAGGACCTGAAATAAATACTTTTAGACTAAAAGTTTCAAGTCAAATATTTTAGAAAACAGATTCTGGAATTCATTCTCTGTCATTTAACTAAACAGAACTTGACTCTCAGCAGTACTGAAAAGCTGTGCTGAATTCAGTAAAAGCTCTGAAATTCATGCATGGGTTCAAATCCTAAGGATCAAGTCAGAGGGAGTAGAAAAAAGGCCGGACAGATCAGAGAACTTTCCCACAGAGAAAGAAAAGAGAAACTCCAGAAAGACATGAACAAGAACAAAAGCACCAAGCAACTGTAGAAGTCATCCTGATGATTCTGAAGAATCCTGAATACCTGATCTGATTATCCTGAATTCTGAATAATCCTGAAGAATGTGTATTTCTTCAGATGATGCTGCTGAAAATTAGTTCATATTCATTCCTTTAAAGGGCCATGTTTCATCCTTTATTCCTGCTATGGATTGTGGGGATTATTTACATCTCACTTTATTTCTCAGCCTATTGGCCATAATTAAAGATGGAATTTGGCACTCTCCAGAGTCCTTGCTGGAGACTTTCACCTTGTAGAAGAAAGGAGATTAAATGTGATGATTTATTGAACTCTTTTACAGTCCCCTGAGTGTACTGTGGCACTGAGCCAAAAGAAAGATGAAATTATACCCAGTCTGGCAACCACTTGCACCATGAGTAGAATAAATCCTGTCCCTTGACTAAAACTCTGTCTTGTTCCAGCCAAATTTGCTTGAAATCCTGATGTGTGTGGGCTCTTGGTAGCTTAAAGTTAAGGTTATGGAAAGCAGTGGCTGCCTGCCAAGGCAATGTGCCTTTAGGATGTTGGACTCAGTATTTGTGTGTTGTCTTGATATACCTTAGGCCTATGAAAAGTGCCAAAAATTATTTCTTACGGTTATCACACTCCATCTTCAAGAGGGAATTGGAAATGATGTGTAGAATCACAGATGTGACTTTTGATCACTGCTCTTTGGTTACTTTTATTTTAGGACTTTTTGGTACTAAAGTCAAACATAGTTATAAATCTGGCAGAGGCTTTGCTTTCTTGCTTTCTTCTCCTCTGCTAAGTCAGAGAAAAAAAAAAAGAAGAAATACGTGGCCATGTACAGTTACTACCACAACATCCAAAAATTTCTTTGAGGTGATTGTTCTGTGAGAGGAGATAACAAGCCTTTGTTATCACATTTGCGAGGGTAAGCTTTCAGGACCATGATGTGTCTTGAAACATTTCTAGGTGCCTTACTGCTTTTGTAGATGCTCTTAGAAGTATGTTCTTTTTTGACTATGAGTTCTTTGTCTTTGCTAAGTACTAATGAGGGATCCTGTAATACTCTCGATAAAAACTCAGCATATTCATACCAAAGCATCTTTGTCTTAAACTTAGAGTGATGTCATGCAATGTGCCTCACAGGAAAAGAGAAAAGATCCTGACAAAAGGATGCAGCTGGCTAGGTCTGTTTCCATTGCAGAAAGGGAGACTGGCAGAAGGGTAATTTACTGGGACTAAATGTATTAATTTCTGCAAAAGCCTTGTTGCAAAAATTTCTGATGTCCAGAATGAAGTCTGGTCTGAAAGAGGGAGAAGGGAGAAAACCCTACCCCCCCAGAGAAACCACTTGTAAGATGGCTGATGGCAAACCCAACTTCAGGACCCCAGTTCCAATTCAGGCATGGTGAAAACTTGCACCTGTTCAGTGACTCCTGTCTGTACAGATTGGGTATTTATTGCTATTAATGACTGAACCCTAGTTGCACAGTTGTTTCTGCTCATAATTTGAACTCCTTCTATATTATACTCATTGTAGTGTCCTTCAAGCATTTTTTTCAATTACTGAAGCTGTGCTGTCTGTATGCTATGATTTGCCAGGTTTGTTTTTCCAGGGCTCTGAAATGTCTTTAGCCTACACCACTTCCTCAGCATAGCAGCCTTGTGGTGTCAAATGGTGATTACATGTAAAACTGCTTCTGGAAATCAAGTCCCTTGACAAATAGAGTATATTAGGGTTGTGCAATTTATAAAAAAAATGTATAGTTTCCTTGACTTGAAGGATTTTTCAGTCTATCTCAAACCTGATTCTCATTGAACCTTTTGACTTCCTCTTACAAATCATGAATTCTTAAAAGCAATTTGTGGGCTGTGTCATCAATATATGATTCAAAACAGGAAGCAATACATTTGGGTAGACTGAAAGAGAAAGTCACTAGTCCTATTTCCAGCCTAAAGTAGTACTTCTTCAGATTGTGCTTGGCCAAATATTAAATATTCTCTTTATGTGCTCACATCCCAGACAGTCTAGGGTGTACCTGTGAGACAAAACGGTCTTGTTTCTGTTTTACTGAGGACAAATACCACAGACTGTTGCCTTCATTTTTGAAGGGAATGAGCAGAAACGACTGAACATGTGGCAAAATTAATCACTGGGTAGCATTCATAATTTTATCCTTACTTGAAGATAAATGGGTATGTGAAATGTATTTCCCAGGACTGTGGTGATGGAGAAGTCACAATTTCACTACTAAAATGAAGTAGAACATCAGCAAACAATAAAGGCACACTCCAACATTCATCAAAGGCAGTAGGAAACTTACCTTTTGACTTTAAAGGGCATTGGACTGAACCCTGCAAGACCATATTAAAACAATTAGAAGTGATGACGTACTTATTTTTGCCACACTGCAGGAATAAAGTTACAAAAATGATAGGTGGATTTTAATTTAACCAACTACATACATTTTTACTTTTCTGTGTTTACATAGTTGGTTCCATACAGTTGGATTAGGTGATGATTTGCCTGATGATTTGTGTTTGACTGTTGCTGCATGGCATGCTCTTTTACAGTCTTGTTTCTTTGTTTATGAAGTGTTCTTGCAGGCTGATACAATCCTCACATAAGTTAATACACTTGATTTTCTGTGAGAGCAAAGCTAGCAGCTTCTGTGAGTTGTAGTGTTGTTTAGTAGTCTCAGTATGGTACAATTCCTACCCTGGGGGTGGGAGTGAGGAAGGGGCTGCAGGCATGGTGTCTCTTCTGCTGAGAGGACTAACAGTGTTGCAGATCACGCATAGTCCTTTCTATGGGACTGGGAAGAGATCAAGCTGTCACCACTGCTGCTACATCTGTTTTTGATCAGTGTTCTTTACCAAGAAAGCACAAATCGCTCCAAGCAATGTACAGGGTACTGGCAAACATTGGTATTAGGGTAGGGAATTTAAGGGCTGGCTGAAGGTGCAGGAGGGTAAGTATCATTCAGCCTGCTATCTGCTATTATTCATCCAACTAACCGATGATTTTGGTTAGCCACTAATCTTTTACTTCAGAGATCTATAGACAGTCAACATATTGGAGAGAGCAAACGGTTGTCTTGAAACAGATGAAACAGGGTGGTCTGAAAGTCAGTTGGTACCCAGGTTTCCCACATCTGGAAGGTATAATTTTAATGGCATTGCATATCAATTGCTTCTTGTGGTTGGGGGGCTGTGTTCAGAGAAACCCACTTACCAGTGCAAGGCAAAGTTGTGAGCTGGCCCATTTGAAGGTTTGATTTGCTTACTTATGGGATTTATTTATTGCCTCAATTTCATCTGCGGTGAATTCATGCTACGTTCTTTAAGTAACTAAAATTTAAGAGGAATGCTTGCCTATGAATATGTAGAGCATTTGCACTTAGATTTTCTGGTACATTGGAAGTCCAATCCAAAATGTGTGAACAGAGCACAATGAGCACTTTGTCCTGGCACAGCAGTCTGGATTTAGGCATTGCATATTGTGACAAATGGTATGAATTTTGTGGCTTGGGCTCCAGCAACAAAAAAAGACAATCCTTTTGTCCCATCAGCCAAATAAATATGGCACCATTTTGTACATCTGGTATGAAGCCTACAATAAGCAAATAAAGAAACGGAAAAACTTGCTTCTTTTACAAACTGAAAATGTTACTGTGCTGAGGGTGGGGGCAACTGTATATCTCATTTTGAGAAACATACTGGAAGATAGATTTCCTTGCCCCTGCATGTCTCTAATCCTATTTATACCCACATTAGTACCTTTATTCATCCATTCATTTCACTGATATTGCAAAACAAGGGGAGATGGAGTTTTCTGTTCTTTTAATGAGTGGAGGTGATCTCAGTCAAAGTCTCGGATTTAGAAACCCCAGAGATTAAGATTTTTGCTCTTTGCTTCTGCAGGAATAATTTAATTGCTTTCTAGTTTATTTTATTTTATTTTTTAAGAAAATATTTATATTGAAAACCACTTGATTTATAGGTGGGCAAAATACTCCCCTGCTTCTGTATATTGAAGAGTAGGTCCCAAAAGAATAACTTTAAAGAATTGTTTTTTAAAACTTCTGACTTGTTCATTGTAATGTGCTTATTCCTGTTTGACCTGGAGAAAGATAAAGGAAGCAAAGAAACTGGTCTGCAGTGTTGAATCTGGTTTAATTGCATATTTAATTAAATGATCTAGTTTAATTGAATGTATAATTGTTGTAGATAGAAACTTGATTGGCTATATGCATAGGTGAAATATCTATTTGGTTTCTTGTACAGAAAAGAGTCAAGGACGTCATCTCTCCAATTGTATTTGAAGCTTCATACAGCCTTGGGGAGCATGTGATAGAAAGAGGAAAAGAGGACAAGGAACTACCTGCTCTGAAGCCCATTCTTCGCTGGAAGAAAGGACAAAAGATAGCAGAAAGGAATCAGGTCAGATTTGAAATACATTATTTCCCAAGAAGGCCTATGGCTGAACTGACAGAAGGCCTGTGTCTGGCTCTAAAAGCACATTGGCAAACTCTGGGTTGCATGCACACAGTGGCCTTTTTGTACAATCTCTGCTGTTAACTTCAGTGCTGCTCTGTGACATAGTAAGGACTTGTGCCTCCAAGGACAGCACAAAGTGAGGTCACTTTCTTGTTTCAGAGTGTTTGTGCTGGGAAGGGAAAGATGTGAAAGATCCTCTTCCTTCTGGCTCTTTACTTAATATAGGAGGTTCTTGTGAAAGGTTTGGTCCTGGCCTTCTTTCTAGGTTAAGCCTTTTTTAGTACAGAAGGGGACATGGGAACTGTCTCAGGGGAGAACTGCGGGCAGAATAACAAAAAAATTGCCTGGCTCAACTGTCCTCTTCTCTTGAGGACTTCACATATCCCGTTACATGGCAAGGGAAACCTGCTCCTGCTGTTGTTCTGGGATACATCATGATAAAATTGGATGGTTTTATTTCAGAGAAAGTAAAGTGTAGGTGAAGCCATGATTAGGATCCTATTTTGCTCCACTGCAATGCAGAGAAACCCTTCTATCTTTAATTTTGGTAAGAGTAAGAGAATTCCCTTAATGGTGAAACAATCCCCATTTAAAGAGTAAATATATTAGTATTATTAGTATTATTATATTTCTTTGTCTCCCCATTTGTCAGAGATTGTTCCCTAAGGAACTAAAATGTATGTGTTTATCCTACCACTCTTGCTTGCCTGTCTTGATATCACTAGCATCTTTGGAAAATGCAGGCAAATGTGAGATTTTGACAGAAGTGATCAAGACAATGCTTATGAAAGTAATAAACATTTTCAGGGTTCATGAAGAAGGTCCTCATGTTGAGGAAAGAGACTCTGCTAGTGATCTTTTAAGTGTAGTCCTTGTAGATGCAGAACAGTCTGCCAAGGAAGGAGCCTGCAGGACAATTCAGCCTTCCACTGAGCATCCAGCATGAGCTCCAGCACTGGAGCATCCAGCCATGAATTCAAGGCTACTCAGTGAAATCAAACTTCTTCTGTGGCATGCAAAGCTTCTTGTATGTCAGAATTGCAGGGTAATTTACACTGGAAGGGTCTTTTGTAGATCTAGTTCCTTGCTTAAAGTAGGACTAACTTAAAAGCTAGATTAGTTACTCAGGGTTATATCCATTCAAGTTCTTTTTTCCAAAGGATGCTCACAGAGTTATGAGCTGCCATTGCTTGTGGGTATGAAACTGCTCTCCCCTCCCCTCCCTGCCCCTCCCCTCCTTGCCATTTTTTTAGCTATGAAAAATCTGTCTGGAGTAAATACTTAGATCTGGTGTTTAACCTTAAGAAGTTCATTTTCAATTGACATGACAGCATCATCGTCTGTAGCATTACTTCCTGATTCTGCTCATAAGGTCCCTGAATACGACTTCAAAAAATAGTAACTAAATTGTTTTATTTGCTTCATTGTATAACCAAGTGCTTTGAACTGGTTGGTTATAACTAGCTGGTTATAATCCTCATACTTTAGAGTAATGAATTTTTATTCAAGTATGCTTTATTTTTATAAATTTATGAACAAAAGATGCATTCAAGGATTACTTATTTTTATGAAGAGGGATTTTGGGGTTGTTGTGTATATAAATTTTGTATTGTTGCAACACTATGATGGAAATTTGTGGAGAACTTTGGAACTTGCACACTCTGCTGTAAACCTGAATGTTACATGAACAAAGCCGCTTGTATGCTTTACTAATAGGCTTAAACTCAAAAGGTCACATCTTGCCCTGCAGGCAAGTCTTGGATCAATGCTAAAATAGCTAAATGCTGAGGTTATAGAGCAGGGACAAAAATATGTTGGGAATTTCTCTGACTTGTTTTCTTTTGCAGTTTGGATGGGAGGGAACCAGTTTAACAATCCCTTTTCATTCCTTTCCCAGATGTTCACTTAGCTTACTAAAAAAAGGATTTTGACACTGGGTGAGCTGGCAAGTGTGCTTTCAGCTATGGAAGTGATAAGAGCTTCAGAGTTAGTGTGGCAGCGTGGTGACAAAGCCCTGATGGAGTAGCCTCGGGGCATGGTGCTGATGTCCTCAAATACTTAAGTTCATGGGAAAACTGGGACGTAGCATTCTCTTTTAGCCGTCTTGTTATCTTGTAAGTAAAAATTGTTTTAAAAGGCCAAGAGGGACAGCAGGAACCAAAGTTAATATAATAAAGGATTTATATTTTCAAAGAATCTAATGATTATGGAGAAACCTTACTTTTCAGAAGTGCAATTCAAGAATCTGGTGTTTTCTGCTTTCAGAAGATACAACATGGGTGAGGTCAGGTAGATAAAATTAGTCTTAATGCTAGTAGTAATGTCATTAAATATAGCTAGTTGTGTGTTGTTTTCAAAAGCCCTAGATCTTGTTGATCCATTAAGAAGTGACATTCCATTAGCCTTTTGTTGCCTCCCAAATCCAGTGTCCACCTTCATCCACAGGAAAAAGCTAGTAAGTCTTCTTGCTACAGGGAAATTATTGTGTGTTTAGAACTTGGTTTGGCTTAGTTCTTTGTAAATGGTTTGTACTATAACATTTCTTTTTGTATACCCACTGTATAAATACATGTCAACCAAGAAGGAGAAAGCTCTCCTGCCAAATACAGTGAGGATTTGTTCTTAGAAGTATCCAGTAATGTATCTTAGAGTTCAAAATGTGATAGGCTAGAATTCTGCCTGTTCTAAATACTGTAATAAAATCATCAGCTATTATGTGGATGGAGATACCATTTTGTTTTAGGAAAATATTCTCGGTAGATTTAGTTGTGTCACTGTCTTCAGGACTTTGTGAGTGCCAAAACTGTTAGTTAAAAGAAGAGACAGAAAATGTCTACAACCTTCTCTTCCTACTGTGCCACTGACTTGCAGTGAAAATTTGTGTCCACTGTTGCACTCCTGAGTAAATGAGACTGCATGTTTCTTGGATGAATGTCACCATTTTAAAGCAGAGGTCTGTTTCTTTGAAATACTGAAGTTTGAAAAGCTGGTTAAATAAATAAATTAGCTTGGCTGGCAGGCATGAGAGAATATAGAAGGATTTTCATGGAGCTGATTTATGAACACATCTAGTGATTTTTGGTTTGCTGCACAAATAATGCCATCCTATATTTTAAAACATGCACATGTACCTCAGTCTCATACTGAGAACAAAGAAATGACAGATCTGGACAGGATGAAATGCAGTGTCTGTATACACAGCATGGTCCACTTTTGTCAGTGGTGTCTTCTTCAGAACAGAGATCCCTGTGTGCCTTCTTGAGTCAGGTTATGTCACGGTCTGCAAGCTGAGCTGTGCCCACGACAGTTCTTGGCATTGGAATGACACCTTTGTTCTGCAAAGCTGTTGGAATGGCTCTTGGATGATTTTAACCTATCCCAACTACTGCAGACCATTCCTAGGCATGCATCAGGAGTTAGGATGCTCCTGTTTTGGAGGCCAGGGCAATTCAATTTAGTGGTGCAGCTGAATCCTGAGTAACTTAATACAGCTGTCCGTAGTTGGGTAGGTCGTACATTTGAAGATTAATTGATTTACACTGAGGCACGTTGGAAGTCCTTGGGAGACTGCAGGGATCAGTCTAATTGCCATGTTCCATATGAAATATCTTGCCATAAAACTCCTTCCTCCTTGGCAGGACAAGATCCCAAATGATATTTTGCATTTATTCTTGCAGAGATCCACCATGGGCTACCCTTCCTGCCTAACTGCAATTGTTTGGTTGGAGTGGGATTGCTAGAGGTGGTTTATATTTGTCCCTCTGCCATCCCTTCGGTAGTGTCTCTTTTGCTCCCGATGGATTTAGTCAGCTGAAAAAGGGAACAAATTGTTACATTTGTCTTAGATGGCTTGACAAGTGGCAACGTGTTAGTCATGAGCCAGCCCAGAGTCTTCCACTCAGTGAAATGGATGAACTCCCCTGCAGTTTCACTCAGTTGGAGAAGTTTGGTTTACAATCTTCCCCGACCTGTAGCACTGTTCTGACCAAGGTGCAGGACCAGCACTTGATCTTGTTAAACCTCATGCCATTGGCCTTGGCCCATCAACCCAGCCTGTCCAGATCCATATGCAGAGCCCTCCTACCCTCTAGCAGATCAACACTCCCTCCCAACCTGGTGTTGTCCACAAACTTACTGAGGGGTTCACTCGATCCCCTTGTCCAGATCATCAATAACTATGTTTACAGGATTGGTCCCAATAGTGGAGACCTGGGGGACACTATTAGTTACTGGCCACCAACTAGAGGCAGTACCATTCACCACCACTCTCTGGGCCCAGCCATCCAGCCAGTTCTTAACCCAGGAAAGTGTGCACTTGTCCAAGCCATGGACTGCCAGCTTCTCCAGGAAAACGTTGTGGGAGGCAGTGTTTGCTGAAGTCCAGGTAGACAACATCCACAGCCTTCCCCTCATCCAGCAGGTGGGTCACCTGATCATAGAAGGAGATCAGGTTGGTTAGGCAGGGCCTGCCTCTCCTAAATCCATGCTGGCTGGGCCTGATCCCCTGATAGTCCTGTATATGCCACGTGATCACACTCAAGATGAACTGTTCCATAACGTTGATGGGCACTGAGGTCAGGTTGACAGGCTTGTAGTTTCCCATATACCCCTTTTAAGCCCTTCTGATGGATGGGTATCATACTGCCCAGCTTGCAGTCATCTGGGACCTCTCCAGTTAGCCAAGACTGATGATAAATTATGGAGAGCAGCTTAGTGGTCTCTTCTGGCAGCTCCCTCATTACTCTGGGATTGATTCCATCTGGTCCCATAGACTTGTGAGCATGGAAGTGGCTTAGCAGGTTGCCAACTGCTTCCTCCTGGATTACAGGGGATCAATTCTGCTCCCTGTCTCTGCCTACCAGCTTAGGGAGCTGCTTGCCATGAGGATAACCAGTCTTACTGTTAAAGAATGATGCAAAGAAGGCGTTAGGTACCTCAGCCTTTTCCTTATCCTTGGTGACTATGATCCCCTTGCATCCAATAAAGAATGGTGCTTCTCACTGACCCTCCTTTTGTTGTTCATGTATTTATAAAAACATTTCTATTATCTTTTATGGCAGTGGCCAGATAAAGTTCTAGCTGGGCTTTCACCTTTCTATTTTTTTTTCTACATGACATAAGGACATTCATGTACCCTTCCATGAGTTGACTGCCACTTCTTTCATTCATGTACCCTTCCATGAGTTGACTGCCACTTCTTTCAAAGCTCATAAACTTTTGAAAGACAGGGAGTGAAAGCTCCCTGTTCATCAGCCATGCTGGTCTTCTTCCCCAGTTCATCTTTGGGCACATAAGGAAGGCTTTTTCCTCTTCACCTTTAAGACTTCCATCTTAAAGTGTGTCCAGCTTCCCTGGACCCCCTTCTTATCAAGAATTGTTTCCTAGAGGTCTCTCTGAACCAGTGTCCCGAGTAGGCCAAAGTCCACTCTCTCTAAGTTCAAGGTAGAGGTTTTGCTTATCCCCTTCCTTATTCACCAAGAATTTAATACTCTGCCATTTCATGGTGACTGTGCTAAAGATGTCATCTGACCACCACATTGCCCACCAGCCCTTCTGTTCGTAAGCAGCAGGTCTAGCGGGCACCCTCCTTGTTAAGCTCACTTACCAGCTGTGTCAGAAAGTTGTCTTCCACACACTCCAGGAACCTCCTGGACTGCCTCCTCTCCACTTTGCTGAGTTTCTGGCAGACATCCTACAAGTTAATGTCTCTCACAAGAACAAGGGCTAGGGATCATGAAATATCAGTCAGCCTCTCACAGAATAGTTCATCCATCCCTTCATCCTGGTTGGGTTGTCTCTAACAGACTCCCATCAGGATGTCTGCCTTGTTGGCCTTCCCTCTGATTCTTACCCATAGATACTCAACCTTGTCATCATTATCCTTGAGCTCTATACAGTTGAAACACTCCTTAATGTACAGAGCCACACCATCACATCTTTTTCCTTGCCTGTCATAGAATCATCAAAGTTGGAAGAGCCCTTTAAGATCATCAAATCCACCTCTCAACCCAGCACTATCACTGTAACCCCTGAACCACTAAACAACATCACCCAGTGCCATATCCAGATAATTCTTAAACTCCTGCAGGGATGTTGACTCCATCACAGCTCTTGGCAACCTTTTCAAATGCCTGACCACCGGTTTTCTAACATCTAATTTGAATTTCAGCTGTCTCAGTTTAAGGACATTTACACTGCAGGCACAGTAGAAGATACCAGTCCCCACCTCACTACAAACTCCTTTCAGGCAGTTGTAGAGAGCGGTGAGGTCACTCCTGAGTCCCTCTTCTTGAGACTAAACAACCCCAGCTCCCTCAAGCCATTCCTCACAAGACATGTTTTCCAGACCTTTCACAAGCCTTGTTGCCCTTCATTGGACACGCTCCAGCACCTCAATGTCCTTTTTAAAGTGAGGGGCCAAGATCTGAACACAGTACTTGAGGTGTGTTCTCACCAGTGCCAAGTACAGGAGGGTGATCACTGCCCTGGTCCTGCTGGCCACACTGTTCTTCACAGAGGCCAGGATGCCATTGATCTTCTTGGCCACCTGGGCACACTGCTGGCTCATATTGAGCCAGCTGTTAACCAGCACCCCCAGATCCCTTTCTGCTGAACAGCTCTTAAGCCTCTCCTCCCCAGGCTTGTAGAGCTTAATGGGTTTGCTGGGACCCAAATGCAAGACCCACCAAGTCCCCTTATTGAACCTCATGCCATCCTCAGCCCATTGATTGAGTCTGTCTGCAAAGAGCAGATCGGCACTCCCACCCAATTTGATGTTTCCTGCAAATTTACTGAGGCTACACTCTATGCCCTCATCCAGATCATCATTAACTATATTAAAAAGGACTGGGCCTAAAGGTGTGCCCCAGGGAACACCACTAGTGACTGGTCGCCAGCTGGATATAGCTTCACTTATCACAACTCTCTCGGTCCAGCTGTACAGCCAGTTTTTATCTGTTGAAGATTCCACCTTCTGAAGTCCTTGTAGCCATGAATTGCAGCACTCCAGTTTTGTGAGTCATCCCACTTCATTTCCATGATGGCAACTACATCATAGCTTTTCTGCCTGCACAATGGCCTCCAGCTTCTCTTGTTTGTTATGCATACTGTGTGCATTGGTGTAAGTGCACTTCAGCTGGGCTATTGATTTTACCCCCAACAGTGGTATGCTGCCCCTAGGCCCATCTCTAATCAACCTGCTCTTATTCTCTTCTGCCTTCAAACATAATGTTCTGATGAAGTATGTGTGGAGCTGAGGGAGCTTGATAGCTAACCTTCATCCCCCTGCACCACGCGGTACCAGCCCACTGGTTTCACTTCCCTAGTATTCCTGCCTTTGTCATGTGTTCACTCTGTCACTCAGTTAGTTAGGGTTATTGGGGAAATTATGTATTCTCATTTTAGCCGGCACATCTGATGAAATCCTGAAATATTTTTCACAGTAATAATTGCTCTTCTAGTGGAAATTTAAGTCAGCCGCATATGTAAATGGACTGTTTCCATAAAGAGTATAGTAAAGCATGGGATGCCTCAAAAGAATCAGTCTATATTTCTTTTTCTGTGGTCAGTAGACATGTACATAATAGCTTTATTTTTCAGGCAACTTGAAGGTTTAAAATCAAAATAAATTCAGGTCTAAAATCAGGCTCCTGTATCTATATTTAGGCACATTGATGTAATTGGTTTGTAAAGCTATAAACAAAAGACTTCTAGAAAAGTTAGTGAGATTTGCTTACAGCTCAGCATTTGAAAATTGGATCATATATCCTGGTTTCTAAATAAGAGCCAGGAACTCAACTTCACCAGATAACATGTTTATTACCAGATAGCATCAATATCAAAAAGTAAAGAATTATTAGAATAACAAGCCCCCTTATTCAATTGTTTTTGTGTTACTAGCATGATCTAATTGCTAAGTCATCTCTTAGCAATTAGATGCCATAGGGTTTGGTGACAATTTATGGGAAATCAATGTAGAGATTGAAATACTGTATTCTTAATCCAGATTATTTTGCATAACCTAAGTATTCCTCTAGAAGTCCATGGCATAGTTTATGCAATTAAAGGAATGTATCCTCAAGATACCAAAGGCCAGCTCTGCTACTTTTTAAGGGGTGCTATTTGAACCTTTTGTAGACTGATCTGTGAGGAAGCTGTTAAATATCTGATCTAGAGTGAATCAGTGTTCTCTTATCCAGTCCATAAAATGACATGTTTTCAAGGGTTATTTTGAGAGTTCTATTTCTCCCTCTTCTCTTCAACCATTGACCTTCAGCTCTCACTTTCCCTTTCTGTGAAAGGATAGGCAGAACTCTTACTAGAATAATGCTGGCAACTTCTCAAAGTCTTGACTGTACATTTTAGCTACAACCTGAAATTTCCATGTGCTTTCCTGAATTTTGGTAGGTTGGATATTTTGAAATGCTTTTTTCCCCTTAATTTATAGAAAGACTTCCAGTATTTTCTGTGGGCTGAAGTGGCATAGGAGTTTTTTTATTGTTTATGTTTCCTGTTCTCTTCCCTACTTCCAGAAACATAGATTTGTTTAATTTTAGATAGCCATTGAAAGAAAGTGAAGCTGTTTAGTAAGCCTGGTTTGAAATCACAGATCACCTTCCTCAGAGCACAGAGCTCTGACCATTAGGCTGAAGCCAGGCTCCTTCTTACCTGTTTTACCTCCTAGCAGCTCTCAGTACCAGAAAGAAAGAAAAGGAGATTATTTACATGCCCAATACCCAGCAGCTTTATGCTTAGGATGCAGGAACTAGAGATGTATCCCTCCCCTGCCTTCTCCTACATTTACCCCAGCCTTTACCACAAAATGTGGAATTTAGTCCTTACACTTCTCTTTGAGAGGCATAATGGTACTTGCTTTGAGGCCCTGATCTGACTGCCTGTGTAGGCATATTCCCTTCCTGATCAGCTCTAGATCTCTCTTTACTGGATGTTTGATTGTGTACAGATATGTAAATTCAGTTTTTATAATGAGTGTACTTTAATGTAGGCTTTTTGACTTATCCTCTGGAGGGCATGGGTGCCATCCATCTTTCCTAACCCCTCAGGGACATATCTGTCACATTACTGGACCTCCCAAGGAGCACAATCTTTTTTACTCAGAAATGCTGCCATGCAGAATTTGAGAAAACTGTTTGTTAAGAAGGTTTGGTGACTTGCTGGGAACTGCTTTGGAGCAATTTCCCATAGCTGCTGGGTTCTGTGCAGCAGTGGAGAGAGTGCAGAGAGGAATTGTGAACCCTGGAAATACTGGGTTTCGTCTCTTTGCTGTACATCTGGTGATAGCAGGAAGTCTGAGAGACTCACTGAGAATGCACTTTACACTAGTTTTGTGTTTATACAGTGAAGATGTGTCCTAGAAGCGTTGAGTTTATCCTGTCCCTGCACACAAACACCGATTTTTCTCATGGAAATGCTAGACCTTGTGGTCTTGAGATCAGAGATGCAGCTGTGTTTCTCAGGCAATTTTTGCCCTGATCTCCACCCCCCTGCCCCATCCTCCTCAATTTTTCATATATGTATTTCTTATGTAAGGAAGCTTCCTGGATGTCTCTGATATACATCTTCAAATCTGTGAGGTACTTGATACAGTGTTAGTGGAATACCATTAGACTTCATAAAACTACTGCTCAGAATTGCTCCTCTTCACTTTAGGTAACAGTAACAGCAAAAATCTGAACTGCTTCTACAGTTAGTTTCACCCTACTTTCTTTTTTCAATTATGGATAACAGATACAACCCATAGGTTACCTTCTTCAAAAATTTTAATATTTAAAGAGCTCTATAATCCTCATAACTGGTGTTGTAAAGCTGCAACCACTTTAAACCACTAAACTCTGCTTAGAGTTAAAAATTGTGGTGATACTGTAGTACGGTCTGCACTGTATGCCAGGAATGAATTCCTGCTCTAACAACATGCAGTGTGGAGTTAAACCTGGTTTCTGGCCCAAAGAAGTTGCAGCTCAAGTAGACCAAGTAAGGGTACAGTAACAATATATAAAGCAGTGTTCACAAATGGTATGATGCCTTAAAGTGTGTTTACTTCTTAATTGTTTAGGAGGGGTTTAAACAGCCAGGAATGAGTCAACCTGAAAGGTAGAAGTGACAAAAGGGGGAGGAAGGAAAGGCTCACATTAGCAGAAACTGGAAGAAATAGACTGTGAGAAGGTGGAGGGTTGAGAGTCTAGAAAACATTCAAAATGGGAAGGCAGAGACCAGGGAAATAGTAGAAAATAGCAAAATAGTCCAGAGATGTCATTAGCCTGGAATTGGGCTGCTGAATCAGTTGTGCCTGCATCCATGGGTCCTAGGAGCCTGTTGGACTGGAAATCCAGACCAGCCAGCTGCTTTGAGGTGAGAGAGCTCCCCCCAAACCTGAACAGGTTCAAGATCCTCCACAGAAGCAAACCGTTCACTCCTACATAGCTGCAGATCTCAGAACTCACCATCCTTATTTCTTTCTCCCAACCCAGTGTTCTGTAGAAACCTGAGTATCTGTGACATAAGGAAATACACCCAGTGTATTTCAAAGTAGCTGGCTCTCTAGTACATGTTATGCTGGAAGAGATACATGCTCAGCAATTTTAGAAAATGAAGTATTTGTTCATTCTTTCTGAGTAATGGTAACGATAGATTTAATAAGAAAATTCCAGGATTATTAGATAGTTACTTAAATGTACTTACAGTATTTTATACTTTGAAAAGTAGAGATAATTTCTTTGATTGCTGTGTTCACTTTGCCAAGATTTTTTTAATTCAAACAGAGAAACTGACAAGCTAGAATTTTTTTACAGTTTATTATTCTTTCTTGTCTGAGGGTTACCAAGCAGTTTTTCCTATGTGTAACTGCTACAGTGGTTTGAGGATTAATTCTGAGGATTTTTGAAATGATACCTCTGAAATGTGCCATGTTTGAGAGAGAAGCCTAGTGCCGGTTCCTGTCTCAGGGTTATTCTTGTCCTTTGGTTGCAGTAGTCTTTATTAAGGAGGAAGGGTAAGTTTCTAAATCCCCAGATAATTTCACTTCTGAGATTCTGAGAAAGCAAAAGATAGGGGAGAAAAATGAAAGAGCAAAGTAAATAGCCCAGATGAGCTGGCTACCTTCCACCTTTCTTCTTTTGCAACATAGTACAACCTACAACATAGTTCGATATCTGTCAGTCAAACGGATGCCTTAAAGAACCTAGAAATAACACACTTTCAAGACAATATTAGTATAGGAGATAATATAAAGGCTGGTCTTTATTGGACACTTTTTGGGGCATATATGGAAAATGCCCACCCCTGCATGGGGTGAAAACAGTTTTATAAATTTAGCAAATTAGCATAATTGACAAAATTTCCCAATTAGACACATAAGTGGTGACATAATTCGTCTCCGATCCAACCCTTTTCTAAATCCTCCCCCCTTAGATAGGAACTAAACTTAGTTTATGAAAATGTGTCTGGAAGAGCTGGTTTCAACCTTGGCTTCCTGGAAGAACCAAGAGAGGATAAGGGCTTTGGACCCCCCAGCTTGGCACCTCTGGAATACGTTTTGTCTTTCTGCCTATCAGGGAAGGGAAAAGGTAGGGAAAAGAACTGGGGCTAGCTAGGAACTATATAACTATACAAAAATAGAGCTACAAATATATATGAAGGAAATAGAAAAGAAAAAAGGCAAAAATCATTTTGGCATCACAACAACAATTAACTTCATAAAAGTCCACTCCTTTTTGGGAAGCTCAGACAGCAAAGAAAAGGGAGAACAAGCTGCCTGCTTAGTCAAGAACCTTCCTGGAAAGCAAAGGATTAGAAGTTGCTATGCCCTCTGGGCTTAAGATTCAAGTCTTTTTCCAGTCCTGATACAGTTGGGCAGAGCTCTTAAAAAATGTACTAACTCAGAACGGTTTGGAGGTTTTTGCCTTCTCAGTCTCTCCACCCCAATCTGACCATTAGGTGTGTCCCGCACAGATTTTCCATGTCCTTGCTTTTATGATTGAAATATATTTACTTTGGTAATAAAAATCATGAATCCTGTAGAAAAGAACATTCATATTAGCGGAAGAGATCAGCATATCATCAGGTTCCCTGGCTTGAACAGTGTTGGTAACGTTCATTGGGTGTTTGAATATTTGGTAAGCTGAAGAGCATTAAAACTCTGAAGAAATGAGGCCTTCAGCCTGACGAGTATGGCCTTATATTTAGAAAGGTGTTGGTCTGTGGTCTAAACAGCAGGGGAAGGTAACCGTGATCTTGATGGCATCTGGGTTTCTTCAATGCCAGGAGCATGTTTTTATTCTCTTCTTCAGCTTTCTGGTGGCTGCCTCATTTAGCAATGGCAAACTACTGCAGAGATTTGCATAGGTTCATAGAGTTTTCATGTATGCCCGTTCTTTTTGCCATTTAAATAGTATGCCCATATGTTGTCCCTTTGTAGTTCCTAGCTTTATCAATCTGTTACATTTCCTTCAAATTACCAGAGTTCACAAGATTGACAATGATTCCATTATTTGAGAGTATCACTGATACATAACAGTCTTTGTAATTTTCTATTGCTTGCATGATGGCAGAAACGTTTCCTGCTGTGTATAAAATCTAAGGAAAATGTTTGCTGTATGATTTCCTTACTTGAAATCCTTAGGACTGAAAATAGTTCATAAATACTTTATTTTCTGATTCATTTTCATATACATAGCTGGGGAAGAGAAAGAAGAATGCGAGAAATGTTGTATGAGCAGTTATTCTTGTCAGGTGAGGAGGGAGAATGGATTGAGGGAAACCTCTAAGAGAGAGTCTGGTTTTGATGAAACTTCTTGTTTGGCTAGAAGAGAATAAAACCAGTTCTTACATTCCAGAGCTAAGATTTGCCTGATCTTAAATTTCCTTAACACACATCATATATCCTTGTATTACAGAGTTTGGTGTTATTTTTATTTCATCCAAACATGTTTCTTTGAATTTTGATCTTACTCTTTTCATGTTTTAACAATTCTTTCTTCTGTTTTTCAGACGGTTTTTGAGAGGAACTGTCAATCTGATGACTGCGCTGCTGATTTGAAACTTCAGGGTAAATTATTGCTAGCTAGGTGAGTAGGTGAACTTTTCCTTTCTTTCTTGCACACTAGTGAAACAAATTGGCTAGTCACCATACTTAGGTTAGCTAGTTTAATTAGTAAAAACAAAGGACAACTGAAAACAGGGCTATGACTTAAGCCCGAGCCCTGATGGCAAGCCAGAGTCCAAGAAAACGGCAGGCACGTGCTGCTGGGTGTTCATTGGTCAGGGGTACTGCAGGAAGACCTGGCCCCTCCCCAGAGGAGCCCTTTTATAGCCTTGAGTAGGATCAGTGCTGTCTTGAGATTCCAATTGGCTCATCCTAGGGTGGTTTGATTGGTCCATTTTGAGGGTGTGTTTCTGTCCAGTCATTTTCCAAAGGCATGATGTGATTGGTTCCTTCAGTGGTCCAGTCCTGCTCAACATGATATCACCTTATCCACTGTGGTCCTTCTAGAAAGTTCCTCACATTGTTGCTTATTATCCATTTCACCTTCCCCCATCTAATGGTTACACGAGAACTTATATCCGAACATAGAGTTACGCTGCTTGATTAACTGCAATTTATAATTAACAATTAACAGGATTAACAGGCCCAGTCCCGACCAACTCATTAACTTTATAACATTTCAACGTTAACCAGCCTATGAAAGCCAATCCACTTATAACACTAGTATTCCATTCATTTTATATAGAATGACATTGAAAAATCAAAATACAAACACAGATATTTTAGATCCAGACTAGAAGGATGGTGACAGTGTGTAGCGGGTTCAGTTCGAAACTGGGCAGAAATACCAATTAAGTGTAGTGGTTTAGCTCACTCATTTACCTCTCTGAGAGAAAGGATTTGGAGAAATGCAAAGCAGGCCCAAAATTTTAGGAATATAAGAAATTTTTATTCACAGAACTAAAGGAAAAAAGAATAAGAGTCAGAATAAACCTTCAGAACACTTCTTCTCTCCCCAACCTCTTCTTCCCTTTCTCACTGACAATGTAAAGAGACAAAATTTGGGATTTTCTGTCAGTTTACCATCTCTACAATAATCTTTCTTCAGTTCACTTAGGGAGAGGAGTCTCTCTTGCCATACCATGGAGACTTCTCCACTAGAAACAGTTCTCTTGTGGCTTCAATGTCACAGCGGATCGGCTGTCCGGAAATGGAATCTGATCACAGTGTGAAAATGCCTTCCCTCGGCTTACAGCTTTTCCCACAACTGTTTTCAAGGGTTCAATCCTTAGCTAAAGGGGTCCCATTTTAAAGATGAGCTGTTCAGAAGCAAAGGTTCTCTTCGTCTGCCTCTGAGATCATTATCATTTCTGGGACCAGAGTTCTTCTTTTCCTGGGGGCAAGAATCTTCATGACTCATCGCTCTCTGTTCAAGCTTCTCATTAGATCACAGCTACTTCAACCTTAGCTTATTTCAGCTCAGGTGCCTTCGATCATGATGATGGTTTGAATGCTCCACCCTCCCATGCATTTCATGAAATTGCAGGGTGTCTTGGGGTATTCTTACATTTCATAGTCCATCACCATAGCCTTACAAAAGAATTTCAGCTTCTAGGCTTGAAGCATCTCCTCATTTTTCTCTCTCTGGCCTTCAGCTCCTCCTTTTTCACTGACTTTGGTGTCTCTATGATGTTTCTTTACATGCCTTCACCTTTTTCTTCCTTTTGATTTGGGAGAGGATTGAAATCTGTAGGTTTTCATCTGTTCTGAGGAATTAGCGCTGAGTTACTCTTACCCAGTTGGGTGATCTCTTCCGGGCAGCGGCCTCAGATGAATTTTGGCCGTGCATGTGCCGGCAGCTTTGGGCTGGTTTTTCTCCTGAGTGGCCCGGCCAGATTACACAGAATCTGAACTCTTGTGGTGGTGGGCTCTGGTCACATAAAGTGCAAGACACCTTCACCCTAACAGTCACAATGGACAAAAATAGAGAAAAGAAGTAGAACAGCAGACCAGCAGTAAAGATGCATGCTCAAATCAAGTACCAATGTGGAAAATATAATTTTTCAAAGAGAATAAAATACTGTTCCTGACATGGTCGGAGTAAAACTGCCTTCAGAAGAGCAGTTTGTTCTGTCACATGTAAGGTTAAAAAAAGCCCTCTGAACATGGCAAATTATCTTCAAACTATTGTTTTCTGTTTCTTAACTTGTAGTTTTGCAAACTCTTCTAAATACTGCTCCTTTCAAATTCTTCTTGTTGCAGCTTGGGGATCAGTGTCTGATTTCACTTTCTTCTGGGTAATAAAACTCATCAAATAGACTAGAGATGAAATTTATAGTCTGTCTCTTGCTCTTGTGATTTGTGATCCTAGGAAAATGCCTTTTGTTTTGTCTGGATTTTTACACCATTTGGGGATAATTCAGGTTAAAGGTGAACTTCACATGACTTATGTTCCCTTTTTTTTTTTTCCCCCAGCATTTTTAGAGATGGAAATGCTGATGAAAGTTATTTAATTGTGTGCCATAGATTTTGCTATTTGATGAAGAATCTGTGAAGAGTTTTGCTTTCAGGTCAGGAAAGAGAATGAAAGACAAAAAAGAAACAACCAAAAAACCCCAAAGAAAACAACAAAAATAGAAGAAGTAATAGTGACAGACATGTTTTATATAAATCTACAGCATGCTGTAACACTACTTGGAGACAAAACTGAACCAGAGTCAAAGTTGAGAAGTTATGGACTTCTCCAGACATGACTGAAATCCACATGAATGTTTTGGGAAGTTGTCTGGGAGCAGGGTAAGGTCTCAGGCTACAGAGTCCAGGCTTTGACTGCAGTTAGTCTGGATATTTGACTCAATCTTTGTGGTGAGCAAAATCTGTTGAGAGCTAGATACATGTCTGTGTGGCTTAGAGAAACTAGTGAAGGATTTTGTCCCGTAGTTGAGGAATAAATAGCAAGGGACAGATCCTAAAACTTGTCAGTCAATGTATAGTAATCATTGCACTAAGAGCTGCAGTTGGGATTGAACCATTAGGCTGTTTATTTTTATGGCTGTTGTTTATGTTATCTTGGCAATTTAAAAGTTACAGCTGTTGTAAGAACTTAGGATATGCAAATACAGTTTCTACATTTGTATAGCAAAATGTTCAACAAATGTTCTCCAATTTTCTTTACCCAGTGACAACCTGAAGTCCTTTTTGAAGTAAATAGGATGTTGTCAAATCTCTCTGCACAGTATGGGCTTTCTTTAGCTAAAGGACTCTGTAAGCTTCAGTTATTAAGAAATATAGCACAGTGAATATCTCTTACAAAAACAGATTATTGTTATTATTGCATGTAAAATTACCAAGAAACATGCTATGGATTCTGATTTTAAACAAGTGCTGTATTGAATTTTTCCAGCCCCATGTGTTTCATGCAAAATAATCCCACCTATCACAATTTTTCCACATAATTCTTGATTGTAAGTCTGTAAACAAAGCAATTTTTTTTTGAAAGAGGAAAAACCATGACTCATTGATTACTATCTTCATGAAACATTTGACTTCACTTGTTAGCAAGGTTATGTCAATACCTTTGTCTAAAGAATCACCTCTGGCTAAATTTGGTGGGCTTTTTCTCAGGAAGAATGTAATTAATGCTGCACAGATACACTGAATTGAAGCAAACAGGATGTTTAGGGGAAGGCAGTGGTAAGTGCTGTCTCTCAGGTCTGCTGTTAATGTTGCTGGACCTGTGGATAGGGTGATTTGGTTAAGACTTGCAAAAGACTTCTATCACCAAGAAAGTAAGCTGCCCAGATCTGAGAGGTATGGTGCCATGCGTATTACTACCTAATTAAAAGATAGTCAACAGAGAAAAGGTGTAAAGAGTTGGTTTTGGTGGTGGAGAAAGCTATGAAGGTGCTAGTGGTATTCAGCACATTCACAAATGATATGGGAAATAATCTGCTAGAATTGAATTGCAAAATGATAAAGTTTGTTAATCCTACTAAACTATTCAGAGCAATAAAAAAAGAAGCAAGGAGGTATGCTTTGATGAAGTGTGTGGTTAATCTGTGGATTTTACTGTTTGGACTGTGGATTTTACTGTATGTGCTGAGACTGTATATAGTAGTGAAATGGCAAATATGAATTCTGGAAGCTGCAGAAATATATCAGCAAAATGCTACTCTATACTTGCCTTGTTCTTCTGTAGTCCTTTTGCTTTTAGACATAGTTGGACACAGGGCTCTCTGCTACATGAGCTGGCTGTCCTTACACACTTCTCTTAAATTTGTAGCACGTTAGAGACAAAAGCTGTTCAGAGTTCAAACTGCACCTTGGCAAGGTATAGTTTTGTTCATTGCTATATATGCTTTCAGATGTGTGCTGGTTAGAGATAAATGTACATAGGAAGTTAGCTCAGATTATGTTTTCATCAAGAGAATTGTTTGCATTCTTATGAGCTCAGAAACTGCACAAGCTACTGTGATACAGAATTCATCCATGATGCATTTGAATCATTAGAATTACCCAGTTAAAAGATGGCATCCAGCTTTGAAGATGTGAAACCCCAGCCAGTAACCAAGAACTGTGCAGCCACTTGCTCACTCCCCCACCAGAGGGATTGGGGGAGAAAATTGGAAAGGTAAAAGTTAGAAAACATGTGGGTTGAGATAAAGACGGTTTCTTACAGGAAGCAAAACTGTGCACACAAACAAGGAAACCTAAGGAATTAAGTCACCGCTTCCCATGGGCAGGAAGGTGTTCAGCCATCTCCAGTGGAGCAGGGCCCCATCACACATAATGTTGACTTGGGAAATAATGCCATCACTTCAAATGTCTCCCCTTCCTCCTTCTTCCCCCCACTTTATAAACCGAGCATAATGTTATATGGCATCATCAGTTGGGGTCACCTGTCCTACCTGTGTCTCCTCCCAGCCTCCCATGCACCCCCAGCTTCCTTGCCAGCATGGCAGTACAAAAAGCGGGAAAGGCCTTGGCTTTGTATAAGTCCTGCTCAGCAATAACAAAAATACCTCTATCTGAAACCCTGTGTTCAGCACAAATACGAAACACAGCCCCATACCAGACACTGTGAAGAAAATAAACTCTACCCCAGCTGAAACCAGCACACCAGCATACCAAAAGAATAATAGGAAAACCAGCCTCTGCTGGCAAAAGCTAACCAGGCCTGCTCTGATTTTAATTTTCTTGGGATACTCTTTCTCTTCTGAAAACTTATTCATGTGCCCTTAAATTGGGAGCGCTTCATTTTGATGAATAGCAACTAAACAGCCCAGGATGTTAACACTCAGTCTAAGTGACAACATAATAGATGGCTATCCAAAGTGCTAAAATCAAGCAAATCTGCATGTGTTAGTTAGAAACTTCACTGCTGTTCTGACCAGATATGATTGTGTTTGGCTTCTTATTTAATATTGTTGAGGTGCTGCTATTTCCACTATGTGGAAATAGTGCTGCTGGGCAAGCTGAAACCCATCGCTGTGAATTCATAGAAGAGGACAGGGTAGGACTGTTTGGAAGCAGGTGACAACAAAAAAAATGTTAAAGCCTTCTACCTTTATCTGGAAGCTTTTACAAAGATACAGGAACTAGAAGATGGGATGTGTTCTTCCTTCTTTTGACTGTTTCTGTTACAGTGAAAGGAGTTGGGTTGAAGACCAGGGTTATATGCTGTATTGGATTGAAGAAGAGTTAAGATGTATTTATTCTGGAAAGAAAAAAGGTTTGTTTTCAATTAACAGATAAATCTCTTCAAGGCTTGTGCACCTTTGTTAGTATCAGTTTTCATGCAAACCCGTCCCCGCTTCCTGAAAGCATTGTTGGACAAAGGAGCCAAACGCTTGTTGCTTGTGGCAGATGGTGAGAGTAAGGGTCATGGACTGTGGCTTGGCACGTTCAGACCAGAGATTTGGAAAAACCTTCTTGCACAGGCAGCAGTTCATGCTGCTCAGGGTGAGAAGTGCTGAGATGTTGTGCTCTGCCATCCTGGGTTTTAGGACTAGTTTGGATAAGGTCCCTGCTGACCTCATCTGTTGTTGGCAATAGTTCTGTGTTGAAGAGGATCAGAGTGATTTTCTGACCTTTAGAAATCCCTTCCAACCAACTTTTCTTTAGTGTTCTGACTTGTCTTGAGGTAAATCCTCTCTGTAACCTAAGCAAAACTGCTTCAACAAAACCAGCATTTTTTCGATTTGGAAACATCTGTGTGGGGATGGTTATGGGCATGCTCCAGCACTGTGGCTGGAAACTTGCCAGTGGAACTCCATGCCTTTAAGTGATGCCGCCTCTGCCAGCAAGAACATGCAGCTTCACAAGAGGGGAAGACTGGACCTGGCCAAGCGAACTGTGAGGATTGAACTCTCTATGCCAGGTGTTACAAGCTAGCATGTAGAAACAGCTACAGTGGTGTGTGCTAGTATTGCTACAAATGGTCTTTCTAGTGGTTGGCCTGGACTTTCTCACAGGAGTATAAGTGTTGTTAGACTAAAACTACAGATGGCAATTAAGAGTAAGTAAGGAAAAAATAGCCATGGAGTGTGCCGGGGACTTGATGAAGGCAGTGTTAGGAGAAATTGAGGAAGCAGAAGAGAGGCATTTCATCTTTCGGTCATGACTGTTCTCAAATCTATTTTCCTTAAAGAATATGAAGTTTTTAAGTTTTGTTGAGTCTTGCAACTGTCATAGGAGGTGGCAAAATCTGGCCTTATCCATGCTGTTTTATCCTGTGGATAGTGGTGTTGGTGGTTTCTAAAGGAAGAAACTTAAAAGTGTCTTAGTGTAAAAAATATATGGTGTATTCAGTATGGGTATCTTTAATGACACAGCCTGAAACTGTAGGAGAAATAGGAATAGAATATTTTGCAATAAACTTTATTCTTTTGACCATAACTTGGTCCAGGTTTCCTTTCCAGCAATTCACTACTGTTATGTTAATTATTATAATAGAATATTTTTTAGTGCTAAAAATATATTTATTACCTATCATTTCTCTCAGCACAGTAAATGTCTTTCTATCAGGTTTCTGCAGCAACTAGCACATTTTTACTGAGGCTCTCATAGATGCTTATTTAGAAGCTGAACTGCATCTGTTTTGTCAAGCTGTGCTGTGGTAAACTCTGAAGTAGGTGTTTTGCAGACGTTTATACCTCCCTAGCCTTTAAAATCTTGTATCCATTCACTTGGTATTTTATGTGGGAAAAAAGCTCTCTGGTCTTTTAAGAAAAACCTGAAATTGCTGAGGGAGGTCTTGTCTGACATACCAATGCAGTTTCAGGTCTTGACCTGATGCCTTTCCATCTGAGTAGCTCTCTGCAAAGGCAGTGGTAGTTATCAAGCCTTTTTAGGTTGTAACAGGAACCAGGTGAAACGTGTGAAAGACATTTGAGGAACAGTGAGGGTGTTCGAAAAAACGGAGCAAATAGGTGGTTGCTTCCATGTGAGATACAGCTAGGAAGGAGATCCTGTATGGCTGTGTAAATACACTGACAGCCTGTGTGTTGCAATGAACAGAGCAGCTTTACCAAAAACAAACAGTACAAGAAGAAAGAAAGATGATGTTGTGAATGTCATGTAGCCGCTGTGTTCCAGCACAAGCTGCGTGCGTGGTATGTATCAGGTTATAAGCATAGGACTATGAGCCCCCTTGGATAGAAAATGCTGTAATAAATACTGCTATTCTTAAGAAGGTTCCAAGAGGACGTCTGTCTTTCATATATTTGTTTGACAGGAGGTTACCTTTTATCCATCATTAGAACAGAATTGCTTATCCATCCGAGTGCTTCTGACTGATGTGTGGCTATTAGGAAGAAGCAGCTTGCTTCATTTGTTGGTTTAGAGCATCTTCAAAGGCCACCATTCATTGGGCTTAAATTTATGTTCTCCTACAGACTGGCTGGAGGGGATTCCTGTGTATGCTGCTTATAATTGGGGTTTTTTTTTGAACTGTGAAATTGGAAGCAAAAGTCGTAGGAAGCCAAAGGAGTCACAGGTGCATTTTGCAGAAATTTTCAAGTTTTTCCAAATTATGAGTGTGAGTTGAAGGGAACACTTTCAAAAATTCTCTTTTGAAATGGGATTTTTGAGAAATGTCCTTTTCCAACTGAAAGGTCAAGTTTATGGTTTGGGCTGTTTCTCCTTCCATTAGTTCCTGTGGAATTAGTCAGAGAAGGGACAAAATTCCAGTCTGTCAAAAATTTCATCAAGCTTAAAATTTTTCCACTTTAATGAAATAGTAATTTATGAAGAAAAAGTATTTTCTGGTATCATCTGGTCAGTTCCTCAGAAGATTGTTTTTGCCTTTTTTCCATATAAATTCCTTCTCTGACTTACTAAAGGATTAACATGTTTTATGCGAACACTTCTTTTATTTTTATGATGTCTTTTGTCTTATGTGTGGCTCTGTATATGATAAGCAGGTAAATGATTTGATGTGATGTTTTAGGCTGTAATACTGAAGTACTTAACCCCAGCCTCTCTGAAAAAACAAAGGAAAAGCTATGCATTACTTCCAGACTTTGAGCTTACAACTCTGAAGTTTATAAGCATATTATCTGTATTTTTGAAGAGTGAATGCTTTTGCGTAGGAACTATCTATGCAACTACAAAACTGAAGGTTTGCAAGTGCTGTGTATAGATACAAGGATGAATATGCTTGTGGACCTTTGTCCCAGTTTGAGACAAATTCAAAGGAAAATATCCTCTGATAGAAAGCAGGTTGTAGTCACCCCTCCCCCACCACATTCGGGAAAAGAAATATTTCCTCGGAGGAAAGTGAAGAAGAAACAAAACTATTTATTTACACAAGTAAAAGAATAATAATGCTAAATAATAAACTCTCTCACTGTGGAGAGAAACCTGGAAGAGTTTTAAGTCCTTCTGGGTGTGGTCTCTCTCCTCCCCGGAGCTGGGTGGGCATGAGGACCTCCCTCCAGCCTGGTGGAAGGCCTCCCAGTGAGGTTTGGATGTTCTGGTGTTCTGAACAAGTCCAGAAGAGAAGAAGAAGAAACCAGGATACACAGGAATTTAACTCTCTGTCTCTCTCTCTCTGAAGAAGCAGAGCTGAGAGCTGGCTGGAAAGCAAGGAAGGTGCTTCCTCCCCTCTCTGCCACAGCAGCAGCTAATACTCCCCACAGCAGAAGAACAACAGAGAGGAGTAGTGACCTTGAAGCACAGAACTGCTTGAAAGGGTTCCTCTGGCTGTTTTTTTCTTTCTCTCCCCTCTTGGGCTCAGTTTAAAGGCTTAAGATTCATTTTCAGAGAGTAGGGCATAGAGTAGGCTATATGGGATACATCAAAAAGCTACCCCAAGACAACCTATTAAAATCAGTGGAAGGACTCCCTCTGGTTCATTATGCACATTATCAGGTATTAGGTACCTAATAATTAGGTACCTGATTTAAAGAATGAACCTCAGAAGTTTCATACTGACTTGTCAAATTATTACAGAACCTGAGCTGAAAGAGTCCACAAATCATAGGTGAAAATGTGTTATGACAGCTTTGTCCAATTTGCTTTTCTCTAGCACAAGATGTAATGGCATAGAACATGAGTTAGTGTTGTAACAGTGCAGAAAATCAGTGTGTTCCGAAGGAAGGAGCAATAACAAAATTTTGATCAGAAAGTTCAAAGCTTTTTGAGTGTATCTCACTAATATAGTAATGTTTATTTTTAAAAGTTAGTAAAGGTTTTCGCTGATCATAGACTTTTGCAAAGCCATAAAGTAAAGCTGCAAGCCTGTGGTTTAATGTGGGAAGCAAAGCTCTATGATAAATTTGACTAGTCTCACACCTCAGCACTTACCCTCATTTGATCATGCAATGGAGATTTGTTTCCAAACATGCAATGGAGAAGCATCGTGTTTCATAGTATGCCCATTGAGGTTTTATGTCCCTGAAGTGCATCTTAGCAAAACAGTCATGATGAGGAAACATAATATCCTTTTATGTGGAGCTTAATTATTTGCTCTGGTAAGATCTGTTTTTCCCTTCCTCTTCAGTCATAACAAATGAAGAATTTGTTTTCACTTATTTTATCTTTCATTGAATAAACCCTTCTTTCAATAATATTTCTGATGTTCTGTTTACCCTAGACAGTCTACACTAAGTAGCAGAGCTGCTCAGATGAAACTCATATCTGCTTTACAAAAAAACAACCAAATTGAAATTAGTAAATGTTATGGTTTAACATTTCTAGTGCCAGAGAAGTGGTCTTGACAGTGGAAGCCCTATGTGTATAAAGCTGTGTGTGCCAATATGGATATTTCCAGCTCTCAGGGCACAAATACAGAGCCATGACTGCAGTCATCTGCTGCCCACTGGTTATTTGGTCATACCCAGTGCTGTCCTAGCTCATGAACTTTTAAACTACCAAAAATGTTCTAAGGAGAAAAGAATGATGAAACATCGGTAAAATGGATATGAGTAGATTTATTTCTTTTTTCTCAGAAAGTCATACCAAATTTCATGGTGTAATTAAAGTGCTTTCATGAGTTATAGCAAGATTTAATGTTATTTAAAAGTGATTTTCTGCACTGCAAATGGTGCAATGAAAAACTACTTACTGCCATTTAATGTATATTAGTATATTTGTAATTGTTGGGAATTTAGCTTTTTTTGGTGAAGCTCTGAAGCAGAATTCTGATTTCTAATTTATTTATCTTTTATTTATCTTTAAGATACAGACAGCTGTTTGAATGTATATTGAATGCCGAGTTTCTGCGGCACATGGAAAACTCTGTTGTAATTCACCTGGGATTGGATTTGCAGTTTCTGAAAGGGGAGAGCCCATAATTAATCAGGATGTAGTACAAATTGCAGTGGGAGCATCATCTCAAAGCATAAGTGAATGGTTTCTGGTTTTGAGGATAAATGGGGATGAAGAAATGGCTTCTCAGTTCCCATCTGGTTCATTGTGCTCAGAGCTTCATAAATCTCTCCCAAACTAAGTAAGTCCAGCTTGATAACAGTGGAGAGTCCTCCTCCTTTTGAAAGTAGAGTGATGGAACCCTTATAGACGGTAATAGAACTATCAAGTGATGAGTGCTAACAAACTAGAGTTATCTATATATCTTGTACAAGAATACAGATTCCCAGTCTCTATTTTCTAGTAACAGATCACTGATGACCAGTCAAGAATATTGTACAAGCTAGTCTTGTCCCTTCTTAAACACTGGTTTTGTTTTGTAAGAATCATTTAACTGTCTACTGGAGTAGGATTTTGTTGTTTGTTTATTTTAGACCAGACCCTGAAGAGATGTTCTTTCATTTGCTGGGCTACTGTGTAACCCGGGCCTCCTTGTGAATATCTCAACATCACTGAGTATTTAATTGGCCTAAGATTGTTGAAGTCACTGTTGCTCTAGCAACCAAAGCATAAAGCTAACAAAACAAAAGCTTAACCTCAGGAAGCACTGTCATGTATCAGCTGCCTCAAGAGGTGGAAATTCTTGACAATGTACAGACCACGATAAGAAGCAGATGCACTTCTGTTTTGCATTTGTAGTGTATGTGCATGTATATGTATACACACACATATATATACATTGTTTTTTGTGATGCATCTACATGAACTTCTTCTGTATTGCATCTTGAAATTGCAAAATCTGGTAAGCCTTAGGTTCTTCATAGGTCACCAGGTAAAT
>VZTN01004952.1:54163-66720 GCA_013400515.1 Erpornis zantholeuca | reverse complement strand
GCAGGTCTAATCAGATTCTTAGATTTGCTAGAGCTATTGGTCCATTTTCTAAAATATATAATTAATTTTCTAGCAGGTATGATTTTACCTTTCAATTCTCATCATCTATCTAGAGTAATTGCAGCCTTTTTCAGAACAAGGTCATCTCATATTATTGGTGGATTTTGCTGTTAAGGAGGACACAAAATTTCATTTCAGAGACACAGCTCTCCAAGGTTTAAGTTTGTATCTTACCAGTTATTTCCTATGGACAGAAGAGATTCTGAAAGCTTCTGTGTAAAATTCCAGTTTCTAAATACAGGACAGGTAAATTTATATTGGATAAAGGTGTAAGACTCCTAAAATTTTTTAGTTTGGTCAGTGTCCTTGTTCCAGCTTATTTGACAAACAGTATTCCACTTTAGGTGGCTCCGAACTGGTTTGTGCATTTTCTGTTGAGACTGAGAATTTTTTAGTTTGCTTTCTGGAGGTGCCACTTGAATAGATGAGTGTCTATATATAGGAGTAAAAAATTATTTTTGGCTTATTACTTTATTTCTCAGAAAACAGAAATCCACCACTTCTAATTATATACCCAAAACAAACAAAGCTGTTATTGTAGTTCTTTTTCTGTACATCACTATGGTATGTCACAGCCTGTGGATAATTGGGTAAAGCAAACTCTCTTATGAAGAGGAAGTTCTGTTGACTTCTCATCTGGTAGTATGATGTAGTGTTAGCTGTTTGACTGTTACCACAAAAAGGAAAACATTTTTTAGAGTAGTCATACTGAATGTATAGGTGTCCTGATTATATAAATATTACTGCAGATTTTAACAGTATTCCTTAAACTATCATCTGAGATGTTAGGCTGCAGAAATGTTTTCACACTCTACTTATGTACTGATTTTTCTTTATTCCCAGGTCCAGTCTGTGTATGACATCACCCAGTATGAGAATATTTTTCTTTTGTGCATGATTCTGGAACAACTTCTTCAAAATGAGACACAAGAAAGCAACATTTCAAGTTCAGACTATGGAGGAGAAGAAAAAATCAAATTTCTGAAGAACCTTGATCAAATCATTCTCCTTCTCTCAGATGAATTCCCTTTGTTTTCTTTATATTTATGGAGAGTGAGTGTTCTTTTGAACTCAGGTCAAATGCAAATTGATTAAAACAAGCAGCCTACTTTTTAACTGTGCATTTTTTGTGGGATTGCACTGGAAAGTTTTCAAGCCAGACAGGGAAATTGTCCTTATTGGAAAACATTTACTTTAAACTACTATTCTATACAGCAGTTTCGGAGGTAATGCAATTTATTTCCAATTTTGAATATAGAAAAAAATGTAATAATCCAGGTGCCATTTTGAATAAATGCTGTTTCTGGTAGTGGAAAACAATGTGTTGGTGTTTGTGCACACAGTGAAAATGGCAGAATGTTGTTTCAGGTGCTGTTTAAAATACGAATTTTAAAGTAGAGTCACAATATGAGTGTAGAGCTTTCAAGTTAGGAGACTAATGCCTGTCCTTTAAGAGTTCTATAGCTACTGCATGATTTAGGGACAGTATCTCGTTGGCCGAAATAGAAACATTTCTTTTAAATTTGGTAACTTATCAGTACAAATTCTTATAGGACAGATTTTGTTACTGATAATCAAATGAGTCATTACTTGAGCAAAATAAAATCTGGTGCTCAGTTTCACAACGTTCTTACATTCATTCATTGTACTGCTTGTGTATGCACAAGTTTAGGCACAATAGGCCTAATTCACTCTTGAGTTGTGTAATGATTTCAGAGATCTAATCTGAAGAAGTGTAACTCATTTAATAGCTACTTTAAGCCTTTCTGTTAAAAATTAAAGAATATTGATAAAATCCCCTTTGGTAAATTTACATATTACCTGATTTTTATTTTTTTTTCTGTGTGATGGTATTATATTCATAGTAATAATTACAGTGACATATTTTAACAGAAATTATCTTCAACATAAAAGGTCTTTGAAGAGTGAGTTCAACAATACCTTAACTGAACCAGAGTCTTTGATAAATCTAAAGGGTAACTATTATGATGAATGACATTTTTTTCTGTTAGATAAACAACATTTTAGTTTATGTCTCCTAGAAGTCTATACTCACTATAAATACAAAGCATTTTGATCATTAGTCCTTGTTCTTCCGCTTGAACTTGTTTCATCAGATAAATTTTTATGTCAGGAAGATTCTCTGAAACACCACTATCTTGTTAATTTGAATGCATTTATTTTGTAATAAGCCTTTGCTTTATGTATATGTAAATACATTGATATTTAGAAGGTGAGTTGCTTTGATGGTGAATTGGCTGCCCAGAGAGTGTTCCTTAGTTAAGACACCAGCCCCTGTTCTTTTTCTGGAACTTCATATTTGTTATGTCACATGGTAATGTTTGTTTAGTGTTTTCTTCTAGCTAACTTTCTTCCAACAGAAATGTTTGATCTGCAAAACAAGCATTCCTGAATAGTCACATGAGAAAATCAGATAAGTTTAGCCAGACTAAAGAAAATAAATCAGTATGTAAGTTTGGTAGCCACTCAGAAACTACTGTGCCCTTTTTGTTTCTGCTTTACTTGTTTGTTTGTTTGTTTGTTTTTTTGTTTCATTCTGGTGGAGGATCAGTTCTTCCTTCTCCCTCCACAGTGCTGAAAGTATGACTACAAAAACAGAAAGGAAAGGAATAAAAAAAAAATATTATCTAATTGATACAATAATTTTAATTTAATTCTTTTTCAAAAGAGCTTCATTCAAAAGTAGAATGTAAGCAAAAGACACAAAACACAGAGGGTTAATGGCATCTATATAATAGCAAAATGTGTGTTGTTTCAAGACTGTTGTCCAAAAGAAAAGTTTCAACTCTATATTGCACACCATACTTGCTCATCAATTGGCAAAAAGTATTTTTGTGTTAGTAAAGCAACTTAGGCAAAAAGGGACACATATTTTCTTCTTTGCAGATTGTAGCACTTTCTCACCAGCAAGCTCTCTAGAGCTTTCCTTCCACTGGAAAAGGAATGGATATTTTGGGAAATATATTCATCCTTGGTAAATTTTGAAGTAACTGCTCGAGCCATGATTTTTGAATTTTTTTTTTCACAGCATACAGAAAGACAAGGGTTTGTATCCAGAGGTGGCACAACTACATGGTACTTAGGCTCTGACAGGGATTTGGAACAGTTGTGCAGCTTTGGAAGTGTTGAGGCTGAGTGAGAGTACCCCTTGAAAGGCCATTGCAGCAATCTAGACACACACTCACCTCTCTGCAAAAGTGTTGGCAGCTGGTCACCTGGGCTCTCCTTATCTGCTTAGTGCATAATTAAATAGAACCACATTAATGAACACCTCAGCTTTGGTGGGGGCAACAACCCCTGCAATCAGAATACTTATTAGATTGTTGTCTCTTGTTTCTTGGAGATTTTTCACTAAGGGTGGACTTGCCTCAAGATGAAAATGCACCAAGGTAGACTTGTACATTTAGATGTCTCCATGTGGTTGGGATATCTTATCTATGACACACTTGAAAAGTAACCCAGTGTTTTGTTCTGGGTATCTAGCTGCTACCCCAAAGGACTACAGATCTTCTCTAAGTCCTGTGTCACAATTTGTCTCTTCATGTAGATGCCTCTGATATCCTGGAGCATCTTTAGTGGCACTGTCACTTAAATGTGTCTGCTTAGACAACTGAACAGTACTGATTGCAGAAACTTAGATATGTAACTCACCACCACAAACATGCATTTAGGTGTCTTAATCTGAAAACTAAACCCCACATTTGTGATACCTTAAATGTTTTAGAATAGGAAATCCTAAGTTTAAATCCCTGTTCTTCAGACAATTTCTGCTCTTATCCAATGACTGTTATATGTAACTTGAGTAAACACCACTATCTTTAGTTTTGAGATAAACAGGATGACTGAGACAGTCCCTGGAGGACTTACAACTACGTTCCAAGAAACCTGCCTGTATCTTGGACTTAAACTTTCTTCAAGTACTGACTAAGTAGATATGACCATGTCCAAGTTTTACCTGTGTGGCCTCCAGAGAGGAATACCAAATCCGGAGAAAGTACCTGTGCTCTTTGCTGAGTGTAGACTATTGGATGTCTCAAAAGAACAATTTCAAGGTCCAGTGTGCTGAGCTTATCATCTCCTACACATAAATAGGAAACACTGAAAATAATTTGGTCTGACCTGTCATTGTTCTCTGTTTTACCCAAGTTACCCTTACAGTTTTAAAATGAACAATTCAAGGATATTTCTTATGTCTTGCACATCTCTTTTTGTAAATACATGTACTTCAGATGTTGGCAAAATATTAATGTTCTGCAAATGCAAATTGTTCAGCCTTATATATACAGATGTATATATAAGCACACACACAGTTAAATTATATATTTATATGGTTGAATTAGTAATGCTTATTTATTAGTAGCCTAATAGCAGTTTATGATTTTATAATTTGCTGTTCTGCCACATTCCTAGCTTTCTGGGTAACTGACTTTCATGCCTGTCTCTATCTGTTTTAAAAATAATTTTGTGGTAGAGTGTCTCGTTTTATGAAAATAGAAAAATTATGAGACAAAGAAAATAAATTTTTATTCTGGTGCTGCGCCATTGCCTGTTCTATTCACCGAAGAGTTTCGCATGCCTACTTATGACAGAAGTGGGTGGGATTTTAAAGTGAACTGTCTCAGAATGCTTTTATAAACTTAATTTGGAGTCTTTTCATAATCTGTTTGTAATTTATTGCTTTTACAAGTTATTGTTTATTTATATTGGTAACAGTGAAAATGAAGTTGTGCCTTATTTTTATCCTGTAATAATTTTTTTTTCAGTTACCTATGCATTACTATCTGATATAGTTTGTAGTTTACTGTGGTGCAACATTTAGTTGATGTTCACAGGATCGTAGGAAAATTTGGGTTGGAGGAAACCTCAAGGTCTCTAGTCTAACCTCCTGCTTCAGTCATTAGCTGTGAGATCAAATCAATGTTGGTTGAATCAATGTTGTCTGTTGCTATTTCAGTATTCAGTCAGGTATTGAAAACTCCCTGTGATGGAGACTGAATAACTGCTCTCTTGCTTGACTGTCTTCATGGTGGAAAATTGTTTCCTTGTGGACAGTTACTTCATTTATGATCAGCATCTTAAGTCTTTTTGCCACCCAGAGCCTGGATCTGGATGTATCCTTGGTACTGTTCCCATAGGCCCTGGAGGCTGCTGTTAGATCCCTCTGCAGCCCTCTCTTTCCCAGGCTGATCAGGCCCAGCTCCCTTAACCCCCTGGCAGCACAGGTGCTCGAGCACCAGGCGTTTCAATAGCCCTGTGCTGAATACACTTTAGTTTAGTTTATCAGCATCTTTCTGCTGGGGGCCCAAAATGGGCAGTAGGAGAGCTGCAGATTAACGAGGGAGGTGATCCCTTCCCTTAAACTGTGCTCCTGCTGACACAGCCCAGCCCCTTGGCCCTCACCGCTGGCACGGGCGCTGCAGGCTCACAGTCAGCTGACTGCCCACCATGGCCCCCAAGGGCTTTGCCTGCAGAACTGCTCTCCAGCCAGGCACTTCCAGCCTGTATCACTGCAAAGGAGACTTCCTTCCCAGGCTGGACCCTCTGCACTGGTCCTTCTTGAAGTGCAAGTCTCAGTGATCAGCTTGAGAGAGAAGTCGGTAGGAACTACAGTCAGATAAAATCAGAGGACTACATTAACATTAGTATCTTACTCTATTTCAGTTTAATAATGAAAAGCAGGGCAAGTTTTAAAGTATTTTTAATTATTCATAGTGCTAAGCACAAATACAGGAAAAGCAAAGGATGTTTGTTGTTCCCTGAGAAGCTGCCCGTATATGTATGTTTCCCTTTAACTCGAAGTTTTGTTGCTTTTTTGTTTCTATAGCTGTATACTTGTAGCTTTCATGGATTGTGCTTTTTTGTCTGTCACAAGCTAAGGGTATTTTTCTGTTCTGCAGTTCTTAATTGCCTTGATTTGAGACAATTTCTGCAACTTCATCCAGATGGTCTGCTTCACTTAGGCCTTTATTAAATCATCTCCCCCTTACATAAATTGTTTCACCCTCTTTATCTTTTAGTATTTTCTTTTTTGCATATAAGTAAATTCACTTAGTCTGCACCTGCTTCTTTAATTAAACAAACAAAGTTAGTTTATAGCCTTGCTTTAATTAAGCTGTTCTTTCAGTATGGTTTCTTCTAAACTTGCTGATTTCAAATTCATCTTGAATTCTTAGGGGTTATGCCCACCCTTAAAATAGGTATATAAAGAGAGGCTCATCCTTGGGAAGAGCACTGTTTGCATATCACCTGCTTACCAGGCTTGAGTTCATGAGACAATCTTTCAAATTATACTTAAGGAAACAGTCTACCAACCAGTAACAACGCCCAGTGAATAGAAATAGTTGCAAGCCAAGATCTTTGTTTGGGGTTGTTTAAAAGGGCAGTCTTTTTTCTTTGTTTATTCTCATAAATGCCAGCGATTCATGTGATTTAGGCCAATTCTGGCACCTTACAGTATTCATCTCTTCAGTACGTGCAGCTTAAAAAGCAGCATACATGCATTCATTAACAATTTCTCCAGCACATACAGGAGAAACTGTGCACTGCAGATTTTAGCAATGATGCTGGTTACTCGTCCAAGATGTCTCACTGATTTCTTGCTTTCTTCTGTCAGCTGCTGTTTCTGGTTTTCTTCTGTTAAAGCACAGGAGGGTTTTTGCAGTTATAATTACTGAATTTAGTTATATTCTTTGAAGACTTTTTTTCTAGCCTGTGGAGACTGAAATGCTTTTCTGTCCTCCAGAGTAGCTGACTTCCTCTGACCGCAGCATGATGACACCTATGGATTTCATAAGTATACTCTCTGATGTGTTCAGCTGAGTTTGTACAGAGGAATATTATGAAGTAAAATCTCTGGAGAAAACAACAGAAATTTCAACTCCTGTAAATGACTATTATATACTGAAAGGAGATAAAACATTGAAAGCAAAGGTACTATTACAAGGAAATACAGAGCCTAATCTGTTTTCTTGTAACATAAATGAGCTCTATTGCTTTAGTGGAGCATTTGCTTTATGTTTCTGCTGAATGCAAGAAAAAATTGTGTCAGCCTAATTTTTTATCTTTTTGACATAAAGAATTAACAAGAAGGTTTTACAACCACAGATGTCTGTGAACACACTTGTATACTACACATTTTGTTATCTTTTATTTCTGACCTTCACAGCTCTTCAGTCTTCCTCTGGAAAGTGGTACTTTCGTCTTTGTATATTTTGAGCTTTGTCTTTTGAACCAGAGATTAGGAAATACATCTTGAGCCAGAAAAAAGAGAGAATGAAAGATTCATCTTGTAGCTTGCTATTTTTCTTAGTGACTGACTCCTTTGAACTCTTCTGGGGGGATGGTATGGTGGTGGAAAGAAGAGGGCTAACTGTCCACAGGGGAATTCTCAATACCTGTTTTCAGGACTTTTACAGGATATCAAGGTACCTCACTGGAACCTCACTGATACTCCTTATTCATGTGGTAATGAGTCCTATCAAGATCAAGGTTTTTTAGGCCTTAAGGACAACTGAGTGTTTTTCAGCTAATCTTTCAATTTATTTTAGTAGCTATCCATAAAAATGATTCTAAGGGCTGAGATAATTTCACATTAACTTTACTCTGAGGCTGTCTTGTCCTCACAATACAAGGGAATAGAGACAGATGAGAAAAAGAAACAAAAAGGTAACACCTGATGAGACCTCCCATAAGGTGCAAACTCCAGTGAAATTTTCTAAAATCCTTCAGCAGTGTGTCATCCTTCTAAAGGTCCCAGCAGCAGGAACAAATCATGCTTTTCAGGGTCCTTGCCATTAGGCTGGAGTGAGCAGAGGCAGTAAGAAAAACGTCCCCCAGAGCTGGCGCAGTGCCCTGAGCACTGTGCGCTTCCAGGATCCACAGTGTTACTGCCTTGCATCACCAGGGCAGGCACCTGGACACTAACAGGTAGTTCACTACAGGTCTTCTTTATAAAACTAAGTACAGTCTGCTTCTTGAATAAAGGGTCAGTTGCAGCTTTTTCATGTGTGTTTTGTGCAAAAAAAAAAAAGTAGGAACCCCTCATAACTAGGCAATGTAGATTGCTAATGTCCCATTTGATATTATTTATTTCTGTTAGTTATCCCTTTTTAATGCAAACAAGCTAGCTATTTCAAATGAGACTTTGCTTTTTGTTTTTGTTTTTATATAAAATGTTATTTTGAGTAGAGAGAATTTATAAGAAGCTATGTAATACTAAATGTTAGGCTACCACCCTTAGAATGTAATAGATTTTTTTGTAGGTTTTTAGAGTAGCAATTTGTTCTACTATTCAGAAAACAGATTGTGCTATTTGTGGCTGTCAAAAGTCTACTCATATATTAGAAGCTAATAGAAGCACAAAGGAAGCCTGTTCCACATGGATACTACTAGAAATTCCTTGTTGCACTAAGGTATGATTGCAAACACATCTGTGTGACATTAATGTATACTCTTGAGCAATGTACTCAACTTCATTTTCCTCCTAATGATTATATAAACCAAAACTGACATCCCAAACTGTAAGAAGTAAACAGACTAGAACTTTAGGATTCTGTTTGGCATTTCTAGGTTTTTGCTCCAAATGAGAAAGAAAACCTACTTAACATTATTTATGGTGTAGTATTAAAACCATTTGAGGCAGTAAGTGAAACAAATAAGTTAAAGAAATATGTGCCATTCATGTATCCCACCAGAATTATTTTTGACACTTTCTGGTTTTTCCACTCATTAGTTTCTAGTAAAGTTGAAAAGGGTACTGGAGGCAGGTTGCACTCAAATAATTTCACTGCTAAGTTAATGATCCTGTTTCCCAAAAAGTTCCCTTATGGCTATTTTGAAAAACTAAGGGTTTTCATTTTTAACAAGCGAGAATGCTAATGGCTTAAAGGCTTTGTTGTGTGTGCTGACTAGCCTGCACACCAATACCATATCTACCCTTATTGTTAATTCCTTCCCTCATGGCTTCAGCTTTGGTTAGGCAGCCCATACAGTGAGAGCTAACTGTACCTGTTTGACAGTTAATGAGAAGAAAGAAAATTCTGATATTTTGTGATCACCTTTAAAATGAAACAATCCCAAGATCTTCTTACCGATTTTGTTTCACCTGTATTTTGGTGGCTGCAGGCACTTAGATGTAACTAAGTGTGAGAGTCTACATTCTTTACTCGGTGTTACTTAGAGTAGCTTTTTTGTTTCTGTTCCTGGTTTCTTAATTTTAACTTCAAGAAGCACTCATGATGCAGGAAGTAATAGAAAAGCAGAAGCATGAGGCCTAAGCTCTCATAGCATCCTTTTCCCAAAGAGCAGAAAAGACAAAAACCTTATAAACTGCACTGATGAAGAAGCCTGTGTAGTTTCTAGGGGTTTTTTATGTATTTCTTCTGAGTGGATTATTTTCAAAAACATTTTGAAGAAAAGGGCTTATCATACCCAAATGATCAAATCAGTGACTGAATTCACATCAGCAGCACTTTAAAGGAAGATGAGAAATTATAAGTGAAGAAATATCTTACTAATTTCCAGACTGATAAATATCAGAGCATTTTATGTGTTGTCTTGGTAATGTGCTACAAAGTGTTGATAAACAGGAATACATCGATTTTATATTCCATGTCCCTGTCAAATCTTATATTCTTCACTTGCTTTCATTTAACTCTCTAGGCTCTCCCCTATGATTCAGTCTTTCCTGGCAGCATTATTTGTGTTGGTATCCTGAGTTTATTTGAAAATAACTTTCTGATAACATTATTCTGCTTGGAGAGTAGTAATTCTAGCTGAGACTGTACTTGGTCTGCTTTGTATAATTGCAATCTTCCTTGAGCATGTTGTAGCTGCTTGTACAAAAACAGCGAATGTCGTGCTGGATATATTAGACACTTAGGTCCATGAACACTACTGGACAGGTTTGTGCATTAAGGTTTAGACATGGGGTTTTTAATTTTTTTTTTCAGCAAAAGAAGTGGCTAAATTCTTCTAACCAGTCTCTGATCACACTGATACAGGTATTTGCTTAAGATGTCTCAGTCTGGCACAAATGTGCTCTTCATTTCAACTGAGATGGTTTTGATGTGTGAAGAAGAGCAGTTTAGTAGGCTGTCATGATCCCTGCAGTCTAGAAGTAATTTTGGGAGCTGACCTTTTCAGTCAGTTCAGGAAAAAGTGTCCACAACCTTACCAATTCCTGGGCTCTCCTTTCTTCTTTATGTGCTTAACTGCTTTCTCTTTCCCCCTTCCTCTTCTTCATTTTCTTCTTGTGATAGATGCCGTCCTGTTTGCATCACTCACCACACAGATTTATTGAAGAATTATCTTAAGACAATATGACCTGTAGGGCTTCCCACAAAATGCATTTGTAGTCTCCTAGTTCAAAAGGTGCCCCCTGAGGGCAGTAGTAAGGTCATTTTTTTGTTTTTCTTATGTGATATCCAGGTGAGTCACTCATCCAAGTGTGGAAAATCAGTGATCCCTGCTCAGTCTGACATTTCAGCAATAGGTGATTTAACCTCTCTGTCCTGACACTCTCTAATTCACCAGTACAGAAAAAGTCCTCAAGTTTCAAAGGTCATGCAGAAATTGAAATAGGTTTTCTCACAGACATGACTGTTGCCAGAAATTTGTGTAGGTGTGTTAGGCTTTGCCTAGTATGTAGTTATGTGTGTTTACAAATCTCATTGTGGGGGTTTGTGCCCTTTGCTTTAAATGTCATCCTACCCCAAAGGAAACGTCACCATAGGTTCTCAGCTCTGGAGAGGGTGTCAAGAAAAGTTGTAGAGGAAGCAGGGGAGCAGAGCATTAGATGGGTAACAAGCCATGGGGCCTGAACTTCCAGGAAGGAGAAAAAAGGGAAGTCAGAGTAAAAGGATTCCTGAAAAGTAGAGATAGTGCCTGTGTTTCCAAAGTAGATGGCATGGGAGAGCTAGATCACAAATCAGCAGCTGGAGACAAGGTATCATCCTGGGGTGAAATCTCTAGTACATACAAGATTGTTTTTTTCCAGGAGACATTAATTTTTTTTCCATTAACTGAAATTTTCTGTGTTTTATTTATTCCTCTGATTAATTTTGCCTCTTGATTTCTGTGCCACATTTGTGATTTGCAAGTTCTCTCTTTATGCCCTACCTATGTTTGAGAGTGTCACTAATACAATCTCTGCTCCTTCTGGCAGATCGCTTATGACAGTTATCAACCACTGTCAGTCTTATCACCATCCTGCACAATACACTCCATGATAGCTCTCCACAGTCAGTCCCCAACATTTATCATTACTTTTTGCTAATGCTGCTTTTGTCAGTTTTTAGTTTACTCAAGTGGTAGCATGTCTGAGCTGTGGGCAAACTTCCAAGGGAAAATTTAAATGACAGTCCACATAAGGTCCCCAAAGTAGAGAAGAACAAGCCAAGCTTAAAGGGGGGACCATCAAAGCTGAGGGTCCTGTTATATATTCAGATGCCATCTCCAGCACCTGTTTAAATCTTTGATAGCACCACTGATCTTACCCATTTATCAACTCCGGTGTTTATCATCCTGAAGGAAATAGTAACTGTAAGGGGGAGCAGCTGACAGTAAAGAAATTAAGGCTCAGGGGAGGGTAAATCACTCACAAAAAGAAGAGTGTCTTGGTTTGACCTTCAAAAGGACAGCTTTAGTGGGAATAGAGCCTCAAAGTATACTCTGGAAAAAAAGAAACTTATATAAAAATCTGTAACAATTCAAAAAGTTACAATGAGATACCTATTTTTCAGTAAAGGCTGTCTCCTGAAATAGCTGCAGCTGAATTATTACAGAAGAGAGAAGCTGAAAGTGAAGATGGATTCAGTAGTGTGCAAGAAATTAAGAAGGTAAATAAACAATAAAAAATAGAAAGTAATTAGTGCAAGTAATATTGACTTCTTCAGCTTTAATTAGTTCATTAGGAATAATGTTAAAATTGTAATTGTTGTGAATTTATGTTTGTGTAGATTTCTGTTCACAGCACTTTCAAGATTAACCTTGACAGTGCTGATATCATCATGAAATGAGGAGGGGCAAGTTTTCATTTACAGATATTGAGAGTAAGGTAGATACATTAGCGTTAGTAGTCTATATTTCTTGTAATGAAACTATTGTATTCTGGATCTTATTAGAATTATCAAGTGTTCAATTTCTATTTTCATCTGGTTTCATAGGATTTTTGTCAAAATCCGTTAACTTCATAAGATTAATATATGGAAGTAAGAAGATTTTGAAGATTTTATTTTAATTTCTAAAAATTGAGGCCAGCTAAACCCAACAAAGTAACAACTTTCACATATTGAAGTCTTCAGATCACCCAAAATTTTAAAGATAATCCTACTCTAGCACAGAAACTCTGTAAGTTACAAAGGCAAAAATTGTGAGCACACTAATTTTTGAATAATTTCGAAGAAAAAAAGTTAAGCCTAAAATGTATCTGGAAAGTGGTGACATAAAAATTTCCTTTAGAGTTGTAATGAAATTTT
>VZTN01004952.1:37212-48554 GCA_013400515.1 Erpornis zantholeuca | reverse complement strand
CACCCAAGTGCAATTTTTCAGGCATTATAATCCCTCAGGACCTTGGGTGACCTGCTTTGTACCTCTGCTTTCTTTTGGTTGGACTCTCAGCCTCACACATCAGGGAAGAGCTCCTGTTCAAGCAGGATCTCAGACCTGAAACATCTACTTGTCCTGCTCTTTTATTGGTTAGAGTTTTTTTATAATTTTATGTTGGCTATTACCTAAATTCATGTAGTTAAGATAAAAGAATTGTGCTGGAGTTGTTAATTTTTCAGTAGTTACCTCTATTTTTTATGACTTCTGTTAATTTTGGTGAAGGAAGCAGGAGGAAAAACTCATTTTAGCCGCAGTGAGATTTTAGCATTTGAATGAAGGGAAGGTACTTAAATCTCATTATTTCTCTTCAATTAGCTGCCCTTTTAGGTGAACTCCCAGAGTCAAATTAAGAATGAACATTCAGATTTTTCAACTGTTAAGTCAAGGCCATAGTGGCAGACAGGGCTTTAGCTATTGGGCAGGAAGGAGACGGATGGATGGGTTTTTGGCTTTTATGTTTTCCGAAGCAATGGATGTAATACATCTTCCAGCAGTATCTCTATGCATTAATTGTTGAGGTTTTTAAAAAGACATTTTTTCCTTATGTCAGCTTCATGTTTTATTTTCTGTATTAATTAAGTGACTTGATAATTTCAAAATTCAGGAGCAAGTTATTATTGATTCATTGGTTGATTCACTCAGTCTTTGATTTAATATATTCATTGTTTATTTTTAATTAGCTGAACAATTTGCAGTAATTTAGCTCCAGTCATTATTGCTGTTCACTTCTTCCTTTAATCATAATCCCTACACAGAGAAGAGAATTGATCTTTCAAATTGCATCGTTAACTCCAAGTTTGTCAATAACTTGGCAAATAACTTCACTTACTTAAGCCATTTTTTCTAAAGTAATACTTCTGTGTGTCCCCACAATAAACTATAAAGCCAGTAATTAAAAGCAAATAAGGAAGATTCATGTGTTTTGAGGGAAAGATATACCATAGGTGAATACAAAGCTGAGAGGCCTTGGCTCTGTGTCAGTCAGGGTCTGTCGGTGCCTGCTGAGTGATGTGAGGTGTTTTGGGGAAAATTTGGAAGTAAGATACTCCACATTTGGGCTATCCTTCAAATCTAGCATTAAAGCCATCATAAATTAATGTCCATGGCTCCTCTGTGGTTTCCTGCTGGTTTAGCTGCATTTTAGCACCTTATTTCCAAGTGTAAGTCTGCCTCAATTCCTCTTATTTTGGTACCTTCTTCTGTTGTGACAAAGCTTCCCAATATTGTGTCTGTTTTCCACTGCTTTCACCTTTCATTATCTATGAAAAATACTTATATTCTTAAATAATCATAGAATAGTTTGGGTTGAAAGGGATCTTTAACAGGTCCTTTAACATCTAGTCTAACCCTTAAGTAAGATTTGTCCAGAAAGCAACCTTCAGAGGAAATCCTCATCTGGCCTTTTAGTCCAGCTGCACTGTTGATGGCTTATTTGGATTGCACACAACTGTGCTTGTTTTACTACATGTGACTCAAAAAAGAGAACATTGTTCCTAATTCCCATTTTGAAACAGTGATAATTTGGGAAGGGCAACTATCAATAGATGTGGCTTTACTTTAAAGAAATACCGTGGCAACCCAACTCGATTAATATTAACTACTTTTTTACTGTTATTATGCAAGGACATTTACTTGTTTATGATTGCAGAGAAATGCTGAATTGCTATTTTTTCTTTCCCTCTGAGAAAATAAATAAATCTGGAGATCTGGCCTGACCCAAAACTGAGCACTGAAACAATTCTATGATGTTCTCTAGGCATATTATTCCTGACTTTATATGACAAGTTTATTGGAAACATTCAGGTAAAGTGTTTTGACTTACGGCCTTTCCATGGTAGCTTTACTGAGTGCATAAAAATTCAGTGATATTTAATAGGATTTTCATTAAATTATGCAAGCAAAAACGTTTTGGTATGAGTGAGACATCACTATTCTAATTTTATTTTAATGTGTGCTTTTATTCTTTACTGTCGTATCAGTTGTACAATCTTTTTCACCCCAATGTTTTCTTGTTAATATTTCGATAATGCTTCAATATGTTTATGAAAAAAAATATGTGAATTTCAAGTACTGGGGATTTTTTGTGTTACATCTGGTGGATTGTAAACCTGTTATAGGAAGGTATGCAATTAAAATTAACAATTTATTTCATTTTCTGTGTGAAATAAGAAATGAGAAATACACCTTGTCTCCTCTTACCATGATTTGGTGATTAGGTATTTTAAGCAAAGCTCTGATCATTAATATTAAGAAGGGCCAACCCTGTCCTTTTCATTACCAGTCAGCAGAATGTGCCTACAGAGAAAATGAGACACTGCAACTCCTCAAGGGTCTCAGAAAATTTAAAAAAAAAAATTGATACTAAACACCACAAATGCCCATATGCTTGGAGAAAAAGTGCTCCAATAGGCTGAAATCAAAAATCTTGCCTTGAGAAATGGAGGGATGCTCTGGTGCAAGGTGTTCTGTAAGGATATGTGTGATTATTTACTTGAATGGAATAAGTAAATGTTTTTTGGAGAAATTGTAAGGCATTAAGTTTCTCTAATAGTGTGCTGGTTGAGGGATTTGGAATAAATTTTACAAAAACACACACTAGTGCCTCAAAAGCTTGTAATGAGCTATATGGTTTAAACTGTATTTAAATAGCATAAATTTGCTCCTACTAGACTCGATTTGAAATAACTTTACATTGTTAAACTCACGTAACAAAGATAACTTTAATTTTTTTTTCAGGTTCCAAAACTAACATCTGAATTTAAGAAACGGGACCTAAATCTAAGTTTTAATGATTTAAATGGTTTAAAAGTGGTAATCAAACCATGTGTTCATTTATAAATTCTAATTCCTCTGGGCACTGCTGGGAAACACTAGTTAAGCAGTGGGTTTTTTTTTTTTTCTTGATAATATTGAAATAGGATCAAAAAATTCTGTCTGAAGTAACAAAAAGTTTTTCTTTCAAAAACTTTCTTTCCTTCCAGTCTTAGAAAAATACCCCTGTCAATAGCAACTTATTTCGTAATCTTTTATGCAGCAAAACCTAGGGCAAACAGAAATCTTCAAAAGGTTTGGATAATTTTTGGTTCCAAAAATTTCCAGCATGTTCCACCTGGGATATGTTGTGATTATTGGAGCAAAACTCATTTGTGTTGGAACACTGGCATATTTTATTTAGCAGACTTTGACAGGAGCAATTTTAATGGCAGAAATCACAAAAGCTTAACCAATTTCCCCTTCTTTCTGCAGTAAAAAGGTTTTGTAGTAGAACAAATAGGCTTTTCTAAGTGTTCTATACAATGTTACGCATGAAGTGCTTTAGAATGGTTGCCAAACTGGTGTTAGTATTTTACAGGGAAGCCATTCTGTTTGTGAAAGGAATTGAATTAAGAGACAAAATGAACAAAACCCTTAAATTACACTTCATGTAAATGTGCATATTAGGAAACGTTCCAAAACAAAGCTGTTGTTATTTGTGTCCCTTGCAAGAGTCACATGGATTTTGTGACTGATGTAATAAACTGCAGTAACCCAGGAGTTCAGAATTGGACAGACTTGTATCTGATGGGTAGCTTAATAAGCTCTGTTACTTCAGAAATTAATTCACAATTAATGATACAACTATATGCACTCTTATAGGAAATGGTATCTGGTATGCTTGTTGCCTGGAAGGTTGTTGAGTGAATAGGTTGCATACCATGGGAAGAGGGGGAAAAGCTCCAAACAAACCCAACTCCCAAACCTTTCTATACAGTGCAGAATCTCAACTTTGTTCCTAGTTACTTCAGCCTTTGCTACATTCCAACAGTATATATGTAAATATACATATATATATGTAAATTTTGACAAAAAACCCCATGTTCCTTATTATTTCCTCTAAGTTAATGATGGAATTTTCAATAGGAAAACTCATTTATTCATTTAATTCCATTTACCCTTTCTGCCTCTTCATAGGAAACTATAATTTTGCCTTTTTGATGTAAGATGAAACATGATGAGCCTTACAAAGGAAAGCCGATAAGCATAATGTCTTTGTTTGAAAATATTTGGTAGAGTTCTTTCAGAATTCATAATTACTGAAGCCCTACTTCAATAGTCTTAGTTTTCTAATGACTGTATTTGCAAATTTCAAGTGCTAGCATTTAACTTAGTCTGTGTTTTGTCTGTGACTTGAGTGGCATGTATCAATAGATATTTCTTTTTCTGTTTCTCTGTTATTGTTAATGCTTCTGTGGAAGCTGTGTTTTAAAAATAAAGAAGAAATGGTTTTTGGAGATAGCAGAGAGGATAGTGCTGCAGCAAATTGGTAGGAAAATTAAAATGGATGTGGCTGTGGCCTATAATGAACTTAAGGAGGCTGCAGGACTTGCATGTAACTGCAAACTTCTCTTCCATGCCTTTTTAAGCCCCAGAAGCCACAGCAAATCATGGAATCATTTAGACTGGTAAAGGCCTTTAAGATCAAGTCCAGCTATAAGCCTAACACTGCCAAATTCACCACTAAACCATTACCTGAGCACCATGGTCTACACATCTAAATACCTGCAGAGATGGCAACTCAACCACTTCCCTGGGCAGACTATTGCAGTGCTTGTCATCACGCCTAGTTACCATCTTCTGAGTCAAGATGAAGATGTAAAGAACCAGCTGTTGATGGATGGTCGAGAAAATGAGGTCACAGGCTGTCTTGTATTGATCTGCTGTGCACCATTTTGCTGCTCTTGATGTGAGCTCCTTGCCCCTGGCAGAGGAGGGCAGCAGGGAGCTCAGCCCACCAGCCTTCCCTGGAACCCCTGCAGCTGCTCTGCCAGTGCCTGCCCTACACGGCATCTGATGGGAAGGAAGGGGATATTGATTTTTCTCATCTGTGACTATATAGGCTTTTCAATGGATCTGAAGAGACTTCTGTAAAGTATCTCCAGAGCCCACTAGTGAGTCACACAAGGGAGTTCAACTCTACATGGTTTAAATGAGTCCAGTGTTTCCCTGAGCTGGGGCATTTTGTCCCAGTGTGACACATCGATGAATCAACACCAGAGAGAGAAACAAAACAAGGTAATACTTTTACACAGGCAGAGCTATTGTTCAGTAATTATCTCTCACCATTCCTATTTTATCCTTTAAATGAAATCAAAGGAACAACCAAAAAAAAAAACCTCCTCTCCCACAGGATAAACAACTACATTATTTTAAATGTTACTGAAATCTATTTGTCCTTTTAAAACACAGTGTAAAACTGGAATACTTTCACCAACAGGATTATTTTACAACTCAGTTTCCTTGGATAGTATTTTTTCTCTTTTTATTCTAATTGTGTCTGCACAGAAGCCAGTCTATATGTAAGTGATGCTTATTTTGTTTTCTAAGTTATAAAAAGTCATAGTTTAGTAACAGAAATACTGTCCTGTGTGGCAACAGGACCTGAGATTCAACGTGAAGCATGCATGCAAATTACAGTGAACCATGCATGCACAAGAACTCACATAGCTGTGTTTGAGAGTTACTGCCAAATTTTGTAGGTAAAAAATCACTATGCTTTAAAAGACCAACTTTATGTTTACTATATATCCCAAACTCTCACTAAAATTCTCAATAAAGGGGCAAATCGGTTAAGAAATGACCATTGGACCCAAGGGACTTTTGCATTGACTCTCTGGTGAGTTTTAAAATAATAGTGGGTACCACATAGTTTGTCATGTAAGTCTAATAAAGAGACCTTGCATTTCTGTAAAATTGAAGGGCTGATGCAGAGAAATAGGTTTTCCTGATCTGAAAAAATTAGTGGTTTTTTTCTGGGGGGGAGGTGGTGTTCAGGGAGTGGGTTTTGTCTGCAGAAATATGTAGAATTCATACAGGTTTGGAACTTGAAGGTCACTTCTTCCAGCATAAAAAGTTATTCATATCGTTCTGGTAGCCATAGTGAGAGGATTTACTATGCTATGATTTTTCACTCTGGTTGATGAAGAAGAGAAAATCAGAATATTATCTGAGCAATAAGAAGAAAGTATCTTTTTTGTTAGTGACATATTACTCTTGTGCTGTATGTGTACAGCAACATACATTAGTGTGCTGTGAAGGAGGCCTATGCCAGCAAAAATGTTCTGGCAGTGTAGGGACACAGCAAGGAGCAGAACAGTAGGATGGAATTTAACAGCTTCTGAGTGAGTGGTGGAAACTTTCAGGGATGAGCTAGTGAGAGGGGACTGGCACTATGAGAAACAAAAGGGAACATAAAATGTGTTTCGGTGTCAAAGGCTAAATTGTAAAGCAGGTTTCTAATATAAACCAAAGGTTCAGATAGGGAGAAAAATCTTCAGGATATACAGAATGGTGCAAATAGAGAAGATGGAGGGGAGGGCAAGATCAGAGGTGTAGAATCAGCATGGAAGAGAGTGCAGAAGAGAGGTCAGAAAGTCTACTGGGGATTCTTAAGAGAAGGAGGAAAAGTTTTAATTTGATTTAAAAATACCATAAAGGGTAAGGAAAGTGATTGATAAGGTGCAGCTTCTGGAATATAAAATATATGCCACCTGACATGCCAGGTGTAGTTACTGGGAAGACTTAAAGACATGATGAGCAACAGTCAAAACAAGAGGACTTAAAGTCTGAAAGTGTTTGAGGAAATGGTTAAAGCAGACAATGGGAATGCAGGAATGAATTGTAGCATAGTTTCAAGGATGGGGATAGGCTTTCTCATTGCAAAAATCAAATGAAGGAAAAGCATGGGTTAGCTATGAAAGCCTCTCAAGGTTTTCATAATAATTCAGCTCTAAGAAGAAAGTCAGAGCCTGAAATTCAGGCTAATCAAGGTGCCCAGCAAAGAAAAAGTCATAATATTATCCTGTGACTGACTAGCCTCTAGTTCATCTGGTTGAGATGCATAAACAAGAACAAAGTTTAGTTGGGAAGGAGATAAAACAGAGTAAAGCAGCCTATAGAAGATAAAATTAAAGCTCTCTTGTTTCTGTAAGTTCCTGCCGCTCAAGATAGACCTAGATTTAGATAGTTCACTCCCATGTGCAGTGCAAGAGGAACATAGTTTTAAAAGTGAAGCAGGTGAGGTATGGAGTCACCAGGAGTTGGAGGAAAGCACAGCTGAATAAAAGAGGAAATGATGTAAATAAAAATCTGAAAGCCCAGTCCTGCTGACCCATTCATCATTTTGGAGTATGAATGGGTCGTACCCATCACTTTGGGGTATGGCTTGAACACTGTCTTGATCCTAGGGATCAAGATGCCCTTTTTTCAAAGAACTGAGGAGGGATTCCTTTAGATGCATGACAGCAATTCTACACCAACACCAGGCAAACTTTTGCCATGCTAGATAACTCTGTCTCAACTGTGGAGTTTGAGGTTTCCTTTTTCTTATCTCTTAAGTTTCATGCAGAATAATTGGAACAGAATAGGAATTCAGATTTTCCCACAGGATGTTTAATTTGTCCAGCCCCTTCTACTGTCTCTCCCCAGTGTTCTAGTTGCTAAGAGTTTTTCCAATCTCAGCAGCACAAGTAAATTTTATTATCTTTTGCCTTGCATGTTAAAGAGAGTCTTTTCTCCATGTGTCTGGAGTAGGTGCTAAAGGCAAAGGCACACAGCTATCACAGCTGTTTCTTCATTCACCATCTGAAATGAGATGACAAAAGGATCTACGAATTATCCAGCTATTTAAGAAAAATTTGAAGATTACTGGAGTAAAATGGAACAGCTGCTCTCTCTGGAAGCCAATAGCACTATGGCAGAAGTAGATTCAGCTCCTTTAAGCCAGCTGTCTCTAAATTAGGAACAGACCAAATAAAATACTTAAATATTGATGTGCTATATCAAGATACTGTAATCCTTTAGTTTGGATTTTGTTTCTGACAAAGGAACACCAAGCGCACTTCTGTACACAACCATAAGTAATCTTTGTGTGAGGACCATCTGACATGTCAGAATGAGATCCAAATGGGCAAAACACTGAATAAGTGCTGAAGCTGAATATCCAGGAAGGTTAGGAAGAAGGCTGAGTGTAGTTTGAAGACCCACACTGATATTCCAGAGCTTACAAAATACCTATAAGGAAACCCTTTCTGCTCTGGTCACCCTATCTGTAGCCTTCTTCTCAGAGCATGTGTCTATGATTATTCATTAATAGGGGAGCAAGGCTTAGCCTTTTCTATTAAAAGATAGCTATTTGGTGGTACTGCTTACTTCTTATATACATTCAAAAAGTTTGATATTCAAAGAAAGAGGTCTTGGGTTCAAGATTCTCCTTAGGCCCTGTATTCCTGGCTGTAGTCCTGAAGATTTATCTTAACCACCAATTTAGAGGTTACAGTAGACAGGGTAGAGAGGTACTTCTTTAAAACTGAAATGAGTCGGAAATTTATTGCCAGACACCACAGTGGTTGTCATGGTAGCCAAGGCAGTCACCCTTTTCTTGGAGAAGCACCATACTGCAGGGTCCCTCAGGTGCAATCACAGCAGAGCAGCTCTGCTGACTCAAACTCACTTCACTGGGAGTGTACAATATTAAAAATTTAAGCCACAATGGTGAACACAGATTGAAAAGAACAAGGTATTTTATGAGATGTTAGTTGGCATATGGTGTACATCAAGAAAGAGCATTACAAAATAAGTGGAATACCAGCTTTATGGTTAATACTGATGATACCAAGCAAGAAGCAGCTAACCATGTAACAGCAGCAGCTGGGAAACTCTGAAGGAGCACCTGCACTGTGCCGCTACAAAGAGTCTGAGCAAATGAAATGCAGTCCATGTTTGCTGTACAGTATAATCAGTTGTCACTGTTTAGTCACATAACCCATTATTCTGGTTGCTGTTATTCACATCATATCTCTACTAATTCACATTAGTAGAGATATTATATTCTTCAGATGTCACCTATAAAGGAAAGATGTAAAATCATGGCTCTGGCCTGTTACTTGGGCTAAGTAGAAAAGGACTGTGAGAGAGTGACTCAGCTAGAATAGAGGAAATGAGGCATGTTGCATGGATGCCTCATGCCTGCACTATGGGATATGGTGGTTGGTTAAAATTGGTTTGTTGTGCCTTAAAACTATGAGGTAAACTGATAACTGACTAACGGCATAAAAAGGCCAGGTTTTTGGCAATAGATTCCTCCTCCGCACCTGCCTGGGGACTCTGCGTTGTTTCATATCACAACGTGATATTTGGACAATACCATTTCTCTAAAAAATACGATCATCTAACAGGCAAGTCAATATTTATATGGCAAGAATGGACACTAACAAGAAGAGTAAGTTACCTGAGGAATTCAAAATTATTCTGTTGTGAATATGGGTATAAGTGGTACATAATGCCAGTGAAAAATACAGGTGCTTCAGTTTCTTGGGAAATAAATCTTGCTTTTGAACTGCAATAGCCACCTCCTTGATTAAAGTGATCGCACACCAGCTATAAACTGTCTTTGACAGTTCAATTTAACATAAAAGTCAGGATTTTCAGGCAACACATTCTTATCAAGTTAGAAAAATATAAACAGTTTAAATCGTTTAAAAGAAGATGAAAGAGTATTTAATATAAAGAGTCATGTAGTTAGAAGTAGGAACTTCTGGACAGCAGCCCTATAGATTTTTTTTTTACCTGAAATATCTTTTCCCCTGTAACCTCCTATAGTCAAGAGGAAAAAGCTAATAAAATAGCAGCAAGGAATATATTTAATATTGAATGTCATCCTCTGTCATAGATACATACAGTAGTATTAGAAGTGATTTCTTATTGTTAGGGTTTTCACCTGGAGGCACCCAGTGAAAAAGAATGCAGATTATTGAAAATAATGCACAAAAAGTGGATTTTATATGTACATGTGCACTGTTTGCTTATTCTGTTGAGGAGATTGGTGCATTATGTTCTGGGGCTTGTTATCCATGGGCCAGATGGTACTTTCACTTGTACCAGGTGAGGAGCCAATTCAGGATTCTTTTAAATGAAGCAATCAATGGGTTGAAATGCATCGTTTGGTAGTGTTTGTCATCCAAATACATCAGAGGAGCTATGGTACAAAGTGCAGATAGTTCTGCCTGTCTGTTTTTAATGAAGAAAATGAACATATATTGCATAGCAGCATGGAGACTCCATTTCCCTCTAGTGCTGGTGTTATCAGGACTGCTAAACCTTTCTGGTACACAGAATTTATACAGGCTACAAAGGATTCTGTGAACTATAAATCATCTAATAATGTTTGAAAATCTTGAGGCTTATGCAACTATTTAATTCTCTGAGGAAGAAGACCAAAGTAATGATTGCAGAGATGGAAGGATAATTTGCCTTACACATGGCAGAAAACATTCAAGAGGGCCTCAGTCAGACCAGCTAGTGTTTATGTGAAGGACTGTCACTGAGATATGTTTCCACTTTCCCTCCCTCATAATCTTTTTCTGTCAGCTTGTTTAGCCTATTTATTATTTTATTAATGATTGTCAGTTACTCATTCTGATCTCAAGTCCTTGTCCACTGGTAATTGAACTATTTTAAAGCATGTTACAGTTAATTTGACACAAGCAAGAGGGAATAAATGGCAATATAGAGATGTTTTCATGTTCCAAGTTGTGCTCGAATACTGCAAGGTGTCACTGAAGGTCTCACAAAGGGGATGTGTCTTTTCTATCTGAAATCTAAAAAAGACTGTCTATGTTTGTTACCAGATTAGTGAGTAGTGCATTAGCTTTAATGTTGCTTATCAAGAAGCTCTAAATAAAATTTTAAAAATCATGACCCATTTGATTCTGACCATCTTGACTTGTAGAAGATTCGCAAGACATCTCCACTGAGAGATATAGGCAGTGTGTCATTTTGAAGAAGTACATTATATTTTCCTCCAGTAGGAAAGCAAACATTGCAAAAAACTGTAATCAGGATCAGATTTTTTGGTTTCAGTTATCTGCTGTCCGAGATCAAAGCTCTGACTCCTGAACAAGGAGAAGCTGCCCAAAGGTTAATTCATAATTCATCTAATTGAAACTTGCATGATAGACGTGATCAGAATACAGACCAAAAGTAGTAGGTTGTATGGGAGTTTTGGAAAAGATCTGACAGGGATCCAAGGAAATTAACTAAGGTACTCTGAGTCCTTCTTGGAGGGGTGGATCCACAAAATAAATGTGTGTGAATGAAAGCACAACTGAAAAAAAACATAGTATGACAAGCTGTGTACATTTAGATTGTAAAGGTTATAGGAGCTACATAGAATATCTGTAGGGTTTGTTCACCCTTCTTTCCCCCCCCCCCCTCTTGTTTTCCAACAT
>VZTN01004952.1:1359-37187 GCA_013400515.1 Erpornis zantholeuca | reverse complement strand
TTGTTTTCCAACATATTTATGGAATTTTCACTGACTCAATCATTCTACTCTTGCTGGAAGAGAAAGCAAAATTATTTTATTAATTCAAGTGTCTTCCTGCACTGTTAGTCCAATTCTTTTTTTCTTTCTTTTTAAAAAACATGTTCCTTGGTTTCATTCTCTTGTAATATTCTGGCCTGCATTGCTTTAGTATAGTCTTATTGATTATAGTCATCTTACTCTGTCCTTTGTAAGGGCTAGAAAAATTTCTTACAATGTGCCAAATTTTCAAGTACAATGAAAAAGAGATGGAGCATTGAAAAGATTCCCCAAGAGTCATCTCATTCCACCTGTGCAAGCTCAGCAGATATTTTATGATGTATAAAATATATATATTTCCTATATATTTTCTGAGATTTGCTATGTGAACCCATTTTTTCTAAAATTAATAAATAAATAAATAAATAAATAAAACCTGCAGTCCACAAAAAAATCTGCATTGAATTAATGGTAATTTTTTCACTATAAATTTTTCAGTAGATATTTCAGCTTCAAAAACATGTTTACATCCCTTCACTTTAGTACTAATAGATAAAAATTGTATTCTATCATATTTGTTCACCATTGACAAGTGCTTTACTTCTATATTTTAAATTACTAAATCAAATGGATTACATCCCTGAAGAAAAAAAGGAATTTTTGTCAGATATTTAAGAAATTATTTATCTCTGGCAAGTATTCCGAGCTGAAAAACTGGCAACTATTCTCTATTGTTGATAATACAAATCATTGCTTGCTCACAATTGTGGCCCTCAAAGCTTATCTGTTTTGTGCTGAAGTCACTTCAGTGCACAGCAGCCAAGCTTAACAGCCCCATTTTGGTGTGTGTAACAGCTGAACCCCACTGAGACAGTGTGTCTGCACCCCTGAGCCTCAGGTCTGCAGGGCCCTCTGGGTGCACAAGGGCCCCCAGGCTAAATTCTGTTTGCAGGGACCTCATGAGCACAGCTTGAGGTAGGACATGTGATGGGCTTCTTGGCTGGAGAGAAATGGCCTGATATTTCCTGGAATTGCATTACATTGCAGTTTGCTGGGATTGATAATAAACTGGATTGTAGCTGAGCTCCTGCATCAAAGTCGTGCTAAATGGCCAATATAATTTGTGAGCTGGAGTGGAACTGAAGCAGTTCAGCATTCTTCAGTATTATTCAAAATGGCTTACATTTGGTTTTAGATTTTGGATTGTGATCTAAGTATTCATTACCTGTAGAAACCAGGGAAAATCCTTTCCTGCCGGTTTTGAGGCAGCACCAGTGGATTTCATCACATTTAGTTAAAATACCTGAGTAACAATCTGGAAAAGCTCAATATTTTTAATAGGAAGAAAAGGATTAGTAGAGAATGTGATTTCTGCAAAATAGAGTAAAACAATCAAACCTTATAACTTCTGATGGAAAGTTAAAATTTAGGACTTTTTTTTTTTTTTCTGAATACTAGTTAAAGCATTCAGTTTAGAGCAAGTGTTGTGAATATCTTGTTGCTGTCTCTCACAGGATTGTTCTGGACAAAATGTCCAGCCCATGATACACACATCATGGGATGGGTGAGCAACTGGCTCAGGCACAAAGGGTTATAGTGAATGGGGTGACATGAAACTGGTGACCCATCACTAGTAGGGTTCCACAGAGTGTTGTGTTTTGCTGGCTTTTAGTGACAAGCCACAAAGAGCACGCAGTGCCAAAGAGTGTTTCTGCCTCGCTTGGGTCGGCTTATGCTCCGAACCTTCCCTCGGAAGGCATGGACCACCGAGCCCTCACGCGCCAGGGAGCCGCAGGGCTAGCTCTGGCATCTTGCTGCTCGCAACAAACGCAGCAGTAAAGGAGATGAGCAGGGCCTCCGTATGGAGAACACAGAAGGTTTTTATTCATGTGGGAGCTTGCAGATCTCCAGAGGCAAAGGGAAGGAAATGCAGAGCATCTGGAGTATTATGGAGATCAGGGCAGGGGCGGAGTTGGGGTCCCTCACAGAGCAATGGGAGGAGCCTGAGGGAGGAGCCAGGATTTAGCAGGGAAGGGGGTAAAAAGGGAGTGGGGCTTGACCATAACAGGGCTCCATCCTTGGCACTGTGCTCTTCAACATCTTCATAAATGACTTGGAGGCAGGACTGGAAGAGATACTAAGTAGGTTCGGAGATGACTGAAAACTGGGGAGGAGCTGTTGGCTCCTCGGGAGGCGGCCCTGCAGAGGGAACTCCACAAGTTAGAGGGCTGGGAAACCACCAACCACATGAAGTTCAATAAGGGAAAGTGCTGGATTTTGCACCTGGAACAGGCCAACCCTGGATGTATGGACAGACTGGGGAATGAGATGCTGGAAAGCAGCACCAAGTAAAGGCACCTGGGGGTCCTGGTCAGTGGCAAGTTGAACACAAGTCAGCAGTGCCCTGGCAGCCAGGAGGGCCAACCCTGTCCTGGGAGGCATCAAGGGAGGGATTGTCCTCCCTGCTCTGCACTAGGGCGGCCTCACCTCCAGTGCTGGGGCAGTTTTGGGTGCCACAATGCAAGAAAGACATTAAACTGTTAGAGAGTGTCCAAAGGAGGGCAACAAAGATGGTGAAGGGCCTTGAGGGGAAGCTGTGTGAGGAGCTGTCTGAAGGCTGATGGCACTTGGTCTGTTCAGCCTGGAGGAGACTGAGGGGAGACCTCAGTGCAGTTACAGCTTCCTTGTGAGGGGCAGATGAGGGGCAGGCACTGATCTCTTCTCTGTGGTGGCAGTGACAGGACCCGAGGGAATGGCCTGAAGTTGTGTCAGGGGAGGTTTAGGTTGGATATAAGGAAAAGGTTCTTCACCCAGAGGGTGTTTGGGCACTGGAACAGCTCCCCAGGGAAGTGGTCACAGCACCAACCTGACAGAGCTCAAGAAGCATTTGGACAATGCTCTCAGGCACATGGTGTGACTCTTGGGGATGGTGCTGTGCAGAGCTGGGAGCTGGACTCAATGATCCTTGTGGGTCTCTTCCAACTCAGCTTATTCTGTGATTGTGATTCTTTGCCATCTAGACACAGAAATGTCACCTGTTCAAATTCAAAATTTAATAGCTAGATCTATACTTGTAAAATCATGTGTGTATAAAGCTTAAGGATTAATTTTGAGGCTTTGAAAAATATTTTCTTATCCTTTCTCTACCAATTTTGTATCTTAGTTGCCATAAAAACCAATAAGTTGGATATAAATGTGTTTGCTATCTTTTTCCCAGGGTAATTTTCTTAATTTGACTGTAATTTGGTCAGTCTGAAATCCTGGCTTTTAAGTGGGGATTTTATAATAAATTAATATGCCTAATAGCAAAAGAGTTTGGGCTTGGATTGTCTGGAGTTTTTTTGGTATGATATTACTAGCTTTGTTTCTAAATTACAGCCCACTGATCAGTGAAATGATCCTTCGTCTCTATAGTTACACTCTATTCAAGCAGCACTAATCTTGTTACGGCTTCTCACCATTCTGCTGAGGGAAATAATGGCTGGGGCAAGCTGGGAAAGAGGAGAGGCAGGAGGAGACTGCAGAACTTGGGAAGTGAGTACTGCAATAGCAGCTGCCGATACTGCTCTACAATCAGAGCACTGCTTTGTCCTTTACCAAGTATTTCTAGAGGTATCCCTGGAATCGAGAGTTTTGTGTGTTAGTCCCGGGGATGAGATGCAGGTGTTGATGGGTTTTGGACATGCAGTTAAATGTAAAATTGTTTGTGCTTTCCAGTGTTGAAGTTACAGTGGAGAAGACCAATCTGTGTCTTCCCATGGGACAGGAAATAGCTCTCATTCAGGGCTCAGCCTTGCTCCTAAATGCCAGCCTTCAGCAGCCTGGAGGGGTGTGAAAGACCACAGATTTCAGAGTCTGGCTTATTGCAGAGGATGATCTTGCTAATCCTCTTGCTCCTTTTCAAAGATGGGGAGGAATAAGATGGTTTATAAAATGTCTTCTCTCCAGTGTCAGAAGTTGCACCTATGAGCAGTGTCCCCTCCATGTTTCTGATGGGGCTCAGCCTGACTGTGGTGCTGTCCAGGAGAGGTGAATGCCACCTCTTAGTGTGAGTAGTGCTGGGACTTTCAGGTACTCTGCCTCTGCTCTGTGTCATAAAGGCAGCTCTGTAATTGACATAGCTTGCCTTTGGCACAAATTGTTCTCAGGGGAGACATTTTAATGTGTTTATTGACAATCACATACAAGAAGCAGACTGTGGGCAAGGGAATGTGTCTGCCTCAGTGCAAAAGTGAAGATCCAATTTTGCCATACAGCTCCAAAAAAATAACTTATCACTGGGTGCTGCTAACTCCAGAAGAGATTTCTGATTGTCTGAAATAATCTTTTCTATTGCAGTTCCACACATCCTCCAAGATTCTAACCATGGAGGATATTGAAACTTACTTCCCTTTGCAGCTCAGCTCTCACAAATACAAAGATATGCAAACAATACGCAGAAGATCTCTGTAATTAGAGTGCATTGCTTGGTGGTTTCCTTCCACTTTCCTGCTGGGATTCATAGCTTTAGTTTACTTCACAACATTTAGTTTTCTGGTCAGCCTGAGTTTTCTAGATGGCTAGGTAATGAGCACATCTACAGGGAAGTTTGTCTGATGTGTTTTACACGTGTTTTCACTTGTTACTTCTTTCTACTGACTGCAAAAGATGGAACTGCTGGCAGTCTTACATAACTCCTAATTTGAATGTCTAAATTAGGTAAAATGGGCTCCACCTGAGATGATTGTCTAGTTTCTGTCATTTGTAAAGGATTTATGCCTGTGTGGATGGGAACCCACATCAGGTTTATTTGTCAGTAGATTTCTGGCACATGGCAATGGCCTTGTGGTAACTGAACATTCACTTCTCTTTAAAATTTGAGGTAGAAATATTCACTCTTACTATTTCAGAACTGTAATTCTTGCAAATAAGATTTTTGTGATAGGTTAGTCCATGTTGAAATAACTTAGATGTATGAGTTCTTAATTCTCTAAGAAAAAATGACAGATTTATACATGGAAACAGATTCTAAAAGAGCAATGAAGAGAGATGAGTGGAAAATAGCATCTATTTGCTTGTGAAAGGCAGAAGAAAGTCAATATTCTTCAAACTGCCAAACAATCACCTGAAAGTACTGAAGCCTGCCAGAGTTCTCGTGGCGGAACAATAGTGGACTCCTTAAATTTCTTCCTGAGATAAGTAGAGAAAATCAGAACAGCTACTTCCACACAGAGCATTTTGGTTTTATGCCACTGCAAATTTTCGTTCCAATACTTTATGTTGTGTGGTTTTCAGGCTCTTTCACCACCCAAAATGGGGTTTCTTTTAGGGTTTTCCAGTGGTCTAAAGGTAAATAGTGTCTTCACCACATTGTAAGGGGCAGGAGATTTGATGGGATAGGTCTTCAGGGATTTCTAGGAAGCTTTGTTATTAAAACAATAGGAACATAAAAATTTGTAAAAGGACCTTTCCTTAGGTCTTGTTAGTTCCTATAATAAATTTTCTGTAAGAACCTTGTCAGTTGTAGAGAATCCAAATAAATCACATCTACTGGATCACCTTTATGTACACACTCACCGATATCCTACTCAAGCACCAGCTTGTTAGTGCAGCAGGTACAGACACCACTGTCACCTTCCTAGCAGACCATCTCCATCCATCTCCTTCTTGTTCTTCATTACAGGCTCTATTGCCTCATCAGATCTGAAACTCAGTCTCCAGAGTCTGTGGTGCCTTGGCTCCCCTGCAGAGACCTTTACACTGATGTGAGGTTGTATCATCAGTCCTCTGGCATAATCGTTGTTTGTGTGACAGGTTAAAGGGGAGGAATCATCACTCTGGCTGCTCTGGTTGCTGAGGAGCTGATGTTGCTCATGCTCAGGAAAGAAAAAAACAACTGGGCACTAATTGTTAGCAAATACCATGTTAAATAATAGCAAAATATTTGATTGAAGTTGTCAATAATAAGAAACAAGATGAATCATTCCCAAGCTGCTATCTAAGTGTCTTAGCCATTATATTAATAGACAGTAAAAAAGAAATTATCAGAGGAATGATTTCCCTGCATGCCCCAGGCCTTGGGTTCATGTACACACACACATGTACAGAGTCCTGCAGTCTGATAATTCTCACTGAACGTTTTTATATTAACACTCCTGTGACTTTTACCCATTCTCATTTATTCAGGCCACTCCTACTGCGTTGCTCTTTCCAAGAGTGTGGCTTTGTTTGCAAACTGGGTATAAATATGTTTTGAAATTTTGAAAACCGAACTTGTCTGAGGCATCTTTAAAAATAAAAAAAATTATTTGGGATTCTTCCTTAAGGCCTTTGTTACTGCCTGCAGAAGCAGTGGATGACATCACAGTTACAACAAATGTGTTTCTTCACCACTTTAGGAAATACCGAGGCTGAAACAGCACCCCCTCAAAATTGGCATTTATCAGAACTTGTGACTATTATTCTGTGTTTTTATATAGTCTTCATGGGAATTTAGGTTAGTGAATGAGGAGCCAGGAACAGGATGGTGGAAAAGGATGAAGAGAATGAGAAGACATATTCTTCTACATATTATTGTATCAAAATAGCCGCTTGTCTGCAATTTTCTTAGAGAACCGTGCAGCACTAACATCATGGGAGCACAACAGAAGTCCAGAAAATTTTGGAACAGTACATATTATATACTGTTGTAAAAGTATAATGATAAGTTTGACTTACTTTATCCTTCAAATTATATTTTTTAACCAGCCACAGCTGAACTGTTCTGGGGGAAAGGAAGTGTTATGGTTGTGTATTAGCTGGTCTTGCAAGACATTTTCATTCCCTGAGCAAAAGTTTCAGATATTCTGTGCAGGCACCACAAAGACTACAAAGATGGGTCAAACCTTTGCAACTCCTCCTTCCATTCCATTTTGTTGTAAAATTTTCTTTATAATGAGTGGACCTACACCTGGAGTGGCATTGCTATCTGTCTCTTTTCTCTCCCCAGACCCCTGTGAGTGGTCTCTATATCTGTTCTTGCATGAAAGGCTCTGTACAAAGCCCAAATGGTGGGTGGTGGGAGTGGAGGGAGAAGGGAACCCTTCTGGATGCCTTTGCTTTTATGGTATTTGGCTTCTCTGTTCTTTCCTGAAGTCACTGGTGTGATGTTAGTTATCATTGTGTTGTTCATAATAAAATGCCCTCAGATAATCAGTGCTCCCTTTTTGGTTTAAAAATCTCACCCCTGCATACCTTGAAAGCCTGTGATGATTTTGCTGAGTTAATAAGAGATAAAACTGTTTTCTGGGAGGTTTATGTATAGCATTCATTTAAGTGCTGCATTGCTTGCTCATGTCCTTAAAGGTTATTTAACAGATAATCTCTATTGATTTGAAACATAAAGCCATGGGTAACCCTGGGATAAATTAATAGCTGACACAGAAATAAAAGTCCAAAGCTATTAGGGTGCTACATTATAAAACAAATTTTGTTATTCTCTAGCAAGTCTAGTCAAAAAGAGAAGAAAAAGTACTGAATGTCCTTTCGTGTGGTGGCATCAAAATGCTGAGGTGACCACAGTGTTTTGAGCTCTCTGCTCTGCTGTGTTTGATTTACATGTGTTTGCCAGACACTCTGTACCCAAGTCAGACCTGTAAGTATGCAATTCCCACTAGAGGCATCTGTTAACCCTAGATTTGCTTAGCTCAATGGTAATTTTGTTTGTAGAAAATCGACACCAAACATTTTGGTGCCTCCGTGTGAGGATGCCCGAGACAAAACCAGCATTCGTCCTTTCACCATGATGAATTGAGTGGGGTTTTTTGGGTTTCCCTCCCATTAAGACCATTTGGGCTTCCCTGCCATCAATCTAATTGTGTTCTCTACCTGATAAGTTATTGTTTCCACAACAGCTGAATTCCTCTTCTGATTTACAAAAAGTTTAAGAACTGACTTATTTAGACTGTGTTGACATCATCTTGCTTCAAAGGAAAAGGGATTATGGGTGACGGTAAGGGTCAGCTTGTGCTGCTGGGTGAGGATCCTTGGCTAACACAGAGCAGAAAGTCTGAGGTTGTTCTTCAGCACCTGACTGCTGCCCCTCTAGACCCAATGCCTGAGCAGAGGTTGTGTCTCTGTGTGCTAAGCTGGTCTGCTGAGACAGGCTCTTCCCAATCTTGTCCTCAGCAAGCTTGTACATGCTGACAGCAGTCTTGCTGGCTTGTGCACAAGAACGGGGAGGCCTTCTGTTGATCTGCAACACTGTAGTGTATTTGGAAAACCCCATTGCAAAGGGGGAGAATTTCGCCTCAGCTAACAAGAGGTCCTCCATAATCTTTCCACAGAATTCTTGAGAAACTGAATTATTTCTGTATGCAGTGAGGAATACAGACAATTAACTTATTAATTCTTAAGTTATGTCCTATGTCAATGTTAAATTATTCTCCAGATTACTCCCTCATATTTAAAAAAGGAAAAAACCACACACATATGCAAAAAAAAAACCCCACTCCAGAACCCACCACCATCACAAAAAAATTTCACAGTGAAGTTGTCTAAACACTTTGCTCAGGGACACTGTGATGCCTCCGCCCCAGGAAATTTTCCAAACTCAAAAAGGCTTTGGACAGGCTGATCTAACACTGAAGTTAGCCTTGGTTTCAGCTGGGAGTTACACTAGGTGTCTCTGAGGGCCCTTCCTAACCTGAAGTCTTTTATGATGATTTTTATAATTTTCTCAAAAGGAGCTCTCAGGTCTCTGTCTAGCTGATAACTGTCAGGATTCAAAATATTCTTCCTAACCATTTTTCAGCAACACACCTCTGCCACACCTTTTTTCTTCAATGGAACTGTTTGTGACTATAATTTCCTCTTCTGCACAGCAAAGCAAATGTCCAGACCACCCCTGAAGATGTGGTGCTTAGCTTAAACAAAGTGGGAACAGGGATGTCTCTGTGTGTCTGTTGTAGCTGCAGTTTGAAACAGAGGTGTTAGACCTCGCAGGGTCCTCTTCTCAGATGACATCAGCAGGTGAGACAGGGAGAAGTTAAGCTGAAAAGTCCCATGAACCTTCTTCAGAAAACATGTAACTGCATAAGTCAGTAAGGTTTATTTCCTCTGTAGAAAAAAAAAATTGTTAAAACCTTGGGCAGATGTGAAGGAGTGATTTTTAAGGTTTAATATTTCTCAACAGTAGGAAATGAAGAATGTTTTGAAGTCCATCCACCTGCTCTGCATTCTTGTGAAGGTCTTTGTCTTTTCCAAGACTCTATCTTTAGCATTTCCTGTGGTGTCTTTTCCTCATCATGTGAAGGTACTCGGCAGAATTGGCAGTGAGAGGTTTTTTGAATGACAGCCTCAATTCTTACTGCTCCAAGCATTTCCTCGTGGGTGTGTATTGAAATATTTCTGCTGGAGCTGGAACTAATAAAAAATTCTCTGTAGATGAATTGTGTGTAATTTTGCATTCTCATTGCATTCTCTAAAATTTCAGCCTTGTGGAAAGAAGGAAAAGTTACAGCTACAGTTTTTCAAGATGTTTTAATGTCTGAATAGAATGTCTGCTTTTGGGCTTGATTGGCTTTCTATCAACGCCATGCCACCTTTTCCACTCCTTTGAAATTCCTCAAGTTGTGTATACCCTGTTAATTGGATGGCTTAGGGGAATGTGCCTGTTCAGCATCAGTACACACCTCCAGCTCACTCTCAATCACTGCCACAGGGAATGTTGTCCACGTGTTCCTGCTGTGTTTCCTGGTTTCCATTGTTTCCTGTCCATAGCAACGCCTCACCCCATTACCACGTGGTACCTCTCTGTGGAGGTTCTGCTGTGGAGGTCCCACGCTGTGGCTCTAGCTCCAGCCATCCAGTTAACTTGGGTATTAACAGGTCCATCTTTGCCCACATGAGAACATCACAGTGCTCAGTCAATTTTTCTGCAGCGGGATTAGCAGGATGAGCAGGTGCATGCCATGGCATGAGTAGCAGTCAAGCTTCATTTCTACCTCCTGCAGCCTCTGGCTGAAGCCCTGGTTTATTCAGTCCAGAGCTCAGCATGCTGGTGAGTCAAAAAAAAAATAGGTTTATATTTTTTGGATAAATATGTTTGGATAAATAACCCTTATATATCTTCTTCTTGTTTTTCTTCCTCTAGAGCAGTCTTCTTTACTCCCAGTGTGCAGTGCTCTATGGTTTAGCTGAAGGCAAGGACATTTTTCTGTTACAAATGTGTGTTAGCAGGAAGCTGCTCTTCTGATAACAGCCCACAGATCTCTGTCACCTTATAGCAGAATCTCTACAAATCTTGGGCCCTTCTCCAAATCCTCCAAAAAAGGGGGGCAAACCCCCTAGTTTTGGCACATAAAGGACAAGGCTGTTCCTCAAATGATGGCTTTGAGGACATTGCTGTAAGCCAATCGAGTAGCTGTTCTGCAATGTCCCTGTCCTCCTTCAATCTTCCAGAGGGAAAAAAATACAGGCTATGCTGGAAACTGAGTGGTACTGAGATGAAAGGTTTGATAAAAGCTGTGAAGACAAACTAGGTGTGTAAATACCAAGGTTATGATTATTAGCACAAAGTGACACAAATGCATCTCTCAAGGAAGTGTCTGCTTTGCCTTTCTGGTTCACAGTTCAGACTTTAGCTAATCATGCGTGGCCAACTAATCAGAAACTTATTGTGACAAAGGAATCTTACATCCCACAGCAGCTGCACACTCTTAATATCACTGTAGCAAAACATGAACAACTGCAGTTGTGGAGACATATCTTAGACTACACTGTATTGTGATTTTGCTGAGTAGGAGCAAAATTAACATCTCTGTAATTAATGCTGATGACAGCAGCAGCTAAGGCAAACCTGAACCGACTGCAGGAGTACCCCAAACAGGCTAGTGAACATCTAAAGAAATAAAAAAATAAGCATCTAGTTATATTTTCATATCCTTTTGCAGATGCTTGAGTTTATTGAAGATGTATCTTTTTGAACTGTGGTTTATAGCCACCATTACCATTTTCTATTGTACTAACCCCCCCAACTGTGTTGATTACTTTTACATATGAACCAAACTGCTAAAGCACAGTTCACATTTTCTTTTTATTGGCAGTATTTATCCTCATTTGCTCAGAGGAGACTAGCTAGATTCAATATAGTAACTGCAGCCAACAGTCCATATCGGCACAGTTCAGTTTTGTACCAGTAATGAAATTTCACACACAGGTTTTGTTCCATTTAAGGCTTATAAAACCATTTCATGAAACTGGAATTGTCTCTACATTAAAAAGCAAAGCTCCAAAAATCTTTTGTGTGGTAAAGGTAAGATGGAACTCTATGATGGTACATTTCCCAGGAATTTAAGGAAGAAGCTGTTGGCCCCTAACAGAACAATGTCTGCTTAAACTCTAACTGCTATGTAATTTGACATGCTTGCTCTTTGGAGATTACTGTGAAGATCTACTGAGTTGTAGAAATGATAGTACCAATGCCCAACCAAAATCTGAAAGATAAGACATTAAATTTGAAACTATATACAGATATTTTGCCTCAGCATAGTATCTCATAGGTAATCCTTGAAAGATGAGTTGCTGGGAATTTGTATCACTGCTTTACTGTCATCAAGCTGAGAAGTTTCAAGCTGTGCTCTCACTAAAAAGAGTGCTGAAAAATTAATGTTGACCTAATTGCAAACAAATAATACATTAGCTTGTATGTCTCTGCCTTATCACCTAATCACAAATCTAAAGAAGGCAGCCAAAAGTGAATGCATTTCTTTCTGAACTGGTAGATATTTTCAAGTGAATCTAAAATGGCTTTTCATTCATACCAAGACAAAAAAAAAGGAAACAATAAAACTTCTTATCAGGATTTACCAGGTTTATAGCATCAACAGTGTATGCAATGTATTTTTTCCAAGTACAGCATCCTATCTAATATTACAAAAATATAGAAGTGATTACTTAGTACCAAAGGGCATATTACTAGCTGATTTCTTTGATCTAAGATAAATTAATGGATCCAAAAATATGAATTCAAAACACTTGTATTGCCCTTAAGCTGTAGAAAAGCATCATGTATGCTCCAAGTTAAAGCACCATCCTATTAGATTTCAACTACTGGCAGCTGCTTTCTTGAAAAAAATTCCTTCAAGGAAATTGATAATCCTGGTACTTAGTTGGAAAAGCTTCATATTGCAAATACAGAGGCTAAAAATTGCCTCTTAGTCTTGCATTTCCATTACAAAAGTCCTTCTCAGTCTTCCCATACATGGTGCTGGAACAAGTGTAATGCAATGCCAATATTTTATATAACAAAATAATGTCTGGATTCCGCAATATGGAAAAGATCAGAGTCTTGATATTTTTCATTCACAAACAATTTCCTTTTTTTCGGTAAGACCCTAAGCAGCACCAGTTCTTTTGTCAGAGCACCTGTCTTGTTGAAGTCAGGACGATGCTGAGTGTGGGATTCACTCTGAGCATATGTGTGTGTGTGTGTGTGTGTGTGTGTGTGTGTATGTCTGTAAGAAAGAAAGAGAAGTGAGGGGACAGTAGGGTGTATGACTGCAGTGCAGTGCTGTAGGTATTCAAACAGCAGTGGGGATATTCCCATGGCTGCAGCTCCCTGGACCCTTTCTGGTTTCTAGCCAATGGCTCCTGAGAAGTGACTATTTAGAAGCCTTAGTTTAAATGTCACTAAGAATGCAGACACTGCTTACTATTGCCTGTGCATGTTCAGCACCTTAAGGGCACATTTTGGTTGTGCCTTTGGGTGAGTTCTTGTCGTAGAGAAGGCAGAGAAGGTAAAATAGCCTCACACATATTTAAGTGGCCCATGTACTTTTGAGCCAAGGCATAGTTTACATCAATTTTCCTTCTCCGTCTCTTCTGCCCAACAGATACTTCTTAAAATATCTGTCCCTCATGATTTGTTTATAAGCTGAAGGCAAGGGTTGTTTTCTTGCCCTGCAGCACAGCATGTTATGCATTAGTGCAAGGATAAAAAAAGAATGGTCAACTTAAAGTGTTTCCAACTTGCCACATGATGCCAGTATTCCATTGAATTTCTCTCAGTTGGGATTGCAGGTAGAGTAGATGATAAGTGGCTTTACATATTTATTTAAATGATACATAATTTTTCCTGTCACTGTCATGGCACTGCTTGTGTTGCCTTTTTGCAAGCCATGTGCAGAAGGTTCTTGCAGCAGAACCTCTGCAGAAAGCAAATGAGAAACTTCACACTGCAGTCCTTGTGAGACATGCATTTTCAATTCTGTTCCTATGAGCACTGGCACCTGCACATTAAGCACATCCTTCAACCTAGCCCTCGTCAACAAAACACTTAAGGATTTGACTGAGTGCTCTCCTCAACTGAGGCCCTCAGCTCCTATTCTGAGCTCACTGCAGTTGGTGTAAGCTTTGATGAGAGCTGCAAGTTGAGGAGTCGCAGCCTTCCAGCTTCATTGAATATGTGAAGTGTCCTTAAAAGTTTTTAATTTAACTTTCCTAACCTTGACTGTTAATATCTCCTCCTACTGCAACTGTCCTTAAAATGCTGCACTTTGTCATGCCTTATTGGTTTTGCCTCTTGATGTATTAAGTGGAGGACTAATGTAGTGTTGTGGGAGAGCATTTGTTTGTTTTCTGGGGACAGTATTTGTAGCTGATTCCCATCCAGATGGAAGCAGAGTCCCTACAGGTGCCTCAGCAGAGCACTGCATGGCCCTGCAGGCCTCAAACCCCGTATTTGCAGCAATTTTTCTATCACACCTCAAATAAGGAACCACTCTGTCTCTCCTCCACTGTCTTACACCATTTTCACCAAGTACTGCAAACTCTAATTACACAAAATCTTCAGAGAAAAAAGTGAAGCATTTATATAGGTACAGACTGTTTTCTCTATTTTTAAAAAATAGAGAAAACTACTAGCTAATTCTAGAGTTCTTTTATTATTAAAAACTGAGGGTGGCTCATGAAAGGAAGTAAACACAGACCTGCCCTGGACCAAAACACTTAACCTTCATTGATTTAAATGAGAATTAAGCACACACTTGAATGCCTTTAAGAATAAAGGCTAAAATAATGCCCCAGCAACTGAGTTAAACTTTTCCTCCAGTTCTCCAAAAAAAGATTTTTGCAGAAATTAGGGAAGGAGGGTAGCATGGCCTCAAATATGAAAGATAATAGCATTTTCAACTTGCGTATTTCTAAAAGTGCATTTTAATTTAGTACTGGGAATGTTAGTTCTTTCAAAAATAAGACTTTGAAAAGCCACTACTCTTTGAATTAATTGTCTACTGTATTTTTTTAATATGTGACTCAGATCAAGTGCAAATTGCCTTTTAGAAGTTGCCAGATCAAAAACTTGTTTTATCTAGGGATGACTTTTCCCTTAAGGTTTAATATCTTTCTACTCATCAAAAGGTGTCAAACTTCCCCTTTTCCAGTGCCAATATGCCAAGAAAAGCCATCATTTTGTCTTTCTTGTGCTCACTGCCACTGAAACAGTATCTACGTAGCATTATTTTAAGTGCTGAATATAATTAACAATGATTTACATAACATTTAATAGCACTTTAAGAAGATGAAATTTCATTACCGTTATTGAATTATTCCCCTTCTTTCAAGTTCTGTATCACAACTGAAGTGATTTTTTTAACATGCAAGTTGCATCCTCAGCAACATATTTCAATCAATTTATATTGATATTCTGAGGGTACTCTCATTCTACATGCCTCTGCTTTTATTCCAATTTAGAAGAAGCAAGAGGTTAACCAGGATTTAAAGGAACTACAACAGACAATAATTCATTCCATTGCAGGCCTGAATAATTTGCAATTATGAATGGTATTGAATTTTTGTAAGCTGAATTTCTAATTGAATTTCAGGAAATATTTGCCATCATTACATTTTATAAAGGATAAGAAGTGTTGCAGAAGGTTCGGGGGTTTTAATTAACTATTAAACAAGGTAGGCAGTGTTACGTTTCAATCATTAGTAGAAGAGGCAGCAAGAAAGAGGGATTAGCAAGTTAATACCAGCAATAAACCCTCTGTCTCACTTAGAGGTAAATAAGATACTTAGATAGCTAAGATGTTTGTAGCTCTTCCAGACCTGATGAACTCCATTTTTTGACAGAAAAGGCACACACTAAAAACGTGGGGGAGCCAGCAGCAACCAGCTCTGGGGATCCACAAAGGAAATGGATGAAGTGTCATAAATAGATCTCAACATTTTTGCTTTCCCCTCTTTCTTTAGAGGGAACAAGGCAAGGGAGCTACATAACACTCAGCATAACTTTAATACCCAGAAAAACTCTGGAACAGAGAATTCAGCAACACATTCATAAGTAACCGGAAAATTATGAGAGGAATTGCCATCAACTCTTTTCTTGTCTAACTTGTAGCATGTAACTTGTTCTTCACAGATCCAAGTAACTCTTTTTATAGTGGAATAATGGCATTTGTGGGTATGGGAGTGTGAATATCTTATACCTGGTTCTTAGTAAGGCTTTTCACAATGTTTAACATTATATTCACAAGCCAGCTACAGAATCATAGTTTAGATGAAAGAACCCTAACCTGCAAGCAAAATTGTGCTCAAGAAATACTTTTCAGCACTTTCTTGACAAAAGGGAAAGATATATTTATGCAGCTCTGCAGGATTTTGCCTTCTAGTTTGCTGTCAGCAGCGGTCTGGGTGAAGGAACAGATAGTGTGCTTATACTAAAAAAAACAAACAGAACTTTAGTTATGCTGCAAGGCAGAAAATAGATGAAAATGGAGAAATAATCTGAAAAAATCTGTACATTCAGTCAGAACAACTGGAAAGTCCTACACATAACCAGATATAGTCAAGTGGACTAATAGGGAATGGAGAGCACAAGACTCCAGTCTCCAATCTAGGTAGATTGGAGCCTTGGGCAATCATTAATGGCATGATAGTTAACAAGTCCAAATGTTGGATTCTGCACCTGGGATGGAGTGACCCTGGGCACACCTGGTATGAATTGGGAGAGAAGTGTCTGGAGAGCAGCCCTGCAGGAAGGAATCTGGGGGTGCTGGTTGGCAGCAGTCTCAGCACAAAGCAGCAGCCTGCCCTGGAAGTCCAGAGGGCATCCCACGTCCTGGGGTGCATCAATCATGGCATCACCAACTGGACTATTCTGTTCTACAGAGCCACTATCCAGGGAATATCCTGCCAATATAATGTGTTCTGAGCTGCATGTGGGTCTGGAAAAAGGCAACTACCATTCTGGGATGTATAAACTACAACCATAGAGCAATCCTTTAATTCTGGTTAATAATGGTAAGACCCCCGGTGTAATCCTCAGTCAGGTTCTCACCAGCATTTCCAGGAAAGAGGAAATGTGTGTGAGCAGGCTGGGAAAGCACCTCTCCAGAGTAACCGTAAGGCAGGCAGATGTGCATTTGAGAACCTATCCAGCAATACTTCTCCAGGCTTTTCTGAACAAAACCAAAGCACATGAAATGATACAATATTTTCACAATTTTAGCTTTGTTTGTGTTTGTTTTGCGTTGCTGCTGTAAAATTTAACTTGCCATTCAGTTTGACCCATCTCCTCATGAAGTTCAAATATTAATGCAATACAGCAAAGAAAATGCTTTTTTTTCCTTGTTCTTTCATTTTTGTGGATGAGCCTTTGCCAGATGGTGTGTGTGAACAAGAAAATCAAATATATATGCATGTTGGATATACTCACTCTTATTTCTGCTTAGGTTTTGTTGTTATTGTGGTAATTTCTTCAACAAATACAGGTTTATTCTTAACAACATGTTGCCATCAATTTGAGGGGTCACAACAGAGAATTCTGGATTCTGAAAAATTTGAAGATAATCCTCTTTAGGATTATCATAGGACTCCCCTTTGCTATGAGACAGCAAATTACTATTTTCTTCCATTTACAAAGTTTTGCTGTGAGAATTTCTCCTGTTTTTTCTCTACTGATCTACTTTGTTAGAAAGAAACTGCCTATTGCACACATTGGGTACATCAAAAATATTTTAGTATAACTGGAACCAATTTCTGTTTCCAATTCTAATTAAATTATGATTCCAGACTAATTTTAGATCACTGGCAATGGTTGAAGGGAATATGCATTTATTTTGTCTTCACATAGAATTTCTGTATCATTTTTCCTCAGGTAAATGTCAATGGGCCCCATCTCTGCAGAATGTTCAGATTAGTATCTTTTAGCATGAAAAATATATGCTTCATTTCTGTCGAGTTTGAGATCATGCAGAAAATGTTATTCCTTAGGTGTCAGTTTTTTTATGTCACTTAGTCACATATTTATGCCACTTTTCTGTTCTGAAATGAGACATGGTATTTAGAATACTGCAGATGGAAGCAATCTCTAAATCAGTCATGCAAACCACTAGCTGTTTTATCATATAGGACATAGATATGAGACCTTTTCAAATACTCTTTTGCATGTTAACAAAGAAATTGGCCTTTAAAAAAGTGATAAGGAAATGGAGTTCCAAAATATCTGAAAAATATCAACTGGGTGGTGTCATTTTAGCAGGATCCCTGGATCCTTCTATAGTGTGGGATGCTTGAAATCCTAACATAGATTTTATTTATCTGAAGCCTTACTCACTCTTCCGTCAGCATCCACGCTGCTTCAGCAGTCACCACCTGGCTTTCTGCAATGGGGGAAGAGCTGGTTGCCTCCTGTGCTTTGCCAAGTCTCATGCTAGGAATTAGGGCACAAGAGGAGTTGCAGCAGGTGTTTAGGACCACCTGAACCAGCTGAGCATTTGCTTGTGCTTCTTTGGGAATACAGAAGAAAACATGAAGCTGAAGTGGCCCTTACTATGAAGTATTTCCAATTTTTTTACATTGAACGGCACACTGGACAACAAATGTTTGTTGAATTGAGAAGTGTGAAGCTAGCTTCTTAGATCTTCTCTTTTTTCCCCATGCCCATCGTGGCAATTAGCAGGATAGTGCTCTAGGCTCAGTGAGGCATTAATCATGCCCAGAATGGACTGCAAAGTGAACTGTCAGTGTGGCAGATTGTCTCTGCCAAGGAAAAAAGGATGGGAGCTCTCCCAAGAGTAGAAAAGAGGGTTTGGAGCCCAGGTTTGGAAGTTATTTAGGAACCTGAGGATGTAAAGAAACATTTGGTGGCTTACCATGGCACTGAGTCATTAGCTCATTGTCTCACAGCCTGGCCTGAGCCCTAGAATTAAATACTGAATGTGGATAGGATGTCATTTTTGGCTCACAGGGAAATTAACTGTCTTGGGAACACCCTTTACTGCATAGCTATTCTTACTGTATATCCAGGGAACTCAGCTTGATGGGTGGTATTGTCAGGATGAAGCTTCCTGGTGGCTGCCAGGAGGTCACATAGGCCCCACTTGCAACCACACTGCCCAAGCCCTCCCTCTTATCTTAGTTCTTGGCAAGGCATTCTACTTCTCAGGAAGAAGCATGTGGCTTAAGAAGAAGCTAGATTGATATTGTGAGAATGCAGCAATGAATAGCACAGTATTAAACAGTCGTGGCTGTGCAGCTCACATCAGTCCAGGTGGAAGTTTTGATAGAAACGCCTGGGTCTCTTTGTATGGCTCTTTGAAGATAGGTTTGCAGTCTGTAATTCCTTCCAGCAGAATTACGTCTCCTACCCAAACCAGTCCTTGTCCAAAGCCTCTGTTACTGGCATCAATTAGTAGAAATATTCGTCATTGGAAGACCATAATTCAGATTTTTTACTCATTAGTTGAGGATCTTGTTGCCAACTGTTGAGAAGCTTATCAGCTTTCTCTCTCACTCATCCAGCCCACTTGTGTCAAAATGAAGGTTTTATTAGGTGCTTTGCATTAAAATACAGATAAAAGGAGTGTGCTTGCTTGAAGCAGAACAAGACAGAATAAGCCAGATCTTCAGCTGATATATATTTGTCAGAGCTCTGTAAAGATAATGAAGCGATACTAATTTGCATTAGTTAAGCAACTGAACTGGTCTCTTTCACAGAGACTCCTCTGCAGATCTGGTGATGACCATGTATTGCATCTGGCTCAGATGGAGTCAATTTTCCCCATTGCAGCCCTCACAGTATGGGTAGCTGGAAAGGTGCTGATAACACACCAGTGGTTTGGCTACTGCTTCATCAAGGCTGTCTTCCCAACTTTCTCCCTTCACCAGTAGGCTCAGGGTGGGCAAGATCTTGAAAGAGGACCTAACGAGGCCAGTTGACCAAAACTAAACAAAAGGATGTTCTGTACTGTGTGAAATGTGTTCAACAATAGAAGCCAAGGGAAAGGAGGAGGAGGGGGACATTTGTTATTATGACATTTGTCTTCCAGAGCAATTGCTGAAAGCCTACCTCCTGGGAAGTAGCTGGACATCATCTGCTGATGGGAAGGAGAGAAAAAATATTTTCATTTTCCTTTGCTTTTGCACATGACCTTTGCTTTTGGTTTAATAAGCTGCCTTTATCTTGACACATGAGGTTTTTTCCCCATCTTATTTTCTCCTTGTCCTGTCCTGCTGAGAAGGGGAGCTTGGTGGACACCTGGCATCCAGCCAAGGTCAATCCACCATGGACAGGCAACCCTGACAGCTTCTAGCCCATAGCTCAGGTCAGAAATAATCTGAATCATGCCTCTGTTGAGGATGGCTGATAGGCAATGTTCAGTTGCAAGTAAATGGTGGAATTCTTACTCTTTTTCCTGAACTGTCTTTTGGTATTATCAGGCAGAATTGTTCTGCTTTACCTCTGCCTTTAGGGCAAGGGATTTGCATTTTTTCCTGACTGCTTGGATTTCATAGGGTGGAGTTAAGAATTATGTGTTTTTCCAAATCTGGCTGGAGACACACTCCATCCTCTCTGTTTTTCACTTCTTCTCTGCTTCATCTTTCTTCTCAATTCTAGGCAGTGAGGAGTTTTTTCCTACCTTTTCTACCCCTTTTAAGAATCTTTTCCTCTACCTCACTCACTTAACTCAAATTTTCTTGTGATGCCACCTGCTCAGAGAGAGTCAAAGATCATTTACCTTGTATACATATATTTCTAGTTGGTATCACTCTGCCTTCTACAGTGACAAAAGAAAATAAATTTCAATAATTTGGATTTTGAGTAAGTAACAAAATGTGAAGGGATTTTGTACTGTTGTGTTATTCCAAAAACACAGGAATCCTTTGGCATTCATGAACCCATGAGCTGAATCAGAAGGGTGCAAGACCCACTTAAATATGAGCTGAAGCTCTCAAGTCCTTTTGCAGACATCACTGTTTAATTCATGCGCACTGGAAGCAAAAGTGATGATAAGCAAAGAGAAGTGTCCCTCCTGTTTCCCCTTGCTGGGAAGTTAATACAGTTTTCATGCATTTTGACATTATTTAGTGTTCCCACGGATGGCTGCATAGCCACAGCCTGACAGCCGGGGGCACTGGGAACAGACACATTCCAAGTCCCCTAACAGCGAGGCTCTGGGACAAGTGATACAAAGCAGGTAATGAAAAATTTAGTGGAAAAACAGCACTTTCACTTTGTTCAGTAAAATAAACTTTATCTCTCCCAAACAAATTCTTTTAAAAAATTAAATATTTTTTTAGTGGATTTTTTTTTTTTTGTGGATTTGCGTGTGTGAGTGTATGAGCTGGTTTTCCACTCAAAATTCAGTGTGGAAAATTCATGCAGGTAGTTTTCTGTCTTTAAGTCAGAGTATCCACTGAGATTTAATATTCATTTCATTAGGCTCATCAGTGTTAATGCCGTTCAGCTCCATCTAATGAAAACAGTAAATTAACATGTGCAGTAGTTCTCTTTCACTTACTAATTGATATATGATGAAAGTTCCCATGCTACCAGATAGTACATGCTCAAAGAGAGTAAGTATAAAAAGTGGCTTAAGGGGTTTTAAAAATGTATGTTTTTAATGACAGTGATAGCCAGTATATGCTATCTAAGAGAAAAATGCAAAAATAATGTTGCTGCCACTGGATAACAAAATCTTACACAAATCATTTTCTTCCCTGGGAATTTAAGTAGCTATTGTACTTATGCAGGAATGGTCTTTGAATACATATTTCAGTAGCATTATGCACTTCAGCATAAGGATTATCATTCTGAAATCTGTTCTCGTAGTTGGGTGTTTCTTGGTGGAATTTTAACTTTTGATCATGAGCTTGCATCTAATTGAGGAAGAGCTTATATGACTGAGTGCTGACTGCTAGGCAGGAAAGCCTTGAATTACTTGTTGTTTTCCAGAAAATTAAAATGGAGGATGGCAGATTCTCATCTGATGTTAATCAGCTGATCTGCTTAAAATTGTACTGTGTTGACTTGCATCAAAGGGTGGGAGAGAAACCCCTTGAGGAAGCACTGAAGAACACCTCTGTCAATGACAGTCACATGGTGCCCCAGAAGCCCAGGAGACTTTATCAGGCCACAGCCGAGCACCTGTTACCAAAGGAAACTGAATGATCAGTAAGGGAAATGAATGAAAAAATATAAACTTCATCAGTACTGGCTTGTGGGTGACTTCACTCTTCCTAAAAATTCAGCAACTGACTTCCCCTTCTGTAGTAACATATGCCTACAAACCTTCAGAGGGAAAAATCGGAGACAGGCAAGAATTAAAAATGCAAAAAGGAACTGAAAATAATCCATTTTGCTGTAGGAAGTATGGAAAAGGCTGCAAATAGGAGCTTGCACATCTCCTAAGTCATCATGTTTTAAAAAGGGAATGGATCAATGTGAAGAGGAAGCAGTCTCAGTCACTTTGGAGCCAAATGGATCTGCTCAGATTGCAAGAAATCTCTGACCAGGTCCTTGCAGCATTAAAGGTACCCAAATGCCATACAAACTGTAAAGGCACCAAGTTGCTTAAAAGTCCTGTTCCCCTGGGCTTGGTGGAGCTGCAGTGATTAGATGCTGCTCACCCACAAGTGGCAAAAGCCAGGGCTCCTCACCCTTGTGTTCTCTGAGTTCTCATGTCGCAGGAAAGACACTGCTTTCCTGTGACAAACCTGCTGCTTGCTCCCTCCCTCCTGCTGCCCACCAGCAGTCACTGCAGTGTGTACACTGCCAAACCACATGGCCCTCACAGGTGAGCATTTTCTTGGCAGGAATACCCCGGGGTGCTCAGCGAGGTCACCTGAGAGCTGCTGTGCTCGCTGCATTTGTTTTAATTGGGCTGAGCTGCCTTAATGCTGCCAGAAATGGGCCTTGCTGCACCTGCAGAGACAATGTGGTAGGCAGTTTTCATTGAACTAGAAGTGGACTTTGTACATTCAAAGTATTTATTTAATTATCCCAAACTTGATTTCTCCCAATTATTTTCTCACAAGTATCTCAGTATTGTTATACTCCATCTGGACAAGCCAAAAATCCTGTCCTACAGACAGATGGAGCAAATGACGGAGAAATTATTATAAATGGAAAAAAAATTCTTTAACTGGAGGCTTGCTTATGGTTTTATGTTCTTGATTATGTACTCGGTGTGATGCCAGAATGATTTGCTTTCTCTTTTATACCCCTCTTGCATACTCTTTTATATAGTTTTATGTATTCTTAGTGCTTTTAGCCTACATACTTGTAACTTTCCAAGTCTGATAACTTAGCTGAGACCCACTGTACCATTAAACCAAGAGATCAAACAGTCTGGAAGGCCCAGACACCAAGGTCCTCTCCAAAACATATTGATAGGCCCATCGAGGGAGGAAGGTTCCTCAGAATGGAGGGTTCACTCAAGCCTCTCATTGGGGAATCTTTCATAGATATGTTAATTTTGCAAGGCCTATAATTGCGTGTATTTCGGTGTGGTGGGTGTGCATGCATTTTCAGGGCATTCCACCTGGACCAAGTGCTGTACCCCAGGATCCTGAAATAAATACTGAGGTAAAGACCCCTTTTCCCCATAAACCGTGTTTTGGTTTTAATTATTAAGACCAGGAAAAGGCATCAGGTGAAGTGTCTTTCTCTTATATGTGACAGCTTTTATAGGGCTGTGCTTTGTAAAATTAGTAAAATAGTATACTTGCATTTCTTACTTATTTATAATGTACTTTTTCACTAAAGATTGTATAGTTTTGAACTAAATGTGAGAGGATTGTGACAAAAAAAGAAATGAGTCTAAGAAAGTATTTCCGAACTTCTTGCATAAGTCTGTGGAAGTATTTCTGAATTTCTTGCATAAATCTTAAGTCATATCATGACAAGTATAATCTGTTATTTTCCTGCTGAGGTGGAATGTGGGATGGTACAGTCTCTGCCCCTGCTTTCCAGATATAGTTAATTTTTCTCTTAATTTTGTTCTTTACAGAAGAATTTTATACTGCTGAGGACTATATTGATTCCACTTTTAGAGTACTACATTGTGTTCTTCTGTATAATTTATATTTGTTGTGTAATAAATTTGGTATCTGAGTGATACTGCCCATTGTTGAAGTTGGAAAGGTCTGTTTCTGAAGACTGGTAAAAATGGCAAAATTCAGCACTGCATCAGTTCCCGTATTGGCTTTTCTTCACAAACTTCATGTTGAATTACCACTGAGCAAGAAGCCGCAGCTATGATATTGTAAAAGATTCATCTTGTTCTGTATTTTTGGAAGAGATCAATGATGTTGTGGCAAAGGAGATGAAGGAAGACACTTTATTATCTATGTCCTCCTTTGAATGTGATGCCAGGTGATAAGTTTTCCTTTTATTTCTGTCAGCCAAACTCCACTGCTCAGGCAACTGTATGGTGTTTTTTCACTTGCAATTAAAACTCCTTAACATGTTAGACTGGAGTATTTAGCAGCATTCCAGTTTATTTAACTGAATTTTTATGAATTGCTAGATCAGTTGCCAGCTGCCAAGTCAAAATGAAAAATAGGGTTGCCTTTTTTTTTTCCTAGGAATTGTATTTCAAGTTATCAAAGGCTTAACAAATTCCCCAAAGCCTGCTTGGCTGAGATGGAAACTCTGGATCTAGGGCTTCCCAGGAATGATTTTGAGCATTTCATCCCTACCCTGGTGTGGACACCTGGCCCAATCCTGCATCATCCATCTCCTGGTTCTGAACAAAATGGTTCAATATCTGCCTGTTGCCTTGGGCCCAGTCAGGCAGTGCTTAACCGATGCTGCAGCTCACTAATGGAGTAGTAGTAAACACAACCTCACCTTTTGCTATTTTTCATCTTAGCCCACAAGCAACATAGAACAGCATTGCCAATTGTAATTGAACTACAACAAGGTCTGCTAGAAAAAAGCCCAGGTGGTTCCAGCGGCTTCTCCCCTTTCCTTGTCCTCCAGAGACTCATTCCTGGGTAATGCACTATATCTTATGTATTCTTATATTATGTTTCACTGTATAAGGTAATTTAACAGCTGAATAATACAACTGATAATTGTCCAATGGAGGAGAAAACAAGTCCTTAACACTTTTCTTCTTTTCTTGTAGTTCATTATAGCAAGAACACTAGGGAACTCATATTCTAGCATTATAATGATGAGAATTCTCCTCTTAAGAAATTCCAGTTATGCTCTGGATTTGTTATGACCTTTTCTGTTTGTTGACTTTTTGGGTTTTTTGGGGGGCAAGCCCTGATTTGCATTTTGCCCCTGGTTATATCTTACACCTGTTTCAATCAATTTCTGTGATTTGGGTTTTTTTGACTTGCACATTACCAACACTGCACTTGCACATTACCAACATTGTACTTTGAGGTGATATGCAGAACTGGATATTGGATCATTAGCCACTCATTTTGCTAAATTATATTGTAGTACATTACCATTGTAGTACCCTGGTATGTAAAGAGCTGGTATGTAAACAGGTGTATTCCTGCTCTGGTCTTATTTAGTTAAAGTGGACTTTATTGTTGAGTACTGGATTAGGTGCCCCATCGTTCTGACTCCACACAGTCACTCTTGTGTTACTATTTCTAAGGGTGAACACAATTCTTTTGTTGTTGTTGTTGTTTTTCACTATCTTCTGAAATCCCAAAGCATTAGACTGAGCATAGGAACCAAGGGAATTATCGGAACTTGGTTGGGTTCCCTGAGTCTCTTATTAGCATGTTCTTTAGAGGCTGAAAAAGAATCCAAACATACCCTGTTCCTCTTCAATTTCTGTTAGGCTGCATGAAAATGTCTTTTCACCATTTAGTGCCCCAATCTACCTCTATTCTCTTAAAGAAGGGAGCCAGACGAATTGCCATTTAGTTCTGCCACAAGATTTAAGGAAGTGAGAACTGCTTTCCATATATAAATAAGTCAGGAAAAAAACAGTGGCATTATACCCACTGCTGGGCTGTGATTACAACTAGAAACTGCATAGAGCTCAGCTGATTTAAAATTATCCAATATATACTAAATCAGCCTGAAGGCTGAATTCTTTAATGATACTTGGCAAAGCTCAAAGATAAGTTAGTTGGAGCCAAGGAGGGTAGCCATGATCATCCATCCATCATTCTGGCTCCCTCTGTTTGGGAGGGAGCACTGTGCCAGGTGGACAATCAGGAGTGGTTTGGTTTGTTGGGCTGTGCTGGATTTGGCTGGGGTAGAGTTAATTTTCTTCATGGTGGCTGGCATGGGGCTGTGTTTTGGATTTGTGCTGAACACAGGGTTGATGATATAGAGATGTTTTTGTTGTCGCTGAGCAGGGCTTACACAAAGCCCAGGCCTTTTCTGATTTTTGTACTGCTGTGCTGGGAAGGGAGCAGGAGGCCTTGGGAGGAGACACAGCCAGGGCAGGTGACCCCAACTGACCAAAGGGATATTCCAGACCATGTGCCATCATGTCCAGTATATAAAATGGGGGGAAGAAGGAGGAAGGAGGGGATATTTGTACTGATGGCATTTGCCTTCCCAAGTCACTGTTACAGGTGATAGAGCCCCACTCTCCTGGGGATGGCTGAACACCTGCCTGCCCTCAGAAAGCAGGGAATTCATTCCTTGCTTTGCTTTGCTTTCCTTGTGTGCATGGCTTTTGCTTTCCCTGTTAAACTGTCTTTATCTCAACCCATGAGCTTTTTTGCTTTTGCCCTTTTGATTTTCTTCCCAGACTTGTTGGTGGGGGAAGAAAGAAGGGAGGGAGGGAGGGAGGGAGGGAGCGAGGGAGCGAGGGAGCGAGGGAGCGAGGGAGTCAGTGAGTGGCTGCATGGGGCTTGGCTGCTGGCTGGGGTGAACCACAACAAGGTCATGAAAAAAGCCACATTCACTTTAGTTACCATGCTTTAGGGAATGAGCAGCCCTTGAGGTGCAACTTTATGTCCCAAAACACTGTTGTCTGAAGAGGATTCCCAGAGCTCACTTCTCCCCCTTTATTACTTATGCATCCTGCCTTCTGCGAACTTTCAGGTGCCTTTCTGATAAACTTTTTTGTTTAATATTGAAGCTTCTTTCAAACAACCTTTAATAATAAAGTCATGGGGTAGAATTCTCTTACTTTTTTCCTTTTTACTGTCATGTTTATGTATGAAGCAAATTATAATACCCAATAACTTTGCAGTCCTGTGAGTTTTTATAAATATTTAAAATGGTTGCACTCTGGTTAAAATTTCCCATGCATTAGAAATGCAAGAGACTGCAAATTAAATTTATATTGCATATTTGAATATTGGATGTCAGTATACACTAAAGTTATTCGGACTAAAGCAAGTGAAATACCTAATACAAATGCAGTGATTTGCCTTGACACAGTGTCTTGATTCATTGGCAGATTATACAAGCACAGAAAAAAAGATGGCACACATTGCAAATTGTTCAGCAGAGTTAACAATCAGGTCAAAATTGCAATTTGCAAAGCTAAATAGACTGATGCAGGCACGGAACAGTATCAGATTTTGAGGTTTTTTTACTTCTTCCTTTGGCTTCTGTTGCTTATTTTCTTGCATTATGGATCTTCTTTCTCTGTATCTTGTAATGTTACCTAGCCACATAAGTACTGGGAATACAATATATGTTTATTCCCATTCAGACTCTCATACCAGTCACATTTCATTTGCTTCAATTTTCTATCCTTGGAAACAAAAATGAAAAGATCCCCTGAACAGTCTTCAAGAAGTGCCCTAGATACTGCTGTCTCATATTAATATTGTAGTTAATACAAATAATGGAAAAGAGAAACAGAGGAAAAAGCACATTTGCAGTGCTTAAACTCTGTCCTTCATTTCCCTTCTATTTCTTACTGATTTTAATGCTGTCCTCAAAATCATACTGAAAAGTATTTTCAAATATAGAAAGGGAAAAGCATTTTTCAGCCTTTCCAGTTACTGAGGGCCTTCAGTTTCCTCCTATCAGCAGTCATGTAAGAAACTGGCAATTTTGTTTCTTGGCTGTGGTCCCTACCTATTTCTTTTAAGCCAAACAATTTTTTTTTTGGCCAAGATATGTGCAGGTTGGAGGGCTCATAATAACCAGAAATTTGAAAAAGACTACAAGTGTAGAAAATGAACATAGGTTCAAGATTTTAAAGAAAGAAGCAACTGTTAGTCTGGTTTAGCTTCCTTGCTGCAGAAGTTAGAACAAACCATGCATTTTGCCTCATGTTGATCCACACAGTTTTAGCCCCATTTAAAACAGTCTTTCAGGAGGCATCCCATCCTGAGGAGATGGCATCCAGAGATGGAGAAACCACTTATTCCATGAGCTACCTTTTCTGTTCCAGAATGTACAGAGAACTTCAGTTGAAATTTATCTAGTTTTGATACTGTTTTGTATGCTCTTGTCCTCGGAGATTACAATCTTTAATATAATATTACTTTATATCTGTAATGGTAATCTCATCCTTCTCTGTTACACGCTGCACAGACTGAGGCGCAGCCAAAGGGGTGAAATGCAGAGCATGAAGCTGACACAGAGGAGTTCTGCACCAAGACGTCCAGTGGACATAGAGTGACAGCCACGTGGTGCCATGCACGGTGTGGAGGGAAGACGTCACACAACCCAGACTGGTCAATCAAGGGCTTTGGAAAACAGGAAATCAACTATTATCCCTATGAAGCACATGTGCAGTGCTTGGTTTACAGCTCTTTCACTGCAGAAGAGGCAAGAAATGTGCCTTGGAGGTGATGTCCAGAGTTACAAATTAATTAACCTTGGATGGCAGCACTTATGGCAGTCTCCTGTATTGGTAAGTAATGGGAAAATAGAACAGACAAAATGGATGTAATTAAGATAAAGTGCTGGGGAATTTAATAGAAAAACAGTGTGTATTTCAGAAGCACAATTGCTCCTACCTAACAGGCACTAAGAATTCTATGTTTGTGAGAGGACAGAAATGATCCTTAATCACATGTCCTGTAAGAACATTGGTGGCCATTAAAAGAAATGACCCCGGTTAGTAAGGGAAATGCCACATCCAAAAATCGGCACAGTCAAAAGGAGAGTTTAAATTTATTCAGCTATCAGTAGCAAGACTGGAAAAAGGTTGTTAAGTATGAGTTATGGCTCCATTCCACATACCACAGCCTGTAGCAATGGATATTTTAATAAACTTCACTTGGAAGAAAATAAAATGATTTCTGTGAAAATACCTGAGGTGTTTTGAAGATACCAGAATCCAAGGAAATATATTTCATGGCAAGCATCCCTATAATGCATAGAAGTTGGGGAAACATAAGCACATAATGAATATAGAACAGGCTTGAGGAAATAAGTGCTGGTGAATTTAAGCAAACCGTGTGCCTTGAAATGTAAAACAACCAAAGTATATTTCTTCAGTACAACAGTGACTAGTAGGATACATTTATTAACTCCAGAGCAACTGAACTCCCAATCACACTAAGTGCAAACCCCCTGAAGGGATCGAAAGTTTTGATTGGAAAGGAATGGGGCCTTCAGGGAGTGCAGCTAAGCCCATTAACAACCAGTTTGCCCATAAATTGCCTCACAGCATGCTTTGCACCAGCCCGTGCTGCCCCAGCAGGCAGCGGCCACTCGGGTGGAGGAAGGAAGTAGATGGAGTGGTTGACTGCAGGGAAGGGACCATGGGGCTGGCAGGGGAAAGGCTGCAAGGAAGAGGTTTCACCTCATGCTCCAAAGTTACTGATGGCATCACTGCTTGTTGCTGCTCTGACAGGCACACCTCCAGCAGCACCAGCAGCAGCAGGGAAGAGAAACCATTTTTAAGCACAGCAGCCTTGGAATTGTGGTAGGTCCAAGGCTGCCTGGCAAAAAAAGTCTTCTTTCTTTTGCTGCTACTGCACTAGGTACCTCCTTGCTTGGCTTAAGTCTCAACCCAGCCCCAAGACTATTTCTACTTACTGATATAAATGTTTGTAAAGCACTCCGTAGACAAATAGCACAAGAAAATCCTCTCTGATGAATCAGCCTGAATACTACAATGATATCTGTCAAATAAATGCTCTAAACAGAAGTAGGTATTTCTTTAGCACTCAAAACCAAGTTAATTAGTGCACAGAAAGTTGTTAATTGCAAAGAAAAGACAAGGCAAAATGTGACAAGGCTGCAGACAATTCTTCAGCTCATGTACAGTGCAGCAGTGCTCCAGGGACCTTAAGTCCTGCAGGTGATGGAGAAGAGCACTGTTCATCAGCTGTTCTCCCAGCTAAATCCATAATGTTAGCTGGGCTATGCATAGCTGGACACTGACGATGCACCTTTTGTCCTAGGAGAGCACAGCATTTTAAAAGCTTTGTATTGTTCTTGGGGAGATAATTCCTCCGGTAACCACTTGATATCTTTACCCATCTTTTCCCCCTGTAAGCTTGAGCAGTTCTGTGAAAGTGTTCATTGCTGTTGTTTCCATGAGGGAGCTCATCTTACTGCTCTGGGGATCTGAAGGATCTTCTTGTCTATGCTGTAAAAAATAATGCAGTTGCACTGTAGCTACAAGCTCCATATGAACACTTATGGGAGGAAGATGTCATTCTATTTTAAAAGAAATCTTACTTCACTCACGTTTTCCTGCTGTACTTCTCATAAGCACCAGGACAGATGCCTCCAGGTGGACACCAAACCCAAGACTTTGTCATGCTGCCTGGGTTGGGGAGGGTGACTGACCTTTGACTTTCTTTGTGCCCATGAGGAGTTGATGATGACTTTTGCTTCTCCATCCTATCCCATCCCGGGCCACCTTTGTGAGTCCATGGGTTTTCCTCACCGTCCTTTATCCCTTTCTTTGGGCAGCCTAGGACTCTAGTCTGTTCTTTATTTTCCCACCATGATGGGAGCCATTGCTGTTTGTGTATTTCAGTTTGTGTGTAGGCTGTTCCTGGCTTTCTAGTTGTCCTGAGAAATTGCAAGTAGCTGTGCTGTTCTAGGATGTCTGTGACCTGTTCATCCGAGTGCCACCAGATGCACCAGTCTTATGGGTCTTCTGTTCCTTTGGGGGCACCTGCAGCCACACAGTCTCTGTTCATGCCAATTTAATATTTCTGCTACAATTCTCTAAAATACTCAAAAAAGCTCTCCAATGACCCTTGTCCTCACTGCCACTATGAAGTGCATTTTTATGAGGTGAAATGAAGGCACAGATCAAATCTGACCTGTCCTTGCAATTCCTAATAATCCAGAGTATATTATTCAGTATTTACCTTTGCAAAATAATTCCAGTTGTTAACAATTTGAAATTAAGAATACCTCAGGAGAAACATTAAACTTCAATTAATATATGTAGTGAGAGGGAGCAGAAAATATCTGGGTTCAATTAACTATTCATTCATATCTTTCTTCAGTAACATCTTATAGTGATTCTGCAAAATAGCTTTGGTTTGATATTTTACATTAATATTTTTGCCCCAGGCAGCTAAATGTGGGTTTTAGAGCTGTTTCCTCTTGCTGTTGTTAATTTTGAAACAGAGAATAACAGAGAATGTAGTTTTCACTAAGTTTTTTTGTTTTCAGCCAGAAAATATGCACTGCAGTGCATAACTACTATGCATGTTTAGATATCCAAACAGAACTCAAAGACCAGAAGCTGCAGCATGGCTCGTTAGGGATTTTTTGTAAATATAATGTTAATACAAAAAGGAAGATCAGTCCAAACTTTCAAGGGTTCATGAGTTAAAGAAATCAAGTAGACTCACTAGCTTAGCAATAGTAAAATCTTGTTAGTAAAAAAATACTCAGATGGAGTGTTTTAGTTTAAACTGGTGTCATTCTCATACACATTTACATACTTATAGCTACTCTGATAGTATTTCTTCCTGCCATATTCCTGTGCTATAACAGAAAATGGCTTCTGAAATGTAATACCGTGCAGCCTGAGATACCATACAGAGCTGAATCTCCTCTTGATAGCACTCCAGGATGTTTGACGTTAATTTAGAATGCAGTGTCACTTCCCAGGAGTTATGGGTTAATTCTGAAAAAATTAAATGACCTCCAGACACATGTTGCATAAATGGTTCTCACTCATCCATATTCAAAGAAAGACTTTTAAAAGAGGCTCCATGTAGCTCATATCTGCAAGTATGATCTCAGGGAAAAATAATTGCATACAAAATTGCAGTTACTTGACTAGAGGCAAAAAATTTTTAAAATGTCTTCCTCTTTAAACAAATCATCTTGTATTTGAAATTTATTTTCAGCTTTCCAGGTGGCTAGCTTTGTCAGAGTTTCAGGAAGAAAAATAATGTGTATGAACCATAGGTGGTGGATAATTGAGGCCTCCTATAAAGAGAAACTATTGTGTATGTAAACATCTCAGCAGTCCCAATATAAGTGAAAGTGTAATCAAACACCTATTTATTTCACATCAGTCAGTCTCAGATAATTTTTTTCTATGAACTTTTAAGAAACAATGATATTCCATTTCACACAATTTAAGCATCCACTTTATATTTTTGTTTAAAATAATTTTTACGATGCTATAATGTAATTACAGGTACTCATGGATAAGAGAAAACTACCTTCAAGTTCTTTAAAATATCTACACCACCTCAGAAAATTGCTTGAGTTTAATACATATTCTTATTATATAATGAGAGTAAATACACATTTTCCTTTGGAACAAGGAGTAGAAATTAACAAATTCCTGTTTTCTATATGAAATTAAAGGTATAGTAGTACCTGTTTAGATGCATAGATCCCTCAGCTGTTTAAACATGAAAACCCTTGTTTGGATGAGAGAGTTTCCTCTTTCTGCATCTGAAGACCTTGCCCCAGACTCTTTACTCCCTGACATATTTTCTCCTCCAATGCCTCTTTTTTTCAGGAGGCAGAGCCATTGTTAAGTCCCATCTGAAAATTTATCACACTTCTAGAATAGTTTTTTAGATTTTAGTCCATTTATGGTCCCCAACAGCTCTGTCTAACAGCCTGTGAGCCTCACAATGCTGAGGTGGAGCCTCATGACATAATATGTTTTGGGTGATATTTTGTTCCCATTCCCTAATTTTGCAAACATTAAAATCATCTCCAAATGTATCCTGAAACTAGCAAACTCATTAAGCTGATATCACAGATGAAAATTGTTTGAACCTTCTGATTTTCCTTTTAAAGCTTTTCCCCTTATGAAAAGTCAAAATAATCTCACTCCTGAAGAAGATCAAGGATATGGAGGTCTAGGTTATCCTAGCCTGCAAATATCAATCCCCTGCACACAAACCAGGGTCTCAAGGGTCATTAACCACCACTCCTTTCCTTTTATGTGATCCTTTCCAGATCTTTTTCATGCTTGGAAATACATGTGGCTGGGTACAAAGAGAGCAGGGCTACTTGCAGAGTGTTAAGAAATTGGAGGAGGTGTCAACACCTCTAGTTTTACTAAAGGAAACTGTGACTGAATGAAAAAAAGAAAGAGACGGGTTCCACATCCTTGAAGGCAGAGCTGGGAACTGCCCGCTGGGTTCAGTGCAGTCTGTCTGAATCAGAGGTTCAGTCTCTGCCTTCTCAGTGGGGTATGTACCAAGCCCTAGGAACCATGCCTGTGGGCTGGGGAAGGAAAAGGTGCTACAGACAGTTCTCTATCTCCATTTGCTTGCTGTTTAAATGCACCCAAAATGAAAGAAAATGGTTGTTCAAATCAAAACCCACCTCCTTTTTTTGCTTTTTTTCCCTTTCTCCTTTTGTTGTTTTTGTGGTTTATCTGCCATTTACACCCCCCCTCCCTACAAAAACAACAAATAAACCAACAAAACCAAACCAGTTACCTGCATCTACTTGTACCTACTTTTCAGTTTTTGCTGCAAATGTGTAAAACTATCCTGTCCTGGATGGTGGTTGTAGAGACAGAAACAAAGATGTTCTGATAGACCTAAATGGATCTGAATCCGTCTGTTGTGTTTCCCTAAGTAGTTTCTTACTGAAGTCCCAGTTCCCTTTCTCCAGAACCATGTGTTTTTCCTCAGTTAAAGGTGTGTAGAGGACAAACTGTAAGTCCTTCTCTCTTGCTTTGCTTAGTACAGACACATGTTACAACCTTTAGGAAAAATCTAGTTTTTTAAGAAATTAAAGCTATTTATTCTATAAGGCCTATTTACAGGAATTAGGAGACAGTCTGAGGCTGGGATATATAGGTTATCTGTGCTTGTATATATAAAGAGAGGGAAATTAAACGTGTAGAAGAGGGTTTGAGGCATATACCCAGAAATGCAGGAAGTGCAGGTGGCAAGTACAATCTGATGTCTATTGACATGGCTTTCTAAAAACGTCTGTTTTCCTGAGCAATATGACCCTTCTGTCTCATGCTGGTCATTGTTTCAGGAAGAAGTCAGAAGTTCTGTCAATAAAGTTAAAAAAATGAAAAGTAGGAAGGAGCCAGTGGGAAAAAATTCCCAGAATTAAGTCTGAGACTTCACGTCTTCAAAGAATAAGAAAATTCCCATGGTTAGAATTCTGAAGAAGAAATCTGGCAGATTAAAAAATCAGAAATAGCATTATCATATTGCTCCTTCTCTCTGTCTGTGGATAACTAAGTCATATCTTTCAACTGTAATTTTTATTTTATGATCTTGTGATATGATCATTTTCCATGAATTCACTTTGCACAGATGTTTCTGCACCCTATATTTATACCTGCCATTTATAAACTTTATTAGAGTTTTTACTTCATGAACCAAATTCCATATTGTCAAAGAGAAATTGAATGGCTGAAACAATGCACAGTGAATTTTTCATTCTTCTGAATATAAGTTTAATAACCACATTGTTAACCATGTTGTTCAAACACTGCACAATCTGCTTAAATATTAAAGGGTTTTTTCTGCTGACACTATTTTCCTATGGAAAATGTATTGTTAGCCTTTATGTGAGACATTGCTAGGCACTGTAATTGCTGATTTGTTCATTGATTTTCAAGCTATGTGTTATTTTCTTTTCACAATATTTTCAATTCAGAATAGCAAGGTAGAGACAAAATAATGAAGATATCCACTTAGGTAGGCTATCTCTGGATATTTCTGGGTTTTCTATTGACTCTAGCTCTCTGTGTAAGCTTTACCAGGAGACCCATCACCTGCCTTGCAAATTTTTAAGAACTAAAATAGCAACAGCTGTACACTGTCATTGCAGTACTAGACATCCTGTGAGGAGCAATACACAAGGGGAGAAATAAGGCAAGGAATATCAACTTCCATCTGATGAGAGTCAAGCAAAGACTACTTCCATGAAGTGTTGTAACTATATTTTTGATCACCTCCCTGTGGCTTGAGTATAATGGTCCTTGGAAACCCTAGGCTATGCTAGATTTAGGATCCTTGCTCTAAACAGACGACAGAGAATATATAACATTATACTCGCTAGGGGCTCAAAGTCTGCATTGTAGGTTCCATTTTTCAGTCCCTGATGGGATTGTACTTTTAGGAGGTATCAATTTTGCAAAGGCTTTACCCTTTCTTCACCATAAATACTCCTGCTTGGATAGAAATTTCAGAGTGCTGAAGCATCGGTTTTCCACGAAGAAATTTTTTGTACATCCCTAGACCCTGGTCACTACAGCATTTATTTGATTTATGTGACAATGAGGTTTGCAAAACCTCTGTTGTTTTTTAGTCCATGGATTGTGAGAGCTGTCTTTCAGAATTGGATCGAACATTGCTAATGCTGTCTATAAACAACCCAAAACAACACTCTGAGGAGTGTAAATAAACCTGGAGCTCATTAATCCATATCAACTGCTGCACTATTGTCATTGAGAGACTGCTCTATTTAGCAATCCAGGTGAAGTCATCCCAGTACTCCAGGAATTTTGCCTGAGGCACAGCTACAAATATCCTGCACAAGATTTACTATGCAATTATACAGCACCGGGCTCTGGGAGGAGAAGTACTTCTGGATACAATAGGATCATTTAGGATGGTGGATGGAGCAGAAATTTTGGAAGAGATGGCACAAAATTCATGTTCTCTCAATGACAGTACTGTCTTAAGTTCCCTTGTGCATCAATTAAAGGATTTTTTGGACAGAAAAGACAGGCTACAATGTTTTGATTTGTTCACAGGCAGAAAACATAGGTAGTATCAAAACTTTCTGCACATGCAATTTAGAGGTTTCTGTACCAGTGCATGTAGGACACTCAGGGTTTTCCAGGTTCTCAAGGACTGAACACTTGTTTTTCCATAATTATGGGAAAATTTGTTTTTTAAAAAATCCCTCACTGAGAATAAAAGAATGCCCAAGTGATCAGTGGGACTGGAAGTTTGAAATTCAGAAGGGCTTTACGCATTCTGCAGCTTTTCACTGCCAATGCTTGTGACTGGGCTAAGGAATTGCTAGCTTTAGAAATGTGACTGCACATGCCATTTCCTTGTTTGCATGAGATTCGGGGTTTTTTCTTTATCTTTTCTCTTTCACTGCTTTATACATTACAGGAAGCAGACACAAAGTGTGCTCACAATTTGTATACACCTAACGGGCATAGATTGTGTCAGAGCAAAGATCCACTCCATTCACTAATCTGCCTTTTGGAAGTTGCCCGGGGAACAAATAA